>CM053788.1:220349851-220579853 GCA_028749045.1 Cupressus sempervirens
GGTCGCAGTATTAACCGATTTGAATGTGCATAAAATTCTGCCTGGCAACGCACATTAATCCTGTATGTGTTAAGCGTCTCTTGCTGAATAGAATTTGTTGGCCGTCATTTGCCAATTTAGGCTATTTCGAAGCCTTTTTGCACTCCAAAAAATATCAAAAACAATGTAAAAACGCTCCCAAAGTCCAGGTAAATGGTCTGGGCAACCAATTGAAGATGAAAATTACCATATAAGAAACATATATAGCCCCCGAAAATGGCCTCAAAAGTTTACACGGGATTGTAATTTTGCTATTGTTGCTGCGTGAATTGAAACTAGAACAACATACATAGTGAAACTCGCACATCAATACCCAGGCAATAACTTGGAGTCGTCGAGTCATATATCCAAAATAATATGCCACTCTTAAACATCACATACTAATGGAAGAATTAAGTTTGGACAAAAGAAAAATCAACTTTGACTATTTAACACTTTTAATCTAGGAATTAAACTTAGGGTCCGTTTGACTGCAGGAATAGGAATAGGGGAATAGGAATAGCTATTCTGGAATAGAAAATGGGGGTACATATTCTTATTCTCTGTTTGGCTCAGCCAGAATTTGATGGAGAATTCACAGACCCAAAATTTTATGTTTTCTAAAATAAATAAAATTGAAATAGGAATACGTATTCCAATTCCACCTATTTGGGTGGAATTGTGAAACCTCATTTTTGGGCCAAAATTGGAATATGTATTCCAATTTTATTTTGTATTCCAATTCCAATTTGATGCATCCAAACAAAGAATTCAAAATTTTAAGAATTTACATATGCCTATTCCGCTTGTATTCTCATTGCCAAATGAGCCCTTAGTGTGTGATGTTTAAGTCGTTCCATTTATGTATGCAACGAAAGAATTATAAATCTGAGAAAAAGAAATATATATAAATTTTGTAATGAAACTCAAAATTGGAGATTCCATTCTATTTTATTTGGGCACCATGCCTAATGCTTTTGCACATCATAAACTTGAAAAATACATTCCTCCTCTTTAATATTTCAAGATATGTTGAAAGATCCACTTTAACTTATTTGCTTTTAAACTAAATGCATTATCTAAAAATGTGCACTTCAATTTCACAAATGCATTCTCATCTAAAGGCATCTAAAAAAACGTCTGATATTTCAATAATCTTATTGAACGGAATACATTTCCTTTAAATTGACTTCTATCCTTCATAATAATTTACTCATTTTCTTAGAAAGAAATGATTAATGTATTTAGAAGTCAAATATCATATTCACGTCCTTACTTATAATATTAGGGCAATATGAGAACAATGTCAGGACTCAAGTATATTGATCTTTAATACAACCCTAGATTTATTTGAAAACTAAAAATTTCAAAGGAATTACATATTTCAAGTAAACCATTGAATTTTATTTGTAAGGGAAGATATACCTTTATTTTGAAATTTCATTGAAAATAGATTTTTAGAAGTTGATAAATATATTTTAGCAAGAATGAATCCTATATGAGAACTAAAATGTAAAGAAAAACAGAATCAATAGAGTGTACCTAAATATTTGCATTCAATAATACATACTTGCCTAAAACTAACATATGTATCCAAAGTTGATATCTGAGAGTCGCACTTGTGAACATATGACTAGATAAGGAAAATTTGCTTCTTGAGTTTGCTAGGGGTTCCAACAAGTGAAACTCGAGTTTGCATATAAAGAAGTGTCAGAGACTCTCATATCAACTCAAGTCTTCTCTCTTCTTATCTTCTTCTTCTTTATAAGTTTTTGAGTCATGTAAAGTTCCACACACAATGTAATTAAATAAATAAAGAGTGCAGGCCTACTTAGCACCTAGTTAGGAGTATTTTTTATGTAATATGCTTAAAATAAACGATTTTAGCATTCTTTTTGCAAGGAAAAAATCCTAGATCCAAAAATTGCATTAAGGATAAGGTTTCCTATAAATACAAAGATGTAATAAGTATTCAAGGCTAGAATTTTGATGCAATAAAGTATGTTATTGGTGCTCTCATTCTTGTGTAGTATTTCTTGCTAGAATGTGTACAATTCATTTGTGAATTTGTGTTCATGCATAGTGATGGAGCCAATGGTTTTATTGTGTTTGAATGCTTGTACGATCAATTAGTTTTGGTGTTTTTCAAAAGCTAACAAAATCCTCTATGTGATGAATTGGAGAAAGGATCACCTTTGAGATCTTACACATCAATTTGTCTCATGTGTGCACTTTCTGTTGTTAGCATGAATGTTGTTGGTATTCATTTGGGGGAGTATCCTAAGCATTTATAGAGATCATGGGAGATTGTTAGCATAATTGAGATGTCAAATTGCATTCATGATTGTGTTTGTCATTGATGGCAACATATTATGGTTTCTGTGAAGACTAGTAGAGTAGTGAACAGTGAACGAGGTCGTACAGACAAAGTACTAAAGATCAGGTGAAGCATTGTTAAGGAAGTGTTCTACATTGTAACTGATGACATGGTCACGTGCGCATGAAGTAAGTAAAGGCATGCTTGATTTATAGAGAACAATGTACAGACAGAGCTCTTGAGAAGTAGCTTCTGATGAATGGATTCTATCTCCTAATAGAGATAGAATCGTAATATGTGAGGTTAGACAATGACAAAAGATAGTATGATGATGTCAGTGAGTGTGCAAGGTCAGAAGTCTCACACATGAGAAATTGTGAAGACTGTGAGCCGACAGTGCTGTGTAATTATAATATAATTAATTATCTTAACGTGGTCCTATTATTATTAGTTGGTGATCTGGTATCAAGATCTGAAGAAGAGAAGTCTGGTTGACAGGATAAAGGAAGAGGAAGCTCAAGTATAATTCATTTTTATTATTCAACAAGGAATAATGCAAAGATCATTTGGATAGTGAGTTCAATGGTCTTACCCCTTAAGTTATTTGGATAGTGGGTTCATCTACCTTCTACAACTCCTAACAGGGTAAGCATAACTCCTAATAGGTTTGGAATCTCCTAACAGGTATTCAAAGTCTCTTAGGAGGGACTGATATGTACTAGAAATGTATTAATTGAATCCTAACAAGGCCCATCCTCTAACAAGGAACATCTATATTAGTACATAACTCTATGGGTACCATCCCCACTGGGGTTTTCCCTCTAATCAAAGGTTTCCCTAGTTAACATATCTAGTGTTATTGTGTATGAGTATCGTGTTATGGTTGTTGGTTATATTGTTCACATGCTTAAAGGTTAATAATGTTGATAAGCATTTTAATAGTTGGATAACTGATTCACCCCCCCCACTTCCTTGTTATATTGGTGGACTTTAATTTCTAACAATTGGTATCAAAGCATCAGGTCCTTGAAGGGAAAGCTTAAAAGGTTTGGGAGATCAATGGCAAGTCACTTCAAAAAAGAAATTCCTAAATTTGATAGAGCTAACTATGACAGTTGGAAGGACAAGATGAAGACTCATTTACTGTGTATGAGTACAAGTTGTTGGCTTTTTACAATTTAAAGTAACAAAGCTATTGTTGAAGAAAGCAAGCTTGAGGAATATATTGAAGCTAAAAGAGATCTACTTACGTGCAATATGTGAGATAGATAAGCATTATTGTCAGCTCTTCTTGAAAATGAATACAGTCAGGTAAAATCACTGGAGACATCTTATAAAATTTGGAAAGCTTTAGAGTCTACTTTTGAAGGAGATAAACATGCCAAAATAGTAAGATTACACAATTGGATATGTTTGTTTCTGATGGGGACACAATCCAAGCACAGAATGGACACAACAGGAAAGGAAAAATTTCATTAACTGTGTAAATATGCTAATACATTCAGTACAAAGAAAATAGACTTCAAAACTTGCCCTATGGGCTTACAATAGCATAAATCTGGAGATAAATTCTTCTCCCAGTACCTTCTCTCAAACTCCACTCTGCGCTGCCTTTTACAATGCCAGAAATGTTCTTAAATAGACCCCGAAGGGTTAAGGATTAGGAATACATTCTAGCAAGTGCTAGTTGGCATCCACTGACCAAATAGAAGGTTCTAGAAGTTGCATTAGAAGTCAGCACAAAATTAGAAGAATCCAGAAACGGTAACTGAACTTCTGGGAGGCATAACTTTTGAACCATAGCTCCAATTGACGAATCGTTTACATTTTGGGAAAGCTCTCGAAGCGCTCTATAGCCCAATGGACCAGCTCTGCTCATTCCCAATTTTTTGGCCCTATTCGAGGTCATTTAATGCCACTAACTGACTTTGAAGCATTCTTAGGAGGTCTCCAAAAACTGAAAAACTGCAATAACTTTCAAACCGTGGGGCCTTTTGACCTGATTCTTTTTCTGGAATGCTCTAAATTATAATTACAATCATCCAACTAATTTACACCTAGTTCACCAAAATAATGGCTCAATTACATACTCCTATTTTTTTAGCATTTACACGTATCCCAACGTGATTAAAAACTCTAACCCAGAACACTAATAGTGGAACTGTGAGAGTTGGAACCTTTATTTGACCCAAATGGGTATCCAAAAATGAAAATACATGAAATAGAAACTAAGTCTAAGTACAATTTTTTGGGTGACCCAGGATTGCCCTTATACCTCTGGATGCTCCTGCATTAGAGACCCAAGGTAGATTGAAAAGTGACCCTGTCACTTTATGAATGGTAGAGGAAATCCCAAATGGGAAACCTCAGCTGTTGAAATCCAAGTTGAGTCCTCTATCGGCCGTCCTTTCCACTTGACCAAATACTCTTCATACTGCTTATTTCTGGTACTCCTACCCACATGATGATCTAGAATGTCTTCTATCTCCTCCTTCTTAGAAGCAAGAATTGGACATGGCTCTAACATCGGCTCCTCATCTGCAACATCATCATGATACTCTATTAAGTTTGCAATGTTGAAAATGGGAGAAATATGAATACCATCTGGCAACTCCACCTCATATGCATTTCCTAAGTCATGTTTCTTCAGAATTTTGCAGGGGCCAAATTTCTTCATTTTCAGCTTGTTGTAAGTACCAGCTGGAAATCTTTCCTTTCGTAAGTGTACCATGACTAGATCCCCTACTTGGAATTCTTTATGTCTTCTCCTTTGATCAACCCTAGCTTTATACTCTTGATTCATCTTGGTAATGTGTGCCTAAGCGTCCCCATGTAGATGCTTGATATGTTCAACAAATTCTTCAGCTTCAGTCATCTCCCCTTGCTCTATCTTCCTCAATTCTGGTTCAATCCTTGGGCTACTTCCATATACAATTTGGAATGGTGATCTACTAGTACTCTTGTTTATAGAGTTATTGTAAGCAAACTCTGCTTATGGTAGAATCAAATCCCACCCCTTGGGCTTATCCCCAACTAAACATCTCAACAAATTGCCCAGACTTCTATTTGGCTGTCAGTCTGCCGATGAAGTGTGGAACTGAATTTCAAGTATGTTCTCAACTTTTTCCACAATGTTCTCCAGAAATACCCCACAAATTTAGTATCTCTGTCAAAAACTATACTCCTTAGGAGACTATGTAGTCTCACCACTTCTCTGAAAAACAAATCTACAATATGGACAACATCATGAGTTTTGTGGCATGGAATGAAATGTGCCATTTTGGAGAACCTATCAACCACCACAAATACTGAGTCATTACCCCTTTGTGTCCTCGGCAATCCAAGAACAAAATCCATACTTATGTCCTCCCATGGCTTTGATGGAATAGGAAATGGTTGATATAGTCCAGTATTGTGACTAAATCCCTTGGCCACTTGACAAACCTGACAATTCTGTACAAACTTCTTCACATCTTGTGACATTTGAGGCCAAAAATAATGTTCTTTGAGAATGGCAATGGTCTTATCCCGACCAAAATGTCCTGCCATCCCTCCACTGTGTTTCTCCTTAATCAGATTTTTCATCGTGGAACTCCTTGGAATGCACAATTGACTGCCCTTGAACAACATACCATCCTGAATCAAATAGTCTAGCCACTTAGTTCTATCTAAAACAATAGGCTCTTTACAAGCTTTCCATGCTTCAGCAAAATCAGGATCCTCAGGGTACAGATTCTTGAGTTCATCAAACCCAACTACTTCAACCTGCATTACTGTAAGAAACAACTGTCTCCTACTTAGTGCATCTGCAACCCTGTTAGATTTTCCACTTCTATGCTTCAACACAAATGTATAGCTATGCAAGAACTCTACCCACTTTATATGCCTCTGATTCAATTTACCTTGGCTATTTAAGTACTATAATGCCTGATGATCAGTATACAAAACAAATTCCTTTGGCAATAAATAATGCCTCCATTTCTTTAAGGCCCGAACTATTGCATAGAACTCTTGATCATAAACAAAATATTTCTTTTTCACATCATTCAATTTTTCACTAAAATATGCAATAGGCTTACCTTCTTGGCTTAATACAGCCCCAATAGCGCTGTCACTGGCATCACAATCCACCTAGAACACCTTTCAAAAATTTGGAAGTGCCAACATAGGTTGTTCTGTAACCTTCTTCTTCAGCAATTCAAAACTTCTCGCAGCTGTCGCAGTCCATTTGAACTCTTTTCTATCCCCTCTTATTGTGTTATTTAGGGGTGCACATATGCCACTGAAATTCTTAATGAACTTCCTGTAAAAACTAACCAGACCATGAAATGATCTCACCTCAGTAGCAGACCTTGGAGTAGGCCATTCCAAGATGGCTTTTACCTTCTCTGGATCCATTTTAAGACCTTCAAGTGATATAACAAACCCCAAGTAGACTAACTCCCTTTTTGCAAAGATACACTTCTTCAAATTAATTAACAGTTTCTCTTCCCTCCACCTCTCAAGAACACTACGAATATGCAATAAATGTTTTTCCAAAGTCTTGCTAAAAATTAAAATATCATGTAAATAAACAATAACAAATTTTCCCAAGAACTTCTTAAGTACCTCATTCATAAGCCGCATGAAGGTGCTTGGGGCATTCATCATTCCAAAGGGCATGACTAACCACTCATAAAGACCCTCCTTGGTCTTGAAGGTAGTTTTCCACTCATCTCCTTCTCGTATCCGTATCTGATGATAGCCACTCTTGAGATCTATCTTTGTGAAGTACCGAGCTTCGCTCAAGCAGTCCATAAGATCATCCATTCTTGGCAAAGGAAACTGATACTTGATGGTTATCCTATTTATAGCTTAAGAGTCTGTACACATCCTCCACTCTCCATCCTTCTTTGGTGCTAGTATTGCAGGTACTGCACATGGACTCAGGCTCTCCTGAATCAAGCCCTTTCTCAATAGCTCCTGCACCTGCCTGTTTAGCTCCTCAGTTTCAGTAGGAGTCATCCTGTGAGCAGCCTTGTTAGGAAAACTAGCTCCTAGGATTAAATCTATCTGATGACTTATTTGCCTTACTGGTGGCAATCCTTTTGGAACATTATCAGAGATAATATCTCCAAACTCACCTAGTAAATCTGAAACTTCAAGTGGTATTTCACTACTACCTTCTTTATCTTTCCTAGGAATCAAAGCATAGCACATACGTTGATGTTTCATGCCATCCAAAAACTTCCTTCCATCAACAAGACAAATCCTAGCACTGCTACATACCTTTTTGCCTTCCTTTTTCATGGGCTTCAGTTTGTGGCGAACTCCATCCTTTGTTAGAGAGTATGTGTTTGCATGACCATCATGTACTGCATGCCTATCAAACTACCACGGTATACCCAACAATAGATGGAAAATATCCATTAGAATAACATCACAAAGAACTTCATCATGGTAACTCCCAATTTTGAACTTCACTAAACATTGTTCTCTTACTAGGACCTTATGATCATCTTTCACCCAAGCAATCCGATAGGGCTGGGGGTGTTTCTCCCTCTTGAGCTTTAGCTTAGAGATCATCTCTTCTGATACCAAGTTATCAGTGCTACCACCATCAATGATCACATCACAACATTTATCCTCACACTTGCACTTGGTACGGAATAAACTCCTCCTTTGTCCTGGTTCAATCTCGCCACTTAGTAGGACCCTTTCATTTACTAAAGTCTCTCCTCTTTCTGCATCCTCTGAATGTGATGATTGTGCATCCTCATCCACATGAGCAACCCTAGCTTGGCCCTCAGCTCTCCTATATGTCCTTCCTTGTCATTGAGGGCATTCAAAGGCACGATGACCTTCTTCGTTGCAATGGAAACAAGTACCACGAAAGCCTCCTAGATTCCTTGTCCACGTCCTCTACCTCTTCCTCTCTGATTTCCAAAGTCTTGATCATGGGAGCAGTTGAAACCCTCATTCCTCTGGTTCCTACTAGTACCCACATCTTCATTTTTCTTTTGGGTTTCATTTCGACCTCCAGATGACCTACCACTTCCCCTTCCTCCTTGACCACACCCTCTTTGTCTCCCTTCAAACCTCTTATTTAGCTTATCTTTAACTCGTAGGTCAAACTGGTATGCATCTTTAATGCTGGTCATTCTTACCAGACTTAATTCCTCTTGGATGCTAGGTCGCAACCCATTGATATAACGAGCAACCTTCTCCTTATTTGCTTCTGCATGCCCCGCTCTAATCAAAAGTTGATAAAACTCCTTTGTATATTCTTGGAATAATTTTCCTACTTGCTTTAACCCATGCATCTTCTTAAACAAATCAAGCTCATAGTTAACAGGAATGAATTGCTTCTTCAATTTGTCCACCGTACGATCCCACCTTGTGATCTTATCATTTCCTCTTCTATTTCGTTCCAATTGAACCTCTTGCCACCAAATTTTGGCATGGCCTTTTAGTTTGGCCTTTGCAAACTTAACCCTATCTGGATCCCTGATATCCTCATACTCAAAGTACTCTTCCAGTTCATTGATCCAATCGATCAACTCATCTGGTTTCAAATTTTCTAAAAATACACCCACATCAATTATAGGTCTTTTCCCAAACTTAGTAATAGCCCTAAAAAGCCTTTCCTCTACCTGATTCAAAACTTCCCTATCAAATTCCCCTTCTAGTCCAATTTTTTCTTCTTCATTTTCATCCTCACTTTCGTCACCTGCAGCAACATTTGTTCCTCTATAGAGCTCCTCCTGCAATGCTTGTACCTACCTTTGGAGGGCTCCAACCTCCTCAAGATTAATAGCTCTGACCCTTCCAACATGCTCTCTTCGTGGAGGCATCTTCTTAACTCAAACCCACAACCACACAGTCCTAGTGCAAACTGCCTCATAGTTGGCGCTCTGTCTCCACACTCAAGAAAACCAGCTCTGATACCACTTGATGGGGACACAATCCAAGCACAAAATGGACACAACAGGAAAGGAAAAATTTCATTAACTATGTAAATATGCTAATACATTCAGTACAGAGAAAATAGACTTCAAAACTTGCCCTATGGGCTTACAATAGCATAAATTTGGAGATAAATTCTTCTCCCAGTACCTTCTCTCAAACTCCACTCCGAGCTGCCTTTTACAATGCCAGAAATGTTCTTAAATAGACCCCGGAGGGTTAAGGATTAGGAATACATTCCAGAAAGTGCTAGTTGGCATCCACTGACCAAATAGAAGGTTCTAGAAGTCACATTAGAAATTGGCACAAAATTAGAAGAATCTAGAAACGGTAACCGAACTTCTGGGAGGCATAACTTTTGAACGATAACTCCGATTGACGAACCGTTTACATTTTCGAAAAGCTCTATAGCCCTATGGAATAGCTCCACTTGTCCCCCATTTTTTGGCCCTGTTTGAGGTCATTTAATGCCCCTAACCTGACTTTGAAGCATTCTTAGGAGGTCTCCAAAAATCGAAAAACTGCAATAACTTTCAAACCGTGGGGCCTTTTGGCCTGATTCTTTTTTTGGAATGCTCTACATTATAATTACAATCATCCAACAAATTTACACCTTTTAGTTCACCAAAATGATGGCTCAATTACATACTCCTATTTTTTGGCATTTACACGTATCCCAAGATGATTAAAAACTCTAACCCAGAACACTAATAATGGAATTGTGAGAGTTGGAACCTTTATTTGACCCAAATGGGTATCCAAAAATGAAAACACATGAAACAGAAACTAAGTCTAAGTACATTTTTTTGGGTGACACAAGATTGCCCTTATACCTCTGGATGCTCCTGCATCAGTTTCAAGATGCTAAGATGATGGAATATGAATATGTGAGAAGCTATATTGGTAGAATATCTAAGATTTTTGTAGGAATAAAGTCTTGTGAAGGATATAAAGAAGAAGATAAGATTGTATGGAAGATTTTGAGAACCTTAACACCACCATTCAAACAAGTAGCATAGATGATTGAACTTTTGATACCCTGTACGGAGAAGTTCACCAAGGAGACTTTGCTTGGAAGATTGGAAGCAATAGAATCAAGTTTGAGGCAATTTGGAGAATTGACTAGAGTGGAAATGACTTTTAGTACATTGAATGTTCATCCTTGTTTCACAAAAAGTGCAAGAACAAATGGAGACTATGCTAGTAGCAACAAATCCAGATCTAAAGAAGATAGGAAAATTGAAGAAAGAATAGCCCTGCTTGTGAGAAGAGAACAAGGAATAGCTCTTCTTGCGAGAAGAGAACTAGATGGTAAAAAAATTGAATTAAATGTTAGACTTGCAATGAATTTGGTCATTATGTTTCTAAGTTTCCTAAAAGAGAGAAAAAGTATAAGATAAATTTTAAGCCTAGAAGGTCTAGAGATTGTTTGTATGCAAATGAAGATGATGAATTTGAGAAAATGGTTCAGAGTGAAAGTGATGATGAATTGGGATTTGTGGTTATAAAAGAAGAGTCTTTTGAAATTAAAATTAGAGAATAAAAATCCCTAGTTTCTCAAGTTGAAAGTAAATCTTATTGGATTATAGACAGTGCATGTTCACATCATATGACTGGTGATATGAACAAGTTTGTTTTAAGTTCAAAAATAATGATGGAGGAATTGTTAGAGTTGGTAAGAATACAACTTGTCACATCACACAGATAGGATCTACCACTCTTGATGGAAATACTAACACTAATGATGTTTATTTGGTTGAGGGATTAAAGCATAACTTGTTGAGTGTTGGACAATTGATTGATAAAGGTTATTAGTTGCAATTCACAGAAAAGACTTGCATCATCAAAGGTAAGGATGGTAAGTTGATTGGAATAGGAAAAAGATCCAAAGGTAATGTGTTTCAGTTGAACCCTACTGAGATGACTTATTTTGTTGTAAAAGTGGATAACAATTGGGTATGGCATAGAAGGTTTTTTCATATAAAATTTAATAATATTGTGAAGGCTAGTAGTACATTTGCAGTTAGAAGTTTGCCTAGAATCATGAAGCTTGTTAATGTTGTTTGCGAAGAATGTATCATGGCTAAGTAGAAGAAGGTTTCATTTCCCAGCAAAAAGTTCACTACCACATAAAAGTTATATATTGTTCATATAGACCTGAGTGGTCCTACTAGATCAAGAGGATTCTATGGAGAAATGTATTTTATGACTTTTGTTGATGATTTCACTAGAATGATGTGGATAGCATTTTTCAAAGAAAAGTCTGAGGCATTTGAAAATTTTATGGTATTTAAGAATAGAGTTGAGAATGAATCTAATGTAAAAATTAAATGTTTAAGATCAAATAGAGGTGGAGAGTTTACTTCTAGAGAGTTTAACATATTTTCATGAAGAAAATGGAATTAAGAGACACCTATCATCACCTAAGATGTTAGAGAAAAAGATTCATTTCATTTCATTTATTAAATTACCTTTTCTTCCTTCTTAAGATTTCACTTTATGCACTTATGTATTCACATTTAATAATTAATTAGTAATTATCAAATGGCTTTTCCCTTTTAGGTTACCATTTTTTTTGGTTTCAATCTCCTTCTATAAGGATTGATATTTTGTAATTATCTTTTATTGTTTTCATTTCTGAGAATATAATTTGCATATTTTCAAAGCAAACCCTTGCCTCTTCTTGTCTTTTTCTTCTTTGTGACAGGTTTTAACATGCAGGTATTCTCCAAGCTTTGTGGATTTGTATTGCTCAAATCTTTCATGGTATCAAAGTCAAATCTATTGTAGCTTGTTCGGTATTTAAAGGAAAAGGATAACGAAGGTTTGACAGAACAGATCTGACATTTTTCAAGCATTTTCTTTGATTTTTGGAGGTGCGACGATGGCAATTCAGAAAAATAATTACAGTGGTGATTTTCAAACAACGATATCTCACTCATACAAACTCCTTTTTTCAAGCAATTTTTTTTTTGTTTTGGGCTAGAATTTCATGATCTACACATTGCTACAGGTTGTTTGTAATCTATTTTTCTAAATTTTTCTAAAAATTGAAAATTCCTATTTTTGCAACTTCAAAGGATTTGTTTGGGCTCATATGGACACATATTCAAGTGCTATTTTTTTTAAGTCCATAATTTTTTGTCTACTTTCCAAATTTGGTATCAGTTTGGAGTAATATTGAGTGGACATAGTAATTTAAGCATTTGGTCTTTTTTTTGCCTACAAAAAATAATCCAATGCCTTCTAAAACAATGACTGAGACCTCTTCTTGTCTAGAATTTTTGACCCCTCATAACTATCAACATGGAAGACTTTGATGACATAGCTTCTCCAGTCAAAGGGGTTGTGGTCTTGTTTAGATGTCATGCAACTAGTTTTACAGAGGCCTTTTGAGGTCATGTAGCATAGGAACAAGATGAATGAGGCAATGGGGTTGATTGCTTTATAGGTATCTGACAGTCTACAATTTCATCTTGATGGGTGCAATACCCCTCTAGCTATGTGGACCAAGCTTGAAGAGTTGTTTGGTATTATGAATAAGTTTAGGGCACTTTAGATTGAGGTAGAGCTTACCTCTCTTGTACTAGATTCTTTTCCTTCCATTAAGGACTTCTTGATGAAGTTCAATCAACAAAGATCTTTATTGCAGGGTTGTGGGAAGACCAAGACTGATATTGAGTGCATCTAGCTTATTCTTTCTAAGCTTCATGGAAACTTTTAGATTTTTGCTTCTCCCTTCTATTCCACCAAAGATGCTTTGGGTAATAGATTTACCATGCCATCCTTTAAGGTTTTTTGTGATCATTTGACTCGAGAGAAAGCTAAGCTCTCTCAATTGGATTCTCTCACAGGCTCACAAACTTATGCATTGGTAGCTTGGCCATCTTCACGGATGAAGGAGAAGACATAAATCTCATTCTACAGAGTCTTAGATTGATTCTAGCACTCACAATTCATCAAAGCTACTTATTGTAATAAGCCTAATCACAATGGGTCACATTGCTATGAGAAGAAGTTATATGGCTATGCCAAATAGGTTTTAGATTTGATAGCTCTCCTTCAAAAGAGCAACATTCATATTCCTTCTACTTCTCAGAAATCTTCTTCATCGTCATCATTTCAGTCAGATGGTAAAGATATAGGAAATGGTCATGCACTATGTGCAACTACTATTCCTCATTATTTGAGATTGTTACTAGATCCAGGTGCTTCACACCATATGGCATATTCTCTGGATTTTTTCTTTTCTTTTGAGGCTTCTCCTACTCCACACATTTTAATGGGGAACAACATTGTTATGACTATATGTGGGAAAGATTCTATTGACATTGATGATAGTACATTTCATGAAGTACTTTGTGTTCCATCTTTGTCCTCTAACCTTATCTCTATTTATCATATTACACACAGTAGGACAAGGAAGATAGTTGAGTTTGCACATGATTTAGTGCACATCAGAGATAGTGAGACAAGTAATATTATTGCTATAGGGATTGTTGATCATGCTTCCCACCTATATTCCTTCTCACATTTTGGTCCACCATCTCCACTATTGGAGACTCACTCTCTTTTTTCACGAGAGTCTACTGAGATGAAGTCAGGTTGCTTGAGCTTATGTATTGTTCCTAAGACTAGTGTTGTGACTTCTAAACCTCCACTTCCTATTCAGATTCCATCTCTTGCACATGAATACTCTTCAGCAATTCTTACTATTGTAGCTCTAGTCATTGAGCCACCTAATACAGTTGTTGAGGATATATCAGAGGACACACATCTCCTCTCAGATGACAAAGTCAATACACTTATTATCCCACCTCTGTTGGAGATTCCATTTCAAGATTCTCATGCCTTCTCATTTGAAAATTGGCTAGGACTTCCAAATACACCTTACATACATGGGGTTTATATCCTTGTCCATTGCTTTTGTTTCCTTCAGATTGGAGCCACATTGGTATGTTCATCGACATAGGAGTTATGCCATTCTTGGGGGGCTATGGAGTCTCAAGCTTCTATCATGGAGGCTTTCATTATACTTATGGTCTTGAGAGATTATCTTGAGATGTTTCATTTGTGCATCCTTTTCTATCTCTTTTTGGAGTAGGATTATTCCCACTAGGTTTTCTCTATTTCTCAATTTCATAGAGATTTGGTTGTGATTAGGTACCTCATCAATCCTTGTTGTTGGGACTCAAGTTTGATTTTTGCATTGCATTGTAATTTCCTTGCTCTTTTGTTTGTAGCTGCATTATTGCTCATCTCAAGGGTGGGTGTTAGAGAAAAAGGTTAATTTCATTTCATTTATTAAATTACCTTTTCTCCCTTCTTAAGATACAAGGAACACAAGTTCAAATAGGTCAGGTAGATACTCCTACACCAACAACACAAGATCAAGGTGCATCTGTGAATGTAGAGAAGTTAAAGGATTAGACTGAAGAGCTAGGTATGACTACCAAACCTTGTAAGGAAACTTGTAACAAAGAATATAACCATTTCCACATAACCCATAATAGATCTAAAATAAATATGCAATTGAAATTCCACATGCAAGAGAACAGACAACATACCCACAAAATGTGACACAAGATATACCTTGGGAAATCCTTATTGAGAAAAAAACGTAGCCTCCAAAAGCATCCATCACCATATATTATTTAGTAAAAACACCATTGCAATACAACCATGGAAGCCTTCAAAGCCATAGCCATAACCAAGCAATCCATGTGAACAAGCATGAATCCACACATCCCATGCCATGCTTTCAACCTTCACAAAGGCTCCCTTGGCTAACCTGTCAAGCCTTGTCCCACTCGACTCTTTCCCTTTTTGCCTTTTGTCTTCTCACTTCTCACACAACATCTACCCTTGTGGGTACTTATATAGTAGCAAGTCCCACAAAACCACCAAGTGGTATTACATAAACCATGTGCTACCTAACCCATTGACCCCACATTTAATATTGGAAATTTAAATCTTTTCCCCAATATTAAATAATTACATGAAATATTATCATGATATTACAATATAACTCATCAAGTATATCCCATGAAAATCTTTACATGTTGCACATCCATCTAGGTGCAACATTACATAATAAAATAAAATAATAAAATATAACAATATTATGCAATGTGTGTGACACCCATTATCGCAACAAACCTGAGGAGCAATTAGCAATACAAATATTGCTAACTTTACCAAAAACTGCTACTCCTCCTAGTCAAGCTCTTCATAGGCTGAGTATAGAAGCTACACCCTTACAATCATTACGACTAAGTCCAAGCACATCTAAGGTAGATGAAGTCACATCATTTGTTAATGTGAACTTGGATGAAGTGATCAAGTTACCCAACTTTGACTATGCAATTATCACTATTGAGTAGATGGGCATACTACACGATGCTCTAGCAAAGAAGAATCAAGAACTGCTCAGATACAAGCATAGGCAGAAGCAAGCATTGATAGATATCAAGGATATTTTGCTTGATGCATTTATCTTGCCAGCACCATAAGAAACAAAGTCGATCATAGAACAACTAACTAGCTTAGTGGAGAAGCTAAATGGCACAGACCTAGATTCAAATGTCAAACTACTTGAATGGTCTGAAAGAAAGTTCCAACATAAGGTTGATGAAAAGATATCAAGTGATATTGCACTATCACAGGTTGAGTTAGCAACCAAAATTGACAGTGTGAAGGACATACTAGAGAACATTTTCTCTTTGTACACCAAATTGTGCAATCCCACACTTTTCACATAAGAAATAAAGAGTCATATTTTGAGTTTGGAGAGTCATATATAGTCATCTGGTATAACTCTGCCAAAATCTCCAGCATAGAGTGAGAAACATTTTAAAAATATCCTCAACTTCCAAAGTTAGTTAGCAGTGTTACACATAGATGAAGCAAACATCAAGGCTAAAATACTAAGAATCTAGTCCATTCTGACTCCACATATGGAAATATTGCACAAGGAACTAGCCTTTGTTAAAAAACTCATGAAGAAAGATCTGCATCTTTCTACTCATGAAGGCTTAGTTCACCTTGCTGCCAAGCTAGGCATCTACATCAAGTCATTGGAGGTAGCTTGTGACAACTAGGATGTAGCATTAAAAATCATGCTTGAGGTCCACAAATCTTTTTTGTACAAACACACTATCAGTGTATAACCCTTTGACATCAGTGTCAAAATGGGGGAGAAGTAAGAAGTGTGGGAGAAATAAGAGGTATGGGGGAGAAAATATTTTTGAGGGAGATACTATTTTTGCAAAATCAGAAATAGATTACACAAATTAGCTAATGCAAATCTACACAGCAGGAGGAATAATTTTGAGTTCAGATACACAAAAGCACAATCAACTTGGGGAAGTTATTCAGTTTTGAGGTATGACTGATGAATCATAAGCTTTTGCAAAATTTTGAAGTTTTGTATGTATATGGATATAATTTGAGTTATGCTTGAAAGGCTAAAGGTTATTTATACATGATCAAGTATTTTTCCACTCATGTCAAAGGGGGAGATTGTTAATCTCATATTGGTTTTGACATATGAGTGACAATATACTTAAGTCATTTACTTAGTTCATGCTGAACAAGCAATACATGCCAAGCATAAGTTGTCAGATAGTATATGTTGAGTGACATATATTTAGTGTGAGTGAAGAAACTAGTAAGTGCCAAGTCACTCAAGTGTCGAGCAGATGGTATGTTCTGAGTTATTTAGATGTTGAGTGATCAGAGGATGCCGAGTCATTTAGAGGCCAAGTTACAACATTGAAGTTGTAGTTGATGCTGAGCATCAGGGACTTCAAGTGTTGAGTTACATAGTTTTGACATAGATGTTTGTGATGGCACAAACTTCTATGTAAATAGTTTTTGGGTCGACTTAAAGATTTTTTTATGATCTTTGATGATAAGGACGAATCTTAATTGTGAATCCCTATGCATTACATGCATCCAATTAGAAAAAGTGAAGGCTTAAGTGACAAGATCCGTGAATCACTACCATTGATTCATACCTAACCCTAAGTCACCTAGGTCCTCTTAAGGAAGGAAAACCCTAAAAATTTATAGAATGCTTAAGGAGAATTGAAAAGAGTTTGCATGCACAAACAAAGCATTCATGGTGACTAAGGTGTTATGATTTGACAGAATTGCCTACTTGGCCATTCTTTTCTGATTGGCGACATTTGACATTGCAAAATCAATTAAAGAATAACAGAGGAAAGGAATTAGAGGACAATAGAGATACATCTAATTAGAAAGGATCAAGTATACATTAGGATAGAGGTGATCTAACATTAAGCTACAGAGTGCTAATTGAAGGATCATTGCTCAGACATTCTAACAGGTGAATCTGTTAAATCTCTTAACAGAGTAGTCTTGACATGTTATTGTAAATCCTTTAACATGGTGCTTACTTCATTGTAAGTTAAAGTCCTTTTACCAGGCACACTTTTAGTAGGGTGTTTAAATCCTTTAATAGGGTAAGATCTAACAATATTGTAAGCCTTTAATAGGGCAAACCTTTCACAGGGTAGATCATGTTTCATGATCAAACATTATAACCTTCATTGGATACACTTTGTTACTATGGTAGTGAAGATTTGTGGGTGTCATCCCCACCCTAGTTTTACCTTCTCCTTGGAGGGTTTCTGGGTAACCAAATATCTTGTGTCATACATGTGTTGAATATTTTACTTTCATGCTATGGATGCATATGCTTAATTTGGTATTTTAGCTTATATGCATAGGTTGTTAGATGGATGTGTGGTGCATAGTTTTAGAGGTTGAAAGTTTTAAGTGTTGATTCAACTCCCCCCCAAACTCTCAAAGTTTACTTCCCTATTGTATCTACAATAGATATATGTAAACTTGCATGAAGGCTTTGGAAATCCATGATCCCTACAACTACAAGGAGTGTCCATACCCCAACTACTATCTTGACCAATGTCTTGTGGAAATATGTCCATTCCAAATTTGATATGATCAATAAGGAAACATGAAAGTGTGTTCCTTTCACCCCTACCATACCCTTCTATTCAAAAGTATTGGGATTATGTACAAGAACCAAGATATACGCATCTATGAAATCTAATCATATATGACTTAGAAAATAATTTTTTAACTGTGCAATCTTGCACATAATAAGTATGGTAAATGATTTTTTATTTTATCATTGTAGATATATGTCATTTAGAATTTTTGGTCTTCATTGAGTTGAATCTAGTAATTATAAGGATTGAAATGCATTGCTAGTGTGATTTTTGGAGATTTGGATATACAATTGAAATATTTGTGAGAGTTTTTGAGAAGTCCCTTTGAAGAGAATAGATAGCTAAACCCATAAAAATTGAGCCTACCAATTTCACAATATTTTAATATTTAATTTTTAATTTTTCTTTTGATGATAATATTAACAAAATGATAAGATGACATATAATGGACTAGGGATGATTTTTGTGATGTGTTTCAAGGTGGGATGACATCATCAAAGGGTATTATGACATCAACATTAAATGGGGCACACAATGTGATTGAACTAGTTTTATATAGGAAAATGTAAATGAATTGATTTTTAAAATGATTGATTTACTTTATGTATCATTTGAAATTGTAAGAACCTATAATAAGATGCTCAATTATGTCCCACTTTAGCATGTATGAGCCCTAGCATTAATTTTTGGTATCACATCATTGTACCACCTATATTTCTAGCTTTATTTCTATCCTCTCAACTCCTAAAATTTGATTTTAGCCTTTTTTTCTAGGAAGAGGATGTCGAGGCCAACCTCTTTGCCTATTTTCTTCTAAGAATTTAAATCAAGGGATCATGTCATTAGATAAGTGGGATTTCCAAATTCTTGTCAACATCTTTCAAGTTTTAAGCCCTTAAATATTGTGAGAGGTATAAAAATGATCTATCTATCCTCATTTTGACATCAATCAAGTATCCACAATCAAGATTTAAAGAGTTCTCCTATATTTCCACATATCAAACATTCTTAAGCAATATCTCAACCATTCTAAGGTATTTTCAAGGCAATATTCTCCATAGATCAAGCTTATTTCCTTCATTGAGGGCCAAGAAAAGGAGTTCGCCATCAAGGAAGAAGATAATCATATAAGCATCCATATACATACATCCAAGCATATGTGTTCAAGTTTATAATTCTTCACTTCATTATTATCACTGTCAATCAAGTATTATGGAAAACTACAACATCCATTACACAAATTTTTTAGGTTTTATGATTTAGTTTTGGATATTTGTGTGAATTCAAAGCTATAACATTAATGATCTTTGATCAAATCCAAAGAAAGATACACATTGGCAAGGTATAATACATTTCATTTTTAGATCTAGTCTCTATTATATGAAAACGCACTTTCATTTCTTTTATTTTTAGGTAGATTCCAAATTTGAGTTTAATTCAGTCAAACCCCACCTACACGACATTTTCCTCTTGTTTTTTTTGGTGTAGGCACAAGTGGCATTCACACCATTTTATATTTGGAAAGTATAGTACCATATTAATACTCTACAATTAAATTTAGTCAAAAGAAATAGAAGCAAGTCACACAAAGAACCCTTTCCAATCTAGAGCATGGCATCTCAAGCATCCTACTCCCTACCAAACAACCTCAAACTAAAATTATAGGTCAATGGTGTTTTCTAGTTTCTATTTATGCTAAATATACAAAATTGTTTATCTTCTTTCAATAAATATGTTCTATGATTATCATTTTGTCCTATACCTTGTAGCATACAACTATATCCTCTTAATCAACTCATCTTATCATTACAAAGAAGGATCATTCCTCTCATTCAAAACTTAAGTCTCTTAAGCCTTGTAGGTCAACTTCCTTCCTAATGTGCATTAGGAAATAAGATCAATCTCCCTTGATCCATTGTCTTAGTGTGCAATCCATAAGGGGAAATGAACACAGGGGTGACACAATCATGACATGAGAGAAGTACAATTCACAAAAATATAATTGGATTGGTCTATAAAAAGACCAATTGAAGTAGATTAGAAAGTGGTTTTGAAAATAGTATAACTCAATGAGCTATAAGATCTCTACAAGGGAAGATGGTGATATAAAGATGGCATTAAAGCATTGTAACATAGAACTTACAAAAGGTGTTGCGCTTTGTACTCATTTGGTAAGGATTGGGTTCAAGTAGACTTCAAATTTTTACCAATCTTGAAATACAACTTCATAAAATACTCAATGCAAAAATTGCTAAGTGAACAACACTTACAAGAAGAGAAAATTGGATCAAATATAATTGATTTTTAAAGTTTTATTTCAAAAGTAGGTTGTACTTCCAAAAACATTAAATTTAATTTATAAAGCGGATGGACAAGGGAAAAATTAATTGAAATAGGTATTTACCTTTGAATGGGTATTTCTTTATCGTCATTAATAACTTGTAGGAAAATTAAGTGCTAGAAAAAGTTCTCCCCAGTAAGACATGCAAAAAAAGGTAAATGAATCAAAAGATAATTTTTAAGGGAAAGTTTAGTAAGATTTCAATTTTATAAAAAAAATATACCTGGTCAAATTCTATCGATTTCCTCATCCTTTGCAAGGATTTCCAGCTAGACATGACCTTGTGGGGAAGAGTGGGAGCTAGACATGGTTTAGCTAGAAAGGTAAAAAGTCAAAATTCAAGTTCTTCATGGTTTTATTTCTTGATTTTCTTAACCTTCACTTCTACATGAGAACCCCCCACCCCACCCCCACAAAAAAGAAGAAGAAGAGATTTTCATAAATCACTTATCAATAATGGGCCACAAGGAAAAAATATAGACTTGAACATGGAATAGACAAAGAATTTAGGCACAATAAAATGGGGTGCAAACATCCTCATGCCTACCAAAAGTCATGTAAGAGAAATGATTAGTATGGAGCCAATGGGAAAATGAGATGTGAATAAAATAAAAATGGATAAACACCCAACCAACTCTATAAGAAATGAAAGAACATGTACATGCCAAAATAACACCACCTCAAGTCCTCATTTATAACATATGAAGTCATTATACACCAAGGATGGAAGGATCCCAAGTCATAGAGATTAGAACACATCAAAGTTATGTGTGTGTGCATGTGCGCGTGCATGCGCGTACATATATATGTATGTATATATGTGTGTGTGTGTGTGTGTGTGTGTGTGTGTGTGTGTGTGTGTGTGTGTGTGCATATATGTATGTATGTATGTATGTATCTAATATATGTATATGTGTATGTATAAATATATATGTGTGTGTGTGTACATATACATATAGATATGTATATATTATATACATGTACATACATATATGTGTATATATATACATATGTGTATATACATACATGTATGTATATATATATATATACATACATGTATGTATATACACATATGTATACATATATACATACATATGTATGTATACATGTATATATGTATATATATGTACATATATACACACACATTTACATATACACATATGCATATATATATATATGTGTGTGTGTGTGTGTGTGTGTGTGTGTGTGTGTGTGTTTGTGTGTGTATATGTGTATATATGTGTGTGTACGTATATATTATTCAAATATATATGGGAAACAAGATATTGAGAGTTGGGGGGTGAATTAAAATCTTAAACTTTTAACTACAAAATCAATTTAATTAAATCATACCTAACTCATCATTAAAACTGTAATGTTGAAACAAAATAAGTTCATCACATTCATAATATTTCAACACATAAGACATTGATTGGTTACCTAGAAACACTTCAAAATGAAGGTAAAACTCAGATGGGGATGAAACCCACAAATCTTCACTGTTGCAACAATAAAGTTATAATGTTTGACCACAAGATGTGATCTACTTAGTGAAAGGTCTGTCATGTTAAAGAATTGAAAGACTATTAGTTCTTTCCTTGTTAGAGTGCTTGACACTTACACTAAAGTAAGGACTCTATTAGGAGATTTACATAAGCCTAATAGGACCACTCTATTAAGAGATTTACCCTATCTCAATTACAAGATAACTAATTTAGTACCTAACCCTCAGTATGATCTACAAGCTGATCTTGGGTCTCCTCTTTCTTCTATCTCTAATTTGATTCTCCTAATTTGATAAATATGTTCAGTCCTTCACTGCTCTGATTGCTCTCTTTGTTGGATCTGTCTCTTTAACTCCTTCACATGTGTGCATCTGTTAGAAATGGAAAAAGAAATCTGTAAATAAACAATACCAGGAAAGAATCTAAGTGAGTAAATGCATGAAAAGATATTACCATAAAATAGGAGAGAGAAAGCTTCAAGCTCCAACACCATGAGACAAGATATTTGGAAAGGGGAAAGCAAAGAAAACCCCTTGTGACATTATGAATGAGGCATGAAAAGCCTAAGAAGGAAGAGAAAGAGAGATAGAGAGCAATGCTCATACAATAATTGAGAAGAGGAAGAAACCTCATTGTTTAATGAGAGAAGAGGGTCATCTCTTAAATAGAGATGAGAGAGAGGAGTTAGAATGTAACTCCCATGTCTATGAATGCCACCATTCATATGTGTGTGAGGCCAAGTGTGAGATTCCTCTTAAGGAGGAATAATCTAAAATTAGAAATTACAATACATATTTATCCTCACATATTCCACTAGATGACAAAATAAGATGTAGTGGAAAAAGGACAAAAAAGAAATATATTAGGATACCTTGGCTTATATCCTAATATATTATAATAATGAATAAAGGAGGTCTAACCTTGGTTTATAAACACACCAAGGAAAGATTACAACTTATAACACCCCCCTTTAATCTTTACTTGGGGTAATTACATCAAAGGGTATTAAACCCATAATTTTTACAAAAAATTGCAATTGAATCTTCAATATGAAGTAATTTGATTGTCTTCAAGCCATATGGTACATTTTCATATCCAAGAGAAGTACATGATTCCTTTGAATGTGGAAGCATAGACACATCTTGAAGAAGGTTCCTTGATGGATAACCTGAAAACAAAAACAACAAGAAAAATATCCACAAGTAGAATGCCATCATATATGCAAATTTGAAATCCTTTTGAATAAGGATAATAAAACTCTCATAGAGAAACAATGAGTAAAACATGTTACCACAAAACAATGGAGATAACCTGATATCAAGATAAATTATATGCTCAAAAAATTGTCAACAAGGACAAATTTAGTAAAAAGCTTGATCAAATCTCTCATGAAAAGAATATTATACTAATGCACAAATGACCACAGACAAGGCCAACTAATGATACGTGCATCAACCTTGCATCAATCACATGGATATAGATAGTCCACTTAATGAATCATCCCACTGCAAGCTAATGGGGGCGTCCCTCCATAACATGCATGACTCATGATCTAAGCAATAATGTATGCAGATCATTATCACATTAATATATGAAAATAACATAAAGGAGAGACATGCTGATCAAAGTAGAATTATCATGATATAATCAACATATTGCCTTCAAATTGGATCAAATCATCTGAATTTGGAGAGAAAACTCCAATAATAGTATCCTCTTCATTGAGGAACAAAATGGAACAACATGGAGGGAAACTTCATAAAAATATTATCCTATCAAAATAGATAGGATCAAATGGAGGGAAACTCCATATAAAATGAGTGCACACCAATATAGGATGGAGGGATACTCCATGGGCCAGATAAGGGAACTATGTATCAGTTTTACTGAGGGGACCTACATAGTTAACCTTGAAAAAATATTAAGCTCCCTATGCAACTCAAAAAAAATCATATAAATCATGTATATCAATGGTATAAAACCATAAAGTGCCAATATGGGCATAGAATGATGCAATAAACGCATAATAGTGCAATTATGGGCACATCAAAATATCAAAATGAAGGCAAATGGGTAGGATTACTCATAATCCAATTAAGTAAAATGATTTAAGGAAGATCAACTAAATATAGATATCAGATATAAAACTCCATTAAGGGTAAACATGGATATGAAAATTGTAATAGCTGGTATATTTATCTTGGTATATATGTGTGCACCCATATATACTTGAATAAGTATACTTAAAATATCATAGTATGAAATCATACAATTACAATTATTAAATGATAGCTTGATGCTAAAAAAAATGATTTCCCCTTCTTTTTTTTATGTAAAATTTGTTACAACTAACCCTGCAAAAAGGTTAGTAAATAATGATAGAGTTCAGATCTGGCAGATAAGAATATACTAAAAAGAGTTAAAAAACTTTTCTAAAAAAACCTTGAGAGATAGAATATTACACTTGTCTGAAAATGAATGATTACCTGCCAAAAATAGGTTGACAAGAGGCAATGATAAAAAACAAATGATGCCTCTATCAAGAGCTAAAAAAAGAAAAAGAATCTTGCATGAAAAGACCAGAAAAGTTACCTCTGAATCTAAATATAGAGAGATTAATCTGAATCCCCCATTGCAATTGGGGCAAACCATGTCCTGCCTGCCATCCAGGTGAACGATGGCATGGCACTGGTGGCATCAACACGCAATTGACATCTCCGATCAAGAGAATCTCTGAATGATTTTAGAGGACAGAGGGGGAAATGAGTCCCAAATTTGGCATAAACAATGGGCTCAAATCCTCTGCGCTACCTAAACGAGAAGTGGCGACGAAAGCAATCCATAAATACCCAAATAGAAAATTAGCAGAATTGGGTAGGTGCCATTATGCGTACTTCCAAGGGCAATAGAAGTTATCGAGTACCAAAATCTCCGGCTTGAACAGTTGTACATGGATAACCATGAGCGTCGGCATCGGCACTGGTCAAACATTGTAAATACTCCACCATTCTACTGCCGGCGAATTGGATGGCATTTGTTGAGCTTTTCTCAATTGTAAAAATCTGATTCCGTTTCTCCATTTGATTTTCTTCTCTTTAAACATGCAGTTCTATCTGCATTTTCTGCCTTGTATTTACAGTTTCATTCTTCTCTCATCATCTTTTTCTATATTTGAGCAGGGTTTATACCAGGGAAATTGTTTTAATGTCTATGAAAGCTTAGTTTTTGAAGTCCAGTGCCTGAGATCGCAGCTTATAAACCATTAGGAAAGGCAGGCGTTAGTGAGGGCTTGCGTGTCCCAAGACTGGTTGAAGGCCAGCGTCATGAGCTCAGTGTTACGGTGATACATTTCGATCAGGAGCTATTGAACAGCTTCGCACTCAAGCTCAACGGCTTGAAACTGTCCTTAATTTCCCTATCGGAACCTACTCAAAAGAAGTGGAAGAAATGAAAAAAAATATTCAAAATATGAAGGCTCTATAGCCTTGGGTTTGCTCTTGACAGAGCTATAGATTGGTGGAACAACAACACGGGGGAGGATGAAAGAACTTTGGATTAAATAATGCATGAAGTAGCTTCGTTCAAATTAAAACAGAAGAAGGTGAAAGCAGCAGGTGATTTGTTTGAACAGCTTGTCAGAAGCTCTTCACCTGTTGTTCGCGCAGAAGCTTTGACTGGGCTAGTATCTGCTACAACTCATATAGATCCTGTTAAAGCAGAGGTCTATGAAAAACAACTCCAAGATCCTATTTTCTTTGCTTTCCCCTTTCCAAATATCTTGTCTCATGGTGTTGGAGCTCAAAGCTTTCTCTCCTATTTTATGGTAATATCTTTTCATGCATTTACTCACTTAGATTATTTCCTGGTATTGTTTATTTACAGATTTCTTTTTCCATTTCTAACAGTATCCTTTCCGCATTTCATCCTTTCATTTTTGCCTCTCTCTAATTCTAGGGTTAGAATCCTCCTTAAAGCTTATTGATCTTGATCAATAGTTTAAACTCCATCTTTTGATGTTTATATCCCTTTTTCTGATTGGTTGAATTATTTGCCTAGGGATCTTACCTTCTACTAATGACACATAATTAGAATCTTATCTAGCTCTATAGATATTAAATCTCATATAAATTTTGGCCAAAATGATTTGCATATGGGTTTGTGCCATTACAAACTCATATATCAAAACTGCATTGCTCGACACTTCAGTGCTCTAATGCTCGGTCATGTATGATGTTGCTTGGTTTATATAAGTCAGTGTGCTTGGCACATGATAACTTCTCAATATGCTCAATTATCATTATATTACTCACCCCATACTATATTCCTTGGTTTGCATATCTGCTCGATCTTTACTGAATGCTCGATAATCATTGTTCTACTTGGTTGAAGTGTTACTTGCTCGACCTTTACTAGATAACTTAGTCGCAGTGATGACCTTGTAATCTTGCCTAGTAAATGACTAAGTGTTTGGTCACCAATAGGCAACATAGACTTATAGATTAACAATCTTCCCCTTTGACATTAGTGGCAAAAACACTTTGTCATCAAATCATTTCTTTCAAAAAAAATGTATTCTCCCTTGAGACCAAAAAATTGATTGTGTTGGATACCTTCTTCTACATAACTCTAACTCTCCCTTTCTTATTATTACTTCTACCTTATTATCAATTCCATCAATTATCCCCCCTTTTTTGTCACTGATGACAGTTAGGGCTATTGGGGTGAGTTAGAACTTGTCGAAAAAAATTGGATGACTTGCCACAATATGGGAAAAGCCTGTGTTCCATCTTTCTTTTACCTTTTCCAAAACTTGATACTGAATCTCTAGCTCGACAACTAGGTCAATGGATCCTGCAATAATTGCATAATTTATGTCTCTTCAAAATTTCTTTGGCAATAGAAATAACCTTATGAATTATACCTATGTATGCCAATAATTGAAGTTGAATTCGTGTGAACTTATTTTGTATTTCTGAATCTTTAGCTCTGAGCTCAGCTAACCTTGTCTGATTGAATGTAACTTCATTGAATGAAAATGAATTTGAACTTGCATTCTTGCTCAATAAGTGACCATTAGTCTTCATGCTTACATGTAAAAACTCTAAAGATCATGTAGTATTTCTTGTAAAGAAATCTATATCACACAATTTTAAGTATATGCTTGCATGTAATAACTCTAAAGATCGTGTAGTATTTGTTGTAAAGAAATCTATATCACACAATTTTAAGTATAAAGAATTTATTTGTACACACCCAAAATTTGGCAAAGACATAAACAATGCAATTTTGATCAAAGGATGTGAATTAAGGATTAAATAAGAGGGACACAACAAACTTTCAAATCATTCATTATATCAAGTCAAAAATCAATCAATCAAGCAAATATCAAACCAAAAAGGACCTAAATCATTTTAGAAAGAGGAAAAGAAATTGATAAATCATAAAATGAAATAAATAAGGAAAAAGGAAAAGACAAAAGTTGAAAATAAATGGAACATTTATTAAATCAATAAATCCATTTATCCTCACAAAAGTGAAAATCTTCCTTTTTACATTTAAAAGAATTGAAAAATCCTCTTTTATCCTCACAAACTAAGTCTTTTGGACTCTTCCTCTTGGTGCCTTATGAGATATTTTTAGTTTCACCTCCATCCTCCAGCTAAAGGTAAAATTCTAATTCTTATCCCAACCCCTTTTGAAATCCCATAAATAGGAGGGAGATTCAAGAGCAAAGGGACCCAAGTTTTAGGCATTTGCACTATAGACACATTTTGAGTTATCATGTTTAGCATTGTTATTATAGCAAGTTCATGTTATTTTGATAGCATTTTAGCTTTCTTTTCATGTTATTTAGTATCATTTTAGCACATGTTTAGCTTATTGCATATTCATTCAATCGCATTCTAGAGTTGTTACACGCATATAATATGTATTTAATCATAGATCTACATTCATGACATACTCCCATTCTAGAACTATTATTGAGATGCTGGTCTGAGAGAAATCTTAGTGGTTGTAGTTAGGGAAACGTGGGATGTTTGTAGAGTCTTCGTTTGACAATGTTTTCTTGGGTTTAGATTAGTTTGTTGTCATTCTATTTGCACTTTGCTTTAAAGTCTCATGAATACGCGAATCATTCATGTATGTTATTATTTTCAAAATTGTTTCCAATTGTGTAATGGTTGTAGAAAGCTCTGCTTGGCATTGTAAAAGTACATGCAAGACTTTCTGCGATACTTTATGCTCCATTCTCCTTTCAAACCATTGTAACAACTTCTTGTTTGCTTCTATGTCTTCTATCTGAACTCTATCTACTATAGATACTAGTTGATCCAAAATTATATGTTGATGATTTACATCTATACGACCAAAAGCATTTGCAAAAATGTCTTTGACAGTATGTAATACTTGTCTTCTCTTCTATTCTCTCTTTAGCTATTCTTGTTTGGCCTTTCGACTCAACAAGATTTGCAATTCATGCATTTTCTCTAAGGTAAGATTATTCAAATCATATGTAGATAAAGTAATTACCTCATTAAGTTCTATTGACTCATCATTATCCTCTTCTACATGAGTCATAGCCTGAGATCTTGAGGGTGTATCACTCGGCAGTGATAGTTGTATTTTCTTCCCTTTATCACTTGATCTCTCCTTTGGTTACATCATAGATGTAGATATCACCTGTTGTATAGGTGTCACTAGTGTAGGTTCTACAACCTTTGCACTTAAAATTTGAATGAGAGCTTGAGTAGTCTCTTGCTCTTTCTATGTAATTTCTTCAACTATCGACTTTGTTGTTGAAACTTTCTTAGAATTTATTTCCTTTTTCAAAATTTGCATACAAGTCATTGGTAGCAAATATACAATCAATGCCTTACCAAGTTGCTGAGCACTTGTAGCCTCTATAATTGGTGTGAATATAACATCATCAGTCTTCTTAACTTCAAGCTTTGGATATTCAATTATATGTAACATAATTGGATTTGTACAGAGTTTTATTCAGTCCTTCATCAATCCTTGGATTTCTTCTTCAGTGAGTACATTTGGATTAAGTGGGGGGATGTCAGTATCATCTTCAATTGTGATAGCATCCTTAAATTTAATTCCACTAATAATTTCTTCCATTTCTATTGTTGGCTTGGTTACTTCTTGCTCATCTTCATCTTCAAGTTATGTAGCATCTTTACCTTCCCTCACCCCTATAGCTGGAGTAAGTACTCCAAATACTTCTTTCCAAAATTTAATATTGGCTTCCTCAACTTCAGGAACTTTATTCTTTACAACTTTGTATTCTCTATCCCTTGGCATAAGCTTCTTAATAAAATATTTAAGGGCTATATGCATATGTGTATTTCCAAAATCTGGCATGACATGTGCCAATGTTGTTTCTCTTATTTGCTTCTCTATGGTCAATGCCCATTTCCATTTAGCACCCACCCTTCTAAACAATCCCACAGGAATTCCAGTTCCTAATTCCACGGGTGTGTACGTAAACTTGATCAACATATCAATTAAAGATTCTTCAAGTTTATCTTGATCTTCATTGCTCAAATAATCATATTGTAAGTCTTTAAGAGCCAAAATACTTTTTAATTCTATCAAAGTTTCACATACCTGATCTACAGTCATTAGAGGGAGTCTCTTTACAACTTGTAGTTTATTGATTTCATTAAACTCTATCATCTTTTCTTCTTCCTCATCTTCTTGTTCAACTATTTGCTTCCTCTTTGGTTTTACTTGCTCGTCTCCCTACTTTCTATTCTTTGATGGGCTTTTGGGTAGTAGGTTGTGCTGACCTCTTGTAATGATAGCCTTTCCCTTTGGCCTTGATGGTTTTACCATTCCTTGCATATCCTTTTGAAGGTCTTCCTTTACCTTAGGTGCAATTATTACAACCTTCCTTTGTTTTGTGGTCTTCTACTTCACAATTGCAAGCTCTTTGCCTTTGCAATCCTCAGCCTTTGAGGGTTAACCTGACCCTTCTCCTTGTTCCATTTCACTTGCCTCAACAAATTTTCTTTTTCTTTGCTTACTTGCCTTAGGTGTGTTAGCTTCATCAATTATCTTGGTAATAACTATTTCATATGTGCCAAACTGCTCAACACTAGCATCTATGTCTTCTGTCAATAGTGTAGTGACTGTTGTTGATATGTCATCAACATTTACCTCATAAGACATAAGCCTCAACCATGCTACCCTTGGTATTACTGCTTGTGTGTACACAGAATTTGTGTCCATAATGAAACATATTTCATCATAATATTTATCTACAACTAATTTTGGAATCCTCATCCTGTTCTTCATTTTAGTTTTGAATTCTTCAAAATAGTTGTCCATGATTGCTTCAAAATTATCTCCCAATCTCTTTATTAGTTCATTCAACTAATCTACAATAGTCATGTTCTTGTCCCATGTTACCTTTCCAATAGTAGGAAAATAGTTTTGTACATAGAAAAATATACAAACTAATAGGGAACCAAACTTACACGATGTATTCTTATCTTTTCTTACTGCTTCTAGGTTCTCTATAAGTTGTTGTAAATGCAACTCGGAAAGATAATATGTGTGATCTTTCTTCACAATTTTGTATCCCAAATCAATTGTAATGCATGACACATTATTCAATCTGCTAGATTGATAAAATTTGTGTGTGATCACATGAACAACAATTCAATTAGTGGATCCTCAATGTTGTCTATTAACATTCCACGACCATTCCACTTTGCCTTGGTTATGCTTTCAATTTCATTTCATGTGCCACTCCTTAGGCTCTTAGGTTGATGCAATGTAGGATACCTAGTTACTCTTCGAATGATTGCCTTGTTGATCTTGATTAGTCTGCTTTCCAACCATACTTTCATGTTGTGAACTCAACTTAAAATAATTTATATCTATCCATTCTTGAAAAATTTAGGAAAATATAGGGCACAAGTCAGCCCTTTGTCTGTAATGATTTTGAATTCATTTTTCAAAATTCCATCTACACATGTAATTTTTAATAAGTTGTCCTAATTTCAAAATCTCCAATTTCTCCAAGCTTACATTGATAACATGATCGAATGTCTTGCATAGTCAAGACTAGGTAGAATATATGACAACACTCCAACATTATCATTAGGGGTTTCAATATTAACTATGTCTCTGAAATTTGTTGGAGATCGGTGATCAATTCCTTATGATTTGTACATTATTATCCTTTAACATTTGGCTTCTAGATGCCATTGTGAACTAGGATTTTCAATAAAATATTTTCACAAAATACTTTACTCAGCAATAAGAGTACTACTTCTCTTTGTAAATTCAATGATAACTTGTTGTGGTTCCTTGCTCTGGTTGCTAAGATCACTTTTGAATCTTTATGTGAGCTCCTTGATCATTGGGTAAGAAAAATAATTGTTCAAATTTGATATATACCTTCAATCTTTCAACTTAGGTATGCAATAAATGTCCTTGTACTCAAATAGTGTTTGATAATTGGGCTCAACCTTAACTTTAGTTTGATCAACGTTATGCACTCGGTCATAGCCAACTTACTTGGTCAGTATGTAATCCTTCTTGATCACTCGGTCAATATAGACTATACCATTGATGCTTGATACTTACTGAATATTCATTTCTATCATTTCTCATTGTATCTCCAATTATGAAAATATGTCTTTTTATCACTTTAATTCTAGGCATTGATGTAAAATATAGCTTTTATGTAGACAATTCCTACATACATCTTCCTTTCAGTGAGATGTGGTGTGATCACCATATCCATCAGATTGAGTGATCATAATATCTTCTACTCTGCTACTTCTAGCTCTTACTATCTCTATACATTTCTTTTCTAGTTTGTCAATTTCATTTCTTAGTGCTAGTATAGGTGTCTTGGTTTTGCAGTTCTTGCTTATGTGTCCCACTCTAAGAAAAATGAAACATATTATCTCACCATTTAGCCATTTCTTATCATTTCCTCTGGAATGTGTCTTGAAACAATTCTCTAGAATTTGTCCATATTATCCACAATAGTGATAATTGTACCATGTGTTATAATTATTGATATTGTGGTGATTGATCATGTAGTGGGGTTTGATGTTGTGGCTAAGATGCATAATGCTTTGTAATGTTGGTGTACATTTTTGTTGGATAATAGAAAGGTTGAAGGCTGTGTAGGTGAAGGTAGCCCAACTTTTAGCTAAACCATGTTAAATCTGTGTGTTATCTGTGTTCTTTGTGTATTCTTCTTTTATTTCCACATATAACCATTTATTCTCATATTATTCTAGATTTGTTAAACCCTAACAATAATCCCAGTCACATGAATTGCCTTTCTTTGCAACATGAGCCTATTTTCCACGTGACCAATATGATTTCTTCTTAAGTCTACACTCATAAGCCAAATGTCCATACTTTTGACAATTGTAGCAATGACCTTTGAATCTAGATACCTTTCTAGTTGAGTCATTTTTGTTTCTACAAATGTTTTTTGTATGTCCAATCTTTCCACAATAATGACATGTAGGTTTGCCTTTAATTTTGCACTCCTTTGTTCTCCACTTTTGGATGATTCTCCTTCTTCAGTAGTTGAAAATTGCTTGTATCCAAGTCCTGATGTTTCTTTTTCTCTTGGTGACTTCATCATGTCTTCAAAATGTTTGATTTCTTCATTTGGTTTGGTCATCCTTTTCATGAGTTTCTTTTCATGCCTTAACTCATTCTTTAATTGCTCATTTTGTAACTTTAGATTTGTGATCTCCAAATCTTTTATGTTTGCTTCTTGATTTGCAATCACTAATTGATTTATCATTTCAAGATGAGTATTTATAAGCTTTTGAACTTCAAATGATGTTTCTTTGAGTTTATTGGCTATCTGCCTTTTATCTTCTTTAGCTATGAGCTTATCTTCTATTGCTTTCTTCTTCTGTTCAATGACTTCATTTAGTGTCACAGATTGAATTTCTTGTTCTGCCCTTAGGTCTTTTGCTTCCTTCACTAGAGCATTGCTTCATCTTTGTTATAAGCCCTTCCATTGTCCATAAATCCATCTGTATCAACTTCTATGTATTGAGTGTCATTAAGTTGTATAACCATCTCTCTTCTCCTTTTGAGGGATTTTCTCAACTCTTCTCTAGTTGTCTCTAATTATTACAACCTAGTTTGGATTTCAATTATCTGATTCTCAATGATCTTTCCCATCTTGTATACTTCCATATTCATGATCTTATCCTCTCGATTTGTTAAACTTCATGACAAGAGAGCTTGGCTCTGATACCAATTGTTGGAATATATATGAGAAACAAGATACTAAGAGGGGGTTGAATCAGAATCTTAAACTTTTGACTATAAAATCAATTTCATTAAATCATACCTAATGTTGAAACCAAATAAGTTTATCACATCCATAAGAATTCAACACATAACACACTGATATGGTTACCTAGAAACACTTCAAGATGAAGGTAAAACTGGGGTGGGGATGAAAACCACAAATCTTCATTGTTGCAACAATAAAGTTAACCTATTAAGGTTATAATGTTTGACCATAAGACATGATCTATCCAATGAAAGGTTTGTCTTATTAAAGACTTGAAAGACTATTAGGTATTTCCTTGTTAGAGGGTTTGACACTTACAATAAAGTAAAGAATCTGTTAGGAGATTTACATAGGCTTGTTAGGACCACTCTATTAAGAGATATGCCCTATCTCAATTATGAAATAACTAATTCAATACCTGACCCTCGGTATGCTCTGCAAGATGATCTTGGGTCTCATTTTTCCTCTATCTTTGATCTGATTCTCCTAATCTAGTAAATCTGTTCAGTCCTTCACTACTCTCATTGCTCTCTTTGTTGGATCTGTCTCTTTTAACTCCTTCACATTTGTGTATTCTTTTTGTATTTCATCATTTTATTTTTGCCTCTCACTCTTCATCTCTCTCTCTCTCTCTGATTCTACGGTTAGAATCCCCATTAAATAGATCTCATATGAAGCTTCTTGATCTTGATCAACGGTTTAAACTTCATCATCTTTTGCTATTTATAATCATTTTTCTAATTGGTCAAATTGTTTGCCTAGGGATCATTACCTTTTAGTAATGACGCATAATCAGAATTTGATCTGCATCTAAATATATCAAATCTCATAGAAATGTCAGCCAAAATGATTCACAGATGGGTTTGTGCCATTACAAACTCATATATCAAAACTGCATTGCTCAAAATTTGAGTTCTCTCACACTCAGTCATATATGTTGTTGCTTGGTTTCTATAAGTCTTTGTGCTTGGCACTTGATAACTTCACAATATGCTTGGTCATCATTATATTAGTCGACTCATATTATATTCCTTGATTTGCATATCTGCTCAGTCTCTACTAAATGCTTGACAATCATTTTTTGCTCAGTCCTAGTATTACTTGCTTGACCTTTACTAGATAACTCGATCACAATAATGCCCTTGTAATCTTGCCTGGTAAATTACTTGGAAATGACTAAGTGTGTGGTCACTAATCAACAACATAGGCTTAGAGATCAACAATATATACATTTATACATTTGTGTGTATGCATGTATGTTGTTGGGTTAAATAAGTACGAGTCATTAGGATCAAATGAAAACAACAAAATTAATACCCAAATGCTAATCAAGATATGGAAATGAAATACAAATAAGGGTGGATGCAAATCCTAAGTAAATATCATATGAAAAAGTGTAATCAATAAATGAAAGTTCAAAACTCTAATGAGGACGAAGATCAATCTTAGGGTCAAAATGTAGGTCATGTTAGGATGTTAAGATCACTAAAATTCTTGAGGAAATAACCTTTTGATTTAGGAGCATGTTGGGTGTAAATGAATCTTGCATCACCTCCCCCAAAAAATATCTAGTTTGCCAATAAGGGCTATCTTAGTGCAGAGTTGCTATTTCTGGAAACTTAATATTTTTTTTGAGTTGGTTGTTGGATCTTAGAATGTTCTAATTCATTTGTTGGACATTCACTTTGGATATTTTAGTTTGTCAATAAAGTTACATTGTAAGATCACATCTAGTTTTGAAGATATTGAATTTTTTGAATGTTTTAGAAGCTTTGAAAGGGGATAAACCTTGACTACCTAGAGCTTGCACAAGTGAGGCATTATAGATCACTTCACACCATTTCCAAAATGGGGTTATAATAGCTTTTCAAGTCAATTAATGATGAGTTATGACCTTCGAAAGTTGTGTTACTTGAAATAGAAGAAAGTGAAATTCCTTCAAATTTTCTTTTGAGTTCCAAGGTTAGTTGGGGTCTATTCTAATGTAATAAATATGAACAATAATATCTTAGGGACGATTGACCTTAAAGTTTAGGGTTAAAATTTATAGAACCTTCTTGGGCAGTTAAAATGTGCATGTATAAAGAAGGCTTTTAAGGTTATTTAGGATAGTTTTGGGGATGCATATATGGTGGCTCTAGCTTGAAAAATATTATAAGGAACCATGTAGCTTTACATGTCATAATTCTAAATGTTACAATTCTATTTCATTGGAGATAATATAAAGCAAGTTTTTTGTTCTAGCAATTTTTTAAATTTGTTTTTGTGTGTTTGTGTTAATAAGGGGAATAACCTTCATCATCTTTGCAAAAAGAAAAAATAAGTGACAAATAAGTAATTTAGATAAAAATAAGCTAGGATTAATTATTAAAATGATTTAATATTAAATGCCAAAATAAATATGAAATTTGAATAATGTAAATGCAAATTTTCTTAGCTTTTGAATTTGATATAGATGGATGTCCATATGTTGGGAATTTATTCACCAATGAGTGAATATTTTTGCACCATCATTGACTTGTAAGTTTGAGTGTGTGCTATTTTGTTGGGAATTTATTCACCGGTGAGTTAGAATGTTTGCACCATCATTGACTTGTAAGTCTGAGTGTGTGTTATTTTGGTTTGCTTTTGTTGCAACAAAGGTGATTACTATTAAAGAAGAGATAAGATCGATGCATGGATATAAACACATATCTCATAAATCATATATAACATAACTATGTAGATTAAACCTATTTGCCTCAATCTAATCACATAAAAATTATGTAAGGATGCACAATGTTTAAAAATGCCAAAGAAGAATTTGTTGGTTTGTTAAGGTCAAGCTTTCCTTGATGAGACACTTGAATGAATCAATTTGACAATAATAAAACAAGGCGAGAACAAGCAAGTGTGCAATATGATCCTAGGAGGATGTCACAAGTAGACAATGTAAATTAATTATTTGAGTTCCTCAAGGGCATTCTTTTTGTATTTTAGATGATTCATTATAATAAGATATTCTTCATCTAGACCACCAAAAAAATGTAACTAAAAAACTTCACTCTTGGTTTTTCATGAGATAAGCAAAGAGATGATCTTGATCCATACATGGATTAAAAAAACATTATAAGAACATCCATGAACAAGAAACACATAGTGAAGGCCCCCCAATACTATAGAAAAGAATGAACATGACTACCAAAACAAGAGCACTAACATATAATAACTATCAATTGGGAATGGCATTCTAACAATTGACCATAACACAACATTGACTAAATAATTAATGATGCAATAATATTTATGGGTAAGTCAATGTAAGTACATTTCTACCGTTAACTTTTTAAAACATACTCCATGATGCATCATTAAGATGTGAGAATTCAAGGATGCAAATGATCAAATAGTATGATCCAAAATGTTGATGGTAAATATATACTTACACAATCTTACCTTAAAACTTTCTTGCATCATTATCATGGATTGTGGAAATATTTTGTCATTAATAAAGCTAACACTATAGAAGTCTTATATAAACCTTCACACTTTAGTTGGTCCACAATAATCAAGTGATAGATGTGAGAATACTGTAAATTTCAAAAAATGAATTTGAAAATTGGAGGTTGAAATTTATCAGAATGAAGTTTTTCTAAGTTTCTATTCTTCATTCATTGATTTGAACCAAAATAAGAAATGAAATATTTAATAAATGAGGTTGCTTTTAAAAAAATGTCATAGTAATAATGAATAGGGTGAAAATAATGCCTATCCTCAACCCTAATTTCAAATAGGAATGATCCAAATTGATTAAGCACAAGAGAGTGATCAATGCATAAATGGATCATGTAATGGGAAATAAGGAGAAAAGAGGTCCTATGATCTTCCTATTTGAGAAGTATATGCTTAAATCTTAAAATAGACAAAAGACAAATACTAACCTTGAAGTAGAATAATTATGAAAAATGTTGATTTATGGTGTCTGTGTATAGTTTCAGGGATCTCTACAACCTATGTTGGACATGAAATGACGAGACAGAGAAAACCCATATAAATATTTTCCCTTTGAAGGGAGGTCAACCTTGACCTTGATAGCGGGGCACAATCTTACCTTAGGGCACAATTGTAGCCCGAAAAGTTGATCTTGACCTACACTGCTTCGATGAAATTTATGTTCACAGATCTCGCAAGTTCGACGAAAAGGGTATCCAAATCTTCTCTTCAATTCATTGTTCTACACCTATATCTATAAACAAAATTGTTTGTTTGTTTATATGTGGGTTTGCCTTGGTCAAACCCCAATTTGGAATTAAACTTGAAATTGAATTGAAATTGCAATGTGTATAAACAAAGTAAATGGAACTATTCACCTTGTTTATATTGAAATCCTTGTGGAGAATTTGAATCCTTGAATCCACAACTACAGATGCTCCAAATGAATGTAGAAATGTATGTAGGATGTCTCAAATTAATGACATTAGATCTTCAACACCAATCTTGAATGTATCTTTGCATAGAAGAAGACTTGAATGAATATGGATGGAGAAAACTTCAACAAGAGGGATCCATAGAGATTGAATCCTTCAATAACTAACAATGGACCTCCTTGATGAATTGGATGCTTGAACACTTGACCACTTGAATGCTTGATAGATAGAAGATCTTCAATTCATATTAGGTGGATAATAACTTTTCTCATAGGTAGTGTATGTGCTCATGAAAAATATGGATGTCAAAATGAGTGAAGAAGGCTACCTTATATAGAGATCTAGGGCACTAACTCCTAGAGAAGGCTGACATGGGGGCATTAAATCCCATTTAACCTTAACCCCTTAAAGTGGACCTAGACTAAATGTAATTTAAGAGTCTACCATTCTAAAACTTGAAACAACCGACCCAAAAGTGGGAAAAATAAACTTTTTGAAGCCCGATGTCCCAAAACTCCTAGAAATTAAAAAATGGACGAGGGGTCAGGGACAAGGTCGACCCTTCCCTAGGTCAGGGTCAAGGTTGTCCATGACCTAGGTTAGGGTTGAGGTCGACCTTGACCTAAATGGTAGTCCTTGACCTAGGGAATCAAAGTCCTTAGTTTCATAGAGAAAGTTGTTAGAAATAGACTAGAAATAGAAATAGAGAAGTAGACCAGGGGAAAACATCCAGATCCATGCAAAGACTTATTCAAGGCACTTGACATGAACCCATACCACTTACTTGGAGGGCTAAACACTCTTAACATAGAAATGGTTCCATTTTAAGATGATACATTTAGCCCCCTCTTTAGCAAGAGTATGGACTCGATGCAAACTCTTGGTAAAGTAGATCGTAATGAAAATATAATCTTATTAAAATCAAAGGGACAAAGAGATCCTCAAGCTCCTAGAGACTGAAGTCTTCATAAACTCTAAGATCACAATAAGAAAGACATCTTTAGAAAAAAGAGAAAAAGAAAAAGAGTGCAATTAGCTTGCCTAATGAGAATTATGTCTCATTGTGAACCACACAAGGAAACTATGCAACTGGAAAGATGGAATTGAACTGCCTAGTGAATATGACTACTCACTAGTCAACCCAGCAAGGATTCACTCTCAAGAATATTCTATTCTATAAGAGTAAAACCAAAAATTAAAAAGAGATCCAATTTTAAGGACACCTTCAACCTCAAGGGATCAAAATATATTTGAAACTAGAGGGATCAAGAGATCCTAAAATATAAATCCATGCTTAAGGATTAGTCATTAATCCAAAAATAGAGAAAAGGTATCTTGAAAAATAATATATATGTTTTGAAAAGTGTGTGTGTACAATAAGTGAGTAGAGTGTATGCCCCCACATTAAATTCATTGCTAACACTTTAACAGGAGCAATGGCTTTAACAAAAACATAAACAACTCCACTGATTATGTTTCCAATACGATATGCCCCTGACGAAGACAAATCAATGGAAATAATACATAAACATACAAAGAACACATAAGGGATCTACCTACTATGGGGTTAGTATGATCATAAGATAATATATTATTGTAAATGAATTGACATCATTCCCAAAGAAAGTATAACTACAATCACAAAGGACAAAAGATCACATAAGAGATACAAAAAATAATATTTTTAGACCATGACCTAGAGACCAAAAAGAATTAGTGCTACCAAGTCACGAATCCAAGAAGATTACACAAGGAAACATGTATGAACAATAGCACGAGTACAACATAACATGAAATAACATATGTAAGAATAGAGATACATATAGAGGAATAGTACAACAAGTTCGATGCTTTTATCACCTTGCACCAACAGAGCAATAAAGATCGTATAAAAGAATCTAACATCATTTAACAAACATATCACAAGAGAAGCACAATACAATAGACAAATACAAAAAGGGCTACCATGAAGGACTAGCCAATCAAGCACGCCGCCTACTCTCCCTATCTCGTTGTATATCATTTGGGGAAGGTAGGTAACTCACGAGAGGGTCTATATCCAACGTAATAAGAATGATAGCCAGTTCCAAACAAGGATCCTCTTGAGAATCACAAATTTCAATACTAGGTGTAAGTGTTAATTGTGAGGAAAGCATATTAGGTAAGTCAACATTAATGTCAATAGTTTCATATTCATCATCAACATCATCAAGAGTATATTTTTTTATCTAGATTAATCAAAATAGGATCTAAGATACGAATATAATCATCAAAATCATGCAGCTTAACATCATTATTAGCAACAACTTCTTCTAACACATCATGCATAGTTGTATCCAAAGAAGGTAAAGATTTTTGAAAAATAGAATTATGAACTTTAGCTTGAGCATGACACTTTTTACAACGTTTGTTACTGGATCAATTACATTTTGTCTTACTTGAAATTTGTTGAGAACTAGGAAGAACAACTACATGGTCCTTCATAAGTTCTATAGGAGGATTAATAGGATTATCAAGAGATTGACAAGCAACAGGAGGAGTTTGATTTACAAATGTAGAAACCATAGATAAAGGAGGTATGGAAGGTGTAGGCAAAAGACCATGATTAAGATCCATAGGAGGTAAACTTAACTCAATAATATGTCAATGCTTATAGGCTTGATATGAACGAAAAAGATGATTAGGTCAAAAAGGACATGAATTAGGTAATGAAGGCCAAAAGAAGTCAATGGTAGCAGAATCCCCGGGCCTAGAAGTATGATATAAACTATGATTAACCGTCTTCACTTTGTCATCATAAAAAAACTTAAGACATTTATGAATAGGTGAAGCAACAATATGCATCACATTTAACCATGGTAAACCAAGCTTAACTTGAAACTGATCAGAAGTAGGAACAACAACAAAGGTAGTGTTCACCATTTTTCCACAAAGTTCAACTGATAAATCAATAGAACCAAATGATGGATAAATAAAACCATTACAAGTTTAAATCCACACATTTGATGTATTATAAAAATCACATTTCAAACCTTTCATAAAAAGATTTTTTTCTGTAATAACATTAACTAAGGAGGTAGAATCAACAAGACAACCATGAGTGGGTATCTCAAAAATCTTAGCATAAATATAAAGGGGACCATCAGGAGTTTTAATAGTCTCAAAATCATCAAAGGTAATCAAAAGTTCTCGAGGTCATTTTCTTTGAGATTGTTGTCGAGTTTTAGGTTGAGGCTTCAATTTAGGCTTAGGTCTCAGTTGAGGTAAAGCTGAAACTTGAGATTGAAGCAGAGGTTGAGACTAAGGTGGAGATATAGATTAAACCACACGTTCCACTTAATTAACCACACTATTAAGAGAATCCATCTTTGAATCATACACAATATCCATAAGAGATGGTTGATCAATAGTATTAGTATCATGTGCAGGTAAAGGATCCATATATATTTGCAGATTTTGATTAGGAGGAGAAACATAATTATTCCCACTACCAACAAAATTATCAACAGATAAAGCATTAGAATCAATTACGTCTTGAACCTTATGTTTTAAAGAATAACATTTCTCAGTATCATGACCATTTTGACGATGATATTGACAGAAATCTTTTAGATCAAAATATTTGGATGCTGTTGTAGTAGGTAAAAGAGGTCGAATAGGAGATAAAGTAATCATATTAGCAGTTAACAACCTATTCATAATAGAATGTAAAGTTTTAGAGAGAGGAGTAAATGTACGATTTAATCAAAAAGCAGTAGTTATAGAAGTGACATTATGAGATGCAACAACTTGATCAACAACTGCATTTGCTTGTTTATTTATCTTGACATAGTAATTGAATTTTTGAACTTTATTTGGATTAGGAGTGGCATCACTCAGCATCACTTTTATCAACAAGAACATGAGCCATCAGAGTGGTGCTCTCAAATTGACTCACTTGTAATTGATAATGATGAAGTGTTGCACAAAGTTGTTGAAAAGAATTTAATTCGGTAAGAAAAATATTATCTCTAATATCCTTTTGAAAATTTGAAATAAACATACATTGAATATCAATATCAGGAACATGATAGGAAATATGAGCATGCAAATTCTTAAATCTACTAATAAATTCAATCAAATTTTCTTTAGAATTTTGTTTACAATGCATTGAATCAGTCAAAGACACTTGCGGGCCAATGTTGTTTTGAAATTGTTGAATAAAAGCATTGGCAAGTTGAGGAAATGAACTAATAGAATAAGGTGTCAAGGAACAAAACAATTGTAAAGCCTTGTCAAGAAAAGTTCGAGTAAACAACTTAGCTAAAATCTTATGATCATGAGCATAATCACTAAAAAGGATTTGAAATGTTTTAACATGATTCATCTAAACATGGTCTCCCTTACCATTATAGTTCTCAAGAAAAGACATATCGGCTTGCTAAGGAACGGGAGTACAAATAATATCCTGGAACAAAGGACTTTCCATGTCACACGTAGGAATACTAAACTTGTTTTGAGTCAAGGATGCAAGTTGTTGTTGTACAGATGACACAGTTTGAGCCAAAATGATAATTTTAGAATCATTAGAGGAAATAGGAGAACTAGCAACATTAGAAACACTAGGTAAAGTGTACAAAGCTATAGAAATAGAAGACACATCTGGAGGAACACTAGGAACTATAGTTGGAATATGAGTAGAATAAGTAAAAGGAATAGTATGTTAAGAAGGTTGTGATGTAGAAAGGGACACATGAGGAACACCCATAGAGATAGAGGAAATTGTCGCAGTCACTAAAGAAGGAGTATAAATAGGAACACTAGGAAGAGGAATAGAAGAAGCTTCTACATTAGTGATAGGAGGAAACAAACCTAAATCTTGAGCTTCTTGAGCTAAAGGTTTAACATTGGAATGCACAAGGTGAGTAATACCACGCGAAAGATTGACACCTTGGTCACTATCACAAAGAAATTTCTTAAGAGCCTCAATAGCTTGAGTAGAATCTTGATTATGGTTTTCTCGAAGAAGCTAATTACCTATTTTATCAAGTTCACTTGAAAGTTTTTGGACTTGTTTAGGAGGAACTCTTAAAGCATTATCCTCATCATGAGATGAGTGAGAAGAATTTTGCTCCATAATAGGATTAGAATCAGGAATAATCAAAGTCTCATCCAGAATCGTAAGGTAAGGAGAAGAAGACTCAGGCTCAAAGGTGCCCATAAGTCTATGTTGCATCTAACCCTAAGATTAGAAGCAAGACTCAAAGTAATAAAGCTCATAAACCAATGCAATGTAAATGAACTAAACTAAGAAAACATAAATCATATTTTTTTTGTATTTTGAAAGAGATTTTGCAATTTTTTTAATTTTTAATTTTTGTATTTTTGAATTTTAAAATGCAAGAGCATAAACTAAATCTAATTTTAATGCAAGAAAAGACCTAACAAATATATGAAATGAAATTTAACACCACAAAACATAATAGGGCATCTAATTCCACAAAAGAAAAGAAGGTAAGTGTGTCGGGTTCACCAAAATGAATAGGGTAAAAATAGTGCCTATCCTCAACCCTAATTTCGAATAGGAATGATCCAAATTGATTAAGCACAAGAGAGTGATCAATGCATAAATGGATCATGTAATGAAAAATAAGGAAAAAAGAGGTCCTATAATCTTCCTATTTGAGAAGTATACACTTAAATCTTAAAATAGACAAAAGATAAATACTAACCTTGAAGTAGAATAATTCTAGAAAATGTTGATTTATGGTGTTTGTGTATAGTTTCAAGGATCTTTGCAAACAACACTAGACTGGAAATGTCGAGATGGAGAAAACCCAAAAAACTTTTGTCCTTTTGAAGGAAGGTCGACCTTGACCCTAATAGTGGGGCACAATCTTACCTTGGGGCACAATCTTACCCTGAAGCACAATTGTACCTTGAAAAGTCAACCTTGACCTACACTGCTTCAACAAATTTTTTGTTCATGAATCCTACAAGTTCAATGAAAAGGGTATCCAAATCTTCTCTTTAATTCACTATTGCACACCTATATCTGCAAGAAAAATGGGTTTGTTTATTTGTATGGGGGGTTTGCCTTGGCCAAACCCCAGTTTGGAATTAACCTTGAAATTGAATTGAAATTGCAATATGTATAAACAAAGTAAATGGAACTATTCACCTTACTTATATTGAAATCCTTGAATCCACAACTACGGATGCTCCAAATGAATGTAGAAATGTATGTAGGATGTCTCAAATCAATGACATTAGATCTTCAACACCAATCTTGAATGCATCTTTGCATAGAAGAAGACTTGAATGAATGTGGATGGAGAAATCTTCAACAAGAGGGCTCCATAGAGATTGAATCCTTCAATGGTTAACAATGGACCTCCTTGATGAATTGGATACTTGAATGCTTGATAGATAGAAGATCTTCACTCCATAGTAGGTGGATAATAACTTTTCTCATAGATAGTGTATGCGCTCATGAAAAATATGGATGTCAAAAAGAGGGAAGAAGACTTTCTCATATAGACATCTAGGGCACTAACTCCTAGAGAAGGTCGACATGGGAGCATTAAATCCCATTTAACCTTAACCCCTAGAAGTGGACCTGGATTAAATGTAATTTAAGAGTCTACCATTCCAAAACTTGAAACAACCGACCCAAAAGTAGGTAAAGGAAACTTTCCAAAGCTCGATGTCTCGAAACTCTTGAAAATTTTAAAATGGACCTAGGGTTACGAACGAGGTTGACCTTGCCCTAGGTCAGGGTCAAGGTCGACCTTAACCTAAAAGGTTGTCCTTGACCCAAAAAGTCAAAGTCCTAAGTTTCATAGAGAAAGTTGTTAGAAATAGGTTGGAAATAGGAAGAGAAGTAGAACAGGGCGAAAACAACTAGATCCATACAAAGGCCCATTCAATATACTTGACATGACTTCATACCACTTACTCGGAGGGCTAAACACTCTTAACATAGAAGTGCTTTCATTTTAAGACGATTCAAATAAGTTTTGACAATGAAAAATATTTTACAAGATACAAAGTAAGTGCTAACAACTCCATGGAAATAACCTTATCATTATAAATCTTTAAAAAACTTAATTAGATCTACAATTTTACCAAATAGTTAACTTGAGTTTCATTCTTTATTATTTAAAAAAGTTATGAGTGCTTATGTGAAAAATGCGACAAAGTTGAGTGAAGTTTCCTTACACTCCCAACATGTAGAAAGACAAAATTGGATTACCAAAACAAGAGTAATTATAAATTTATGGACAATGAATTGTAATTCTCTATTTATGAATTTGAACTAGAAAAGGAGAGGAAATAGTAAACAATAAATCAACATAATAAGTTTTGAGAACCAATAATATTGTATAACTTTCATACAAAAAAAATGCTAATTATATGAAGATAACTTTATCACTAGGGTCCTTCCAAATTATTTGTCATTAAAAGTCCCAAAAAATGATAGCACATGTTGTAATAATTGATCACACTTGTATTAATAATTGGTCATTTTTTAGCTTTCTTGGTTGCTGATTGGTCCATTTGTGCAAAAGTACTATTTTTTGGGCGGGCCACTAGTGGGGGGTGAACATAATAGGTTTCGAATGAACGTTTTAAAAAGACACTTATAGACCACCTCACACTCTACAAATTCTATAGAGAGCTCCATAAATATAGAGTGCTCAAAATTAACATAAAGGCTATTGAATGTCTCCCCTATAAATCTTAAAAATCTACAATTTTATCAAACACTTCCTCAGATTTTGATTATTTAAAAAAATGATGGAAATTAGTTTTTGTTTTCCCAAAGAATGCACTCAATTGAAAGAAAACATTAATTGAAGGGACGAGTTAGTTCCCGGTTTCAAAACGTAAATAATAGAGAGGGGACGATGGACAGCAAGTCATGAAAAGGACGCGGGCATGCACTGATGACTCCCTCATTAAAGTCATTCAAAGCCGATTGTCCATTTCCATCGTCCACAGCGCCCGCTAATAACGTTACTGCCTAAAATATCCCATTATTCTTTTTCCTTGTCCACTGTTGTCGTCGAAATTGATAGCACCTGATGTGACCACTGACCACCCCACTCTCACACTCTACAACTTCCTTGAATCTCATCATTTCACTCTCTACTACCTAATCTTTGTTGGAATCTCGTGAATGTGGAATATTATATATTACACGGCGCTTTTTCAGCAAACCCTATCATAACAACAAATGAGAACGAATGTTGTTTCCGTTGAAAGTGTATGCCAAACAATTTCATATGGGCTACTTATTGTATGGAGTGGTTAGGGCAAGTTGCAGATTTGACATTAGGAACCAAATTTGTTTACGGCTATGGCGCTAAAATATATCCCCGCCAAAATGGGGCACCAGCTACAGAGTCATACTTGAGTTTGCACTTATATAGCGCTGATGCCGGGCGCGTCTATGGTGTAACTTGCATGTATTTTTTGCAATGAAAATAGAAGGGTCTTAGATTATTAACAGTTCAGATGAGTGCATATAAGTTGTTCCGAAATATAAGAGTTTAATTTTTTCTAATATTGTAAATATTTTTATGATGAGATTTTGAATATGCAAAGAATAAAGGAATTTTAGGTACGATATTTTCAACTTTTAAAAATAATTTAATTTAATTTTTAATTTTAACAAGTTGTATTATTAAATAACAATATATTAATAGTTTTTAAATTTTTATAATATTTATATGTACAATTTTTTCACCATTTTAATAGTTATTATATAAAATTTTAGTAATGTGAATTGTTAATTAAAAAAAAATATAAATATCAAAATAAGTTAATTTTATATTATATGTTATTATATAACTATTAATAAAATAAATAAAAAACAATTTTAGAAATTCAATATATAACTTATTATTATAAAAATGGTGTAAAATTTAGATTAATTATTATTATTATTATGTGTTAAGTTCAAATAGATTTTAACCAAGACTTTCTACATGAGAGGTTCACAACTTACCAATGTTTTAGGCTCTTAACATTATCAAATTCCCACAATCCATTGAAATCTATGAACTATTTCTGAATTTGATTGTGTATGTTTTTTTAGCATCAACATCTGAATGGTAAAAAAAAATACAAAATCAAATTGAAAAATAGTTCATACGTTGTAAGCTCTTACCTATTATAATTATAATTATTTAAATACATTAATTTAAAAATAATTATATTTAAAAAAAATTTATTATCTATATATTATTTAGAGAGGATGAGATGCAAAGATAGCTAGTTTGATTATCAAAAGTATAGTAGGAGATCGAATGTGGAAAATAATGAGGAGTTAGTTTAAGGTTCTTTGGCCCTAGTTTGATTAGCAAAAGTCATAGTAAGAAATGTAATGTAGAAAAGGATATTGAATTGATTTAAGGTTCTTTGACTCGCAGTTTTATAGGCTATTGATCGTGTAGACGTCATTGAAACCTTTTCCATTCATTCTTGCATTCAACCCCACTAACAAAAGTACTCATACCAAAAGAGACAATTTGTTTTCCAAAAATTATGAAAAAACTATATGAAAAAATCAGTTCAGTCGCTGGATAGTCCCTACTACCATGGCGGGATAGCCAGTGCCTCAAAATGGTGGGCCGGCGGAAAAGCCGCGAACTAAATAAGGCGGGGCCGACGGAGACCCAATTAACGGGAAGACCAACTAACACGTGACCCATGTCTTCGTACCAAGACAAATTAATGTCTCTCTCTTTTCCCCTCGGATGCCTGAAGACGCTTTTGACTGTCATCTTCACCTGTCAAACCTAATTTTTTTGACGGTTTCTTTCTGTGCCTATCTTTTTCTTCATGGGTCAATTGATCTTTTTACTTTAAATTAATTTATTAGACACTTGATACAAAATTCATGAGCTGTTTGCAGTTATGGATTTCAGATCTCAATATAATACATATAAATAAGAAATCAAATCAATGTCCTTCCCTTATTATTATTATCAGACTGGAAAGCGAGGACAAACAAATACTCGGTTTGGACAAACAACACTCGGGTTTTAATGAATACAAACTTCTTTCATGATTTTTCCCCCAATCGTTGACGCCGTATATTGCTTAGTTTTATGTAGGTTATCCCCATTCATGTATTTTTCCAATTAAAGGTTAGTTTAGATGATCAGTTTAAGTACGTGGATATAGAAGACTGATTTTGACTTTGAAAAATAATAAATCTTAAATTTTGTTTTTATATACATATAGGGCAGTTTTGACTTAGTGTATATTTTCTATCAATTTTATATCTTAAACATGTTGACTTATTATGTCATTTAAAAAAATTGATTTAGTTGTCTTAATTTTAAATTTTCATTTTGACATTAGAAAGTATAATTTAAGCTACAATCTAGCAAATGCCAGCACATTGGAGCTAGATTCAATGGTGCAAAGTTAAGTCAACACCCAATTTTAAGTCTTATACGTGATTGATTCACTTTTGTTAAATTTCTATATACTATTCGGTCAACTTGATTCTCTTCCAACTATCTTCAATTCACCAACTCTTGTATCAACATTTTCAAATAATGATGCAACCCTAAGTTACTTCAATAGAGAAAAGAATCATCACCCATCTATCATTTTAAGGCATCACAAAAAGTAATCCTCTTCTAAATCAATTTTCTCTCTGTCATTTTGACTCTTCACATCAATAACCTAATTCTTGCATGAGATCATTTTGACACCCACTGTCTTCCATTTTGTTACATCAACTCATTTTGACACCCATTGCCTTGCATTTTGTTGTATCAAAATCTAAAGTAATTAACATAATCACAATTTCATCACATCATAAACAAGCATTTGTTTGCTATCATCCCATCTTATCAAAATTGTTGTATCAAAAAAATGATAAAATAAAAAAAAATCCCAAATTTTTCTTTCTTTTAACAAGTCCCATCAACATTAACAAAATTCCAATTTTAAATACAAAATTGTGATAAACTCCATTACATATTTTTTTATTCTTGAATATTTTAATAAAGCATTATCCATCAATACAACTTATTTGTTAAAAAAGGTCAATTTAAAAAAAAATCATATTGACACTTATATCAAAATTTTTATTCGTGCACTAGGTCACTCATTCCTCTAGTCTTGGATTTTATTGGACCAAGTCTCACTAATTAGGACAATCAAAATTACACCAACTGATATATATTTGTTGTCAACTAATATTATCAAAATTGTTGAATAAAAAATATAAACAAATCTTTTTTAAAATAACAATTTTCAATGAAGTCCTTCAACTTCAACAATATTCCAATCGTATATACACATTTCCCACGACACATGAAAAATGTCAAAATTACTGTTATATTATAATCTGAAAAATAAAAGTTCTTCACAATAATGTTTTCCATTATTAAAATTCACAGCTTTACGAAGTTCAAGATCTGAGAATCTGTGGTTTTATTAGTTGTTGAAATTTTAAAGTATGCTTATTTGCGTAAATATGTCCCCGAATGTCAAATTCCAGACCTGCTGCATTTGGTTTGTTAGATCAAGAAAACAATAAACAATGTTAAACCTGCAACCGAAGTTTTGACTAAAATTCCCCTTGACACAGAAATCTCTGTGGGGACACGCACTACACCTCTTTACTCATAAAGTGTTTACACTACTGAAATTTTAGAGCTTCGTTGAACGAGAATCTTAAACAAGGGTTGAAGGCTTACTGTACGAACCATAACTCATTGATGCTGTCTTTAATTCTCAACTTCTTTGTTTGTGGCGACATTCATTGTTTTACAGACAATAATGTCGTGAATAATTGATGAAATCCAAAACTGGTTATCAATAACACTCAGAAGCTAAATTTATGCCGAATCTAGTAAGTTAAAGCCAAACACATGTTATCAGCTTGCACAGCTTTACAGATACTGAGTTCCTCATGATTTTAGTTTTACCTTTGTAAGCTAATGTAAGTGCACGGTTTGAGCTTTCGCTGTCTTTCCATTTCCATGGTAATTTATTTAGTATGGGATACATAGTTTAATGTAGTGGTTTGATTGCCATTAAGGGAAATGTTCTTGTCCATTGCAGAGAGTAGTTGAAGCGGTAGCTTAGGATTTCCATGGATGTTGAAGCAGAGGAGACCAAAGGGGAGAGTCTGCTTGAGCATATTTCTGACAGAGGACTTTCCCCGGCATTTTCAAGGTTAAATATGGTGAACGATGTAGCGAGCTGCATGGATTGCCAGGTTATGTCTATTCAACATTCGAGATCAAAGAGGTAGGTGTCCATTTTTTTTGGTTATGGTCTTCATTCCCGCCAAAATGATTCAGGAACGCATTCTTTTGTGCGAATATTGGTTGCTAAGCTAAAATTATCAGGTATAGTTTCTGAAAATTTGGCGGGTAAGGGGTTATCAGGTCGCTCGTGATTCACGCTCCCTCCAAAGTTCCATATTTGGCGGTATCCCTTTCATAAGATTTTGCCAGTCTGTATTTACTCGATAAAAGAAGGGTATGCTATAACAGATAGTTAAGACGGGTATGGGTAAATTTTATACTGAAAATAAAAAATTTTCTTTTTGCCGGATGTGTTAAATAGTAGATACAGCGAAATGATTCTGTTTATAAGCTTTACTTTTAGTCCAAGCTATTTTTAGGTAATGGATTTAGATCCAATCCTGGTAATTTCTATTTATCATATCGTTTACCTGAGCGAATGGCTTAGTGATGGGACGGGGAAATCTGCAGAATTGAAGCCGGATTGGAAATACGCTTGTTTTATGCTATGAATTTCATTAGCACAGATACCATGCTTTGAACCATCATTAACACAAATAGCATGAAGTCTAGTGCCTGGAAACACCCTAGTCTCTGTCTCATCCTTTTCCTTATAATTCTTAACTAAGGGCTTATAGAAACCCCTTTCTACTGGACATCTTTCTTTAAACCCGGAGCATCTGAATTTTAGCGGCTAACGCAATATCGATGTGCTGTTCAAAGTCAGTCTGTATGAGATATCGATGACAAAATTCTACTTGTATATAATTTTGGTTTGAATAATGTAAAGCATCCAATGCTGGAAAGATTGCATTATTATTAGCATATCAGTTCGTACACTCTTGGTAAGTTCAAATCGAAAGGGCTATGATTGAGTTTTATTTCTTCACAGTATTCTAGGTCTCTAGTAATTTAGGTTGGAACGGAAGTAAACTTTCAATTCTTGTAGTGGATTTTGCAAGATATGCAAGGTAGGTATCTTCATGTTTCCTTCCGTAGGAGGTTTTGTTTGGAATCAGGAACAATTGCAGTAGTAAAATATGAAGATTTAAAACCAAATTAACTATCATCTAGCTAATGATGAAGTCACATTACGCAGTAGAGGAATAACCTATTGAACAACGTACTCTTATTCAATATTGTATCAAAGGATTATAGTTGAGTGGCATTCGTCACAAAATCAAAGTTTTGAAGTATGAACTGAAAGACTAGACAAATATTTGATACTCTGAATTGGATATGCCGTCTGTCTCTGGTAAATTTTAAGTAGTATGTATTGGAAATATTTTTGGCAGTTACAAACTGGCTTATTAAGAGTAAAAAGTGATTTCTGATAGACAACCAACTTGAGTTCCTGCTACTGGAAACTATTGTTCAACAATCTATTACACAATTTCCTTTTCTTGCAGTGCTTCAGATAATAAAGTGGACTCTACAAACTGGGACAAATTAGTTGCTAAGGCCGGGAAAGCAGCTAGGGAGGTGAGACTGTAGCTTGTCTCAGCTACGTTCCCATTCTTATTTTTGTTCTTAATATTTTTGGTCGTAATCATTATCCTAATCAAGTGAAAGAGCAAAGACATACTTTGATTACGGCACAGAAGTAAAACAAACTAGAGAAATTTACAGTTTCTTCTTTTCTAATTGATGTTACAAAGTGTGTGTATGTTGTGCATACTGTATATACATATATATGTGTTTTACATGCATATATAATGTATATGGTATATGTTAGTGCATGCCTACATGTATTATTCACATATGTAATGCTAGATTCTGTCAGTTGGCTTGATATGGAAAACGGTAAATTGATTGTTGAATTATCTGTTAGGCATCAGGAAAGCCATCACAACCAAATGCCAATATTAAAGCAAGACTACTTCCACCATCCGAACGCCGAGCTGCATTGGAGCAAGATGTAAGATATAATCATGTTTTTGTTTTTCTTGATTACTGTATTTCTCATTCTGTTATTACCAAATCAAACAATAATTCAACATTAACTTTACCCACCAAGAGAAAAGAAAAATAGTTGGAATGTCAATGAAGCTCTATGTTGTTAATCTTGGAACTTAACAGTGAAATATAAATGGTTGCAAGGTGTAATTTATATAGGACTTATGCCATCGGTTTCAATTTGACCTTCCACATTCATATCAAAATATAGGCTAAGAAAATAGCCCGTTAGATATTGCACCCCTCAAAATATAGACTATAAAAATAGTCCATTAGACATCTCACCCCTCAAAGTAGTGGTTTCCACAGGGTCAAAAATTTTAACATCCGGGGGATTGCACAATATTTCCACTTTTACTTCCCACAAGCCTTCATCTGTTGGACATTTACTTGAGGAACGACAACTCTACTAGTTCATAATGTGCTTTGTTTAGATTTGCGTTGGCTTGGAAATCAATTCTCTTTCTAGTTCCACCACAGCTCGGAACAATTACTGCTGTAAGTAGGGTCATAAATGTATTTCTTCAATAAAGACAGAAAAAACCCTAAGTTACAGATTTGGATGCGGATTCCGGAAGCGGATACAGAATGCGGGAAATTCTTTTCTGTGGATGCAGATACGGGAGGAAACGTGTATATATATATATACACATGAGAAATATACAAAAACAAATCATTTGGTAGTATGACTATGATACTTCACCCTTTATCAAAATTCAAGATATTTCAAAATTCATATGATATATCAATATGTGCTTGTCCAACATTAGAGACCAAATGAAAAGTGGCTGTAGATGCAAAAAAAAGTTCCAAATGAGTTGTGAATGCTTCAAAATTCACCTTTAGGGTCGTTTTAGGATTTCATAGGAAAAACTAACCTACAAAAATCAATTTAGGGACATGCATAATGGGAAAATTAAGTTGTTTTTGGGCTTTTCTTTATGTTATTGGCTGCTGGGCCCGCAGGTGCTGCTTGATACTTCCAGAAACCCTGTGGAAGCTGGCCGGAAGCCAGCCAGCCTGCTTCCACAGGGCTTCTGGAAGTATTGTGCATCCGTCCGCTTCAGATGCGGAAACCAGCTGTCATGTCCCCAATTTTTGGTGACAGTTCGATTTAATTAATTTAATTAATACTGGTTGTCCAAGGACGACTAATTAATTATTTTAATTAAATAAATAAATATTAAAAGATAACTTTATATTTAATAAAGTGACTTGGATTATAAAAATATTTAATAAAGTCACTTGAAGGATAAGATCAAAAATGTTCTAGAAGTCTCTGGAGAGGATGGAGAGAAAAGAATAAATAGGCACCCCGAGGCTCCATTCGAATCAGGCAGTTGATTATCTCTCTTTGATTTTTCAGATTGTGATTCAATCACAGGTGCATTGTGGAACCTAGGGTTTTCGCAATTGTCACAGTTGGCCATTGAGAACGATAACTCTCAATTGGTACGCAATTTTGAGGGTGTGAAATATCATCCGAATTATTGCAGATTGGAGGTGACATTCAGTCATTTCATCAGAGCGTTAATTGGGGCCTAAGGCCAAATAATTACATGGAGATGGCTGTAGTATAGAATGGTTTGTACTTTATCAGCCAGAATTAAGGAAGAGAATCCATTCGTATTAGCGACGATTGGAAACATATATATGATTTCTCATCTCTTATGATTTTCCTAAAAACCCTTTCAGCGAATTCAAAGCCGAGCACCCTCCAGTAGATTTTGATACTTATCATCGATGTGCCAGGTTCATACATTACAGACGACATCAGAAATTGCATAAGCATTTAAGGTTCAAAGAACGGAAGACGTCTTATCAGCAAGCATTTCTGTTTAATATTGGAATCAAAGTCTGGACTGAAGCTAATACCAATGTCCTATTATAAGGTGACACCATTGGAAACGAGTAGGAGGTGGAACCGATTTGAATGAACTAGAAGCCGTTTGAATTCTCTCGAGGTAGGCATCTTCTTTTCATTGTTTAAAGATCAGTGAAAATTCGTAGGAAGAAGGGAAGTCGTGGGTTTATGAAGGTGAACTAACCTCCGCTGCGGCTCTAAAGACTTGCGCAATTTCAAGCCACCGCTCCAATATCAATCCGACAGTAATCCTCCACTGTCTCAGTGATATAATTTGCATTGTCTTCGACTACGGGTCACACACAAATCTCACACCTTGTTGGCGGCTTATTTTGCACAGAGTACGGGGTCCCTTCTAAAGACAATTTGAACATTGTTGTTGATAGGGTAAATCCAAATCCGACTCCATTTGTTAGCTCTCACAAGCCGAAAGCATAATAATCTGCATACAGGTTAACCACTTTCACCACAGGAGGAACCCATACGCATCAAACCGAGGTTGAAGATTGTTAAGCAAGCAAGGTCGATGGTATTACGAAGGGATGAGGGAGTTTAAGAAATCAGCGGCAGTACTCCATATGAAGTTCGCAGGCCGAATTGTCTCAGATTCTTTGTGTGGGGCATTATCATTCTCATGTCGAGAGGCAACCGTTTCCTTATGACATACACTAGCATCACTTATTAGTGTGATTCATATAATTGTGTGACGCGGGTTTTGTAACGGCAGCAAAAGTATCAGGGCGATAAAAGAGACAAAAATCTCTTCTACTATATCGCCTCATCATTATTATTATTCATTCTCATAACAGGCTTTTCCACATGGTGCCTTCGTATATGATCAAGCACTCAACTCTGCATATTAGAAGTATTAAAAAATTCCCTGTGTGCATCTACAGGATTTTAAAACAGGAATATACCTTTATTGCTTGCTAAATGTTTGACGGAATGTCAAACCCTTGAAGTTTAAGATTTTGGTGCTTAAAGAGTCAATAATCCGTTAGGGTTATTTCAGTGGTATCAGAGCATTTGACGAATTGCCACAGTACAATATTGGGATTTAGTGACCTTTATAGCTAGGGTCATTTCAGTGGTATCAGAGCTGAAGTATAAAGAGTTTTTTTGGTGCTGGAGTAAGCAATAACCTGTCAGGGTTATTTCACCAGCCCTGTATAGGACGAATCGGTATCCTAGAATTTTTTTTTGGTTCTGATCAAATTAAGAGGATATGCGATTGGTCCTAATTACTCAAAAGTTTAAACTGTCCACAAAGTCAGGTGTCAACTCAATTGGTTGAGCTTATTTGAGTCTGCCTTGGCCCAACTTGCAGAAACTTTGATTCATGACCTACCACTTCTGATTCTTCAGTCTCTTTTAATTCTTCAGTTTGACACTTCACACAGTTCTCTTTGGCCTATCACACATTTACGTGTACTTGCATTTTGATCCACCGGCCCATCCACTTGTTTCAACATATCTGGCCTGGAGAGAACTCAATCTCCCAAGATTGTCCCAACTTAATGGTATCTTGCATGCTTGACCATTCAAAGAAGTGTCTTCATACTGAAATTCAAGTGTCTCCGACTATAACTGAATTCTACCAAATCATAGATATTTTATCAGTTTAGCGGGTTCATGCATGACATATATCCACTACATGTTCCCTAAATCCATTCTAGTAGTGCATTGTACATGCTCATTACTGGTTTATATGCAGTACTAAAATTCAACTTCTAGCATGAGAGTTCCCTCCAAAAACAAGCAGAAAACTCCTTAATCCTTTTAAACAAAATTATCTTTTGTCAATCAAAGATTTATAATTGGTAGATTGGGATGTTAGGAAACATTGTGGCACAGGTGTTCTGAATTAGAACTTCAATGGCATTTAAAACGGAGAATCATGTCAAGAAACCACATATTGATGAAGAGATAACTAGTACATGCAGCTTGTAAATTTCAGCTATAGATATCAAATTGCAAATGATATTGTGCTGCGAATGACTGAAGAAAGTGTCTCCCGTTTACCTGTTAGCTGAGAACATTGACACCGTTTTGAATGGTATTGTGCTGTGCATGGATGAAGAGAGCATCTCCTTTTCATACGTTAGCTGAGAGCATTAAGACCATCTGACATGCAAATAATGGTCTATATATTCTATGATGAACTATAAGGACTTAAGACGATTGCATAAATGATCACAGGATTATTGTTATGCGCAAATATGAAACAACAAAATGGCTTTGTGGCCATGGCTTCATCTTCCTTCTAAGCGACCAATGGGATGGCTTAAAAAAGTGATGGCAAGTAAATCAAATCTCAAGTAAATATTTAACATTGCTTGCAAACTATCCTTACAAATGAAATAGATGAAGGTATTTGACAGGGATACTTCTAATTCAAAATTTGAGGTTCTTTGGGTAAAATTTTTCATGATCTCGGGAATATTTAGAACTGATTTAACATTTGTCCATTTTCTTGCATTAGCTAAGCAAATCATTTTAGATTAAAGGTGTTGCATATTCCTTATTTGGGAGCCTAAGAATTTGCGAATTTAAATTCTTGATTAATGTATTGGCTTTACTCGAAAATTCAGGAGCCTACACCCAGATCATGAATAAATTTTAATTGCTAGATGAATGTATTTTATTACAGTTAAGCGAAAGCTACCATCCACAGATAATATTGCCATTTGTTGGAGATTTGTGAGCACCACATGTCAACACTATCAATGACGATTATTATTTCATATTTGAACTGTACATTCTTGTAACTTGTTTGTTAACTATCCATATTATGGTATCCTAAGCATCATAAACATCCTCTTCAGTGTATTGCGAATTTCAAAGTGCAGTTCTTATGGAAAATTCCTAACATGGCAGGTTGAACAGCTGCAAATGCGCCTGGAATATGAAAAATCTATGCGATATACACTTGAAAAAGCCATGGGTCGAGCTTCAAGTGCACTATCCCCAGGACACCACCATTTTGCTGCGCAGGTGCTTGAACCTTCTGCTTGAGCTTTATAAATAGTTATACATGTTGCTTGCTTCATGAAAACATGATTTGACCTTGCTTTGTCTACTGTAAATTGTGTTGTACTTGATAGCGTTTTGCAAATGACCCAGTTTTTATGCAGAAAATGAAGGATACTATGAATTTGTTATATCCTAAAGCAAGGAATCTGTTATGGCATTTTGGTAGTTGCACCAGGATTTCAAAATTTGATCATATTGTTTAAGTATACCTAAAACCTATGTTGCTGGTTTGCTGGTGTCTAGCCCCGGATCTAGGTGGGTTCGAACCCTGTTCATGATCCAAGTCAATCCGTATTCAAATTTGTACAGGGAGAGTGATATTTATTATTTTACTGAGGTTTTGTCCAGGACGAACTTGTGCAATCTCGAAAAGAATCCAGAAGCTCTGTGATAAACTTGCATCAAATCTATTGCGTTTATGATATTTTAGAACTTCTTGCTTTTTAAAAAAAATCTCACCCCCGTTCTTTTATAGGGCAACAAATAGTGGGTGTTATGTAATCCTTAAAGAGTTCCAAAGACACGTGAACTCCGACAACAGTTCTTTTGTCAAATTACGCATACACGAAAAATTAGAAAATGCCCTTACATATCACTCCATTTCAATAAAGCATATGTTATTTTTACCAACGACAGGGGACTTGTACAAACGACGCCAATGAAGTAGAGAACCCAAGCAAATAATGATAAGATTCTAGACAGTTTCTCTTTTAATGGTGCCTTCGTTCTCTGTAGTGTCAACATGTGCTAACTACACCGTCCAAAGATGGCCGATGAGTACGTGGACGAAAATAGTTAAGTTTTGGAGGCATTATCTGGTGCTGCTGCTTTTTCAAGTTCGTGTGGGCCTCTCTAGGGGATTATTGGAGTATCACCTGCTTCATTTATTGGAAAAAACCAGCAATTATTACCTTCATGCTATTTAAAACAACACTCGCTTTACTTTTTAGTGCTTTTTAACTATCCAATGTAGTAGAAGTGGTTTTGAATTTTCGTTTTTATACTCTCTCACACTCTGTGGGGTCCACATAAATGAATTAAGGGGTCAAGCTTTTAATATTAGCAGTTTATGAGTTTATACAAGTTTAATGGTTGTTTTATTTATTAAATGTATATTATGGGGTTATTTGTTTGCAAGTTAAATATTCACATATTCATGATTTTATATGTTTTACCTTTTTCGATATTGTATAATTCAAATTTAATTCGAACCTTCGAAAATATTTGATAAGTAGAAGATATTTTTCTCAGCAAGTCAAATTTTGATATTGCTATTAGGATTCACTTGTTTAATTTTTGAGTCAAACTCATATACCCATGTTTCATGAGTAGTGATTCACAAGAACCCATCAATCATGAGAATGAATTGAATACTCAGCACTCATTGCATTTAGGTGATGCTCATAGTGGTGAAACATCGGGCTAAATGGGTGAAACATCTCCTACTTATCAATTGATGAGTTGAAGGGGCTTTAATTAATGGTTCATTAGGCACAACACTTGCTGAAGGTTTTGCAATTGGAGTAGCAAGCTATAAGTGTCATGAGTAGTGATTCACAATAATCCATCCATAATGAGAATGAATTGAAAACTTAGCATTCATTACATCAGGGTGATGCACACAGGGGTTAAACTTTAGGTTAAAGGGTTGAAACATCTCCTACTTGTCAATTGATGAGCTAAAGGGGCTCTAATGAATCTTTCATAAGGCACAGCACTTGTTGGAGGTTATGCAAATGGAGTAGCAAGCTAACCTTGGAGGAAACTTCATGGTTAAGCATACTTGAGTTGGAACAATATTGGGATGGGTGACCTCTTGGGAAGGTTCGATGTTTCATCCTTGCGAGCATTATCTAGATGCAAATGAGTGCTAACTGTTCCATTCATCTTCATGATAGATGGTTTTTGTGAATCACTACTCATGAAACATAGATCAATGAGTTTGACTCAAATACTACACAGTTGAATCCTAATAGCAATATCACAACTTCATAATATTTGATTGAAGACCTATGAATTAATCTGCAAGCTCAACCAGATCCAAAGCAAATCTAGAAATTTAGTACAAATCAAAGTTTTGGAAATGAACCTATGCTTTTGTTAACTTAAAGCAAAGTTTTGGATTATTGGCTGCCAGTTAAAGGAATTCCAAATACTGTTTATCATAAGAAATAGTTTGACAATAAATTCTTATTTATGTGCTGTTGCTTCTTCCATTTTCTCTTCCATACAGGAAGGAAGGAGACTTTACTGGAACATTGTCATAAGAAAGTACTGGTGTATTACTATTTTGTAAGCTATAATATTCTGCTGATGCCTTTATGTGGAAGAGAAAAAAATGTATATGATGCTAATAACTGATTTTGTGTTGAGCAATAACTAATTTTGGCCTGATTCTAAAGGGAAGGAAAAGATTAGTTATTATGTTGTCAAGTTCAGTTATCATTTATTGAACGACAGCCCTTCAAAGCATGCCAATGTAGCTATCAATGACTTGCACATGCATATCTAGTTATAGTACTACTAGTTTTAATTTATGCCTTGATATTTTCTTCAATTGTCTGAAATTATCTTTTTGTGCCCTTGTCTATAAAAAATGTTTATGCTACTTCTGTGCTAAGCTGGTCAATTTTTGCTTTTATGGGTTTCTGATCTATAAGAATTCACTTTGCTATTTTAATTATTTTAAGAAACTACTTCAATAATTATACAAAGAGGATGGCGTTTGAGTTGTGTTTAGTTTGATGCAGACAAAGGATCTACTAACAGAGATAGCTGTACTTGAAGAGGAAGTCACTAATCGTGAGCAACATGTTCTTTCTCTCTATCGAAATATTTTTGATCAATGCATTTCTGGGGCATCCTCTACACAAAATTCAAGCAGAGCATCTCCAGCACATGTGAAACACGAAGACAAAAACCTTCCAAGTACAATTTCAAAGGCGTTGTGCACACCAAGCAAGTTTGTGTATCCACAGCATCGACGCCAATTTTCTGTTTCGACTCAATGTTCTCAAAACACAAATACAGAACTCCAATCTAAGATGATTCATTCTTCAGTACTGAGTGGGCCATTAGCCATAGATGAAAGAATTCAGGGTTTTCACCAGCCTTCCAAGGTGCAGGTATGTCCAAGTATTTTCAAATTTTAAGGGTTCAGGGATGTATATAATATAAATGGAAATCTACCACTTACTGATTACAATAATTGTTCAGATAAGACTTATTTGAAAGTAGGAGGTCTAGGCATGGGCTTAAATAATAATCTTCTGAGTTTGATCTTCACTATAATGTTGAAGTCATAAGTATCATACATAGGTAATTGTACATAAATGTCAAATGGCAAAAATGCTTCACAAATTCAATTATTGGTGATATTCATCTCTTTTCATTTTGGTTTTGCGAATGGATTGACTATCTTTTTCTGGCTTCATTAGTTTTTAGTTTTATCAAATTTATGGATTGACTATCTTTTTCTGGCTTCATTAGTTTTTAGTTTTATCAAATTTATCTTTACCTAGATAACTAGATGTATGGTGGCAATGTTCATTTGAGGCTGTCCTGAGATGCAACATATGTTTTCTGTTTAGCCCAGAAGTGTTCCTAGTATGTGATTGCTTTGGTAATTGTGTCTTGATAATATTTCCACGACAAATCTTTGACACTTCTGATCTTGTAAATGACACCTCATTTAAGCAATTTTTCTAACTTAGAGACTAATTAAACGATAGCATTGAGGCTTTGGAAAGTTCCGGTTAGTCTACAGCCTTGACTTATAGACTAAGCTCGAGTCTGATAGCCGAGACTTATTTGAGCAGAATTTTGTGAGTCTTGACTTTCAGACTTGGACAAGTTCTGAAAACAACGGAAAATTAACTTGAAATATAAAATTTATAAAAATACATTTCATATTTGTATTTTTTTGATTTATTTACTGAGTTCTTCCACTGAGTCATAGTCACAAATGTCTTGCCGAGTCCAATCTCAACTCTATCAGCAAAACATTTTGTCTCAAAGGAAAAGTTCTTTAACTTGAAGATGCGGAACCTGATAAATCCATCAACTTGATCATTTACTCATTTGTGTCATATAATTGATTTGAGCACGAGCAATTGATTACTTGATTTAATTTTTGTCAACGTGAATATAGAATTGTAAAATGAATTTTGGAAAGCATAGTTTTTTTTAAGTAGCAGTTTATGTGTAATTTTAATGTCTTAATTTACAGAGATTTTATATCTCTTAGACATTCTATACCTGATTTTTTGAAAATGAATGCAGGATGTCACATCAGAACAAGCTTTGAGGCATGCCAATCCAGACGTTGATAGTGATGAGGTAATTTTTCAACAAACAACTTCCCTAGCGATAATCTCTTTGTTACTTCCATATCTTTGCAGCACTAGACTTAAGCATATGATTAAAAATTAAAAACATTAACATCTTTTGTGCTCTTGAAATAGATAATTTAGTAGTTTGCAATTGGAATTGTAGGGACTCGAGCTAGTATGATTTGATGTAGTGTTACACCATTATGGGGTACTTCGGGATGGCAGGATGCCGGGGCGAGTTTCCAGGACGTGGGGAAAATAAGCCACATTTTTGGGATGGTGGGGGGACAGCCAAGGGATGGCAGCAAGGGGAGGACGGGCCAGAGAGGGGTGTTGTATAGTATACATATAGAACTTGAAATGCTAGTTATGTAATGATGTTTTAGTAGTTCATTAGAACATACCAAATTAAAATACTTGAACATAGCAAAATTGCAACATGAATAAGAACCATTGACATTCAACATAGTAATGTATTACATACCCAATAGTAACATTCAAAAATCAAAATTCAAATAGAAATTCAAGTACACATCCCAATGGTGGCATGGTTGCGGAATGGCGGAGGTGGGGGTGCTTGGGTACTCAAGTACCCGGTGCGAGGATGTCTCGGGGACGGGTAATTCAAGGTTTGGGAGGGCGGTGCGAGTCTCCGGGTTACATTGTTTATTTAGCCTCAACTCCAACTATAAAAATATTTGTGTTTTCTTATACAATTATTCACATCACAGGTGGGTGTGTTGCGTACACTTAGATATGAACTCTACTAAATCAACCTCTAAGTAGAGAAAGGTAGGGTGATTCTCATAGTAACACTCAAAGAAAAATGTGTTAGGCAATAAAGTATTAAATAAGGCAATAGGTGTCTCCATATGCAAAGCAATAAAGGCAACATGCAAAGTAAGAAATGAATGACAAGAATGAAATCAAACTGCAACTAGTAACATAAATAAGGAGATCTGCATTAAAAATGTAATATTTTGATGAGAACTATTGCTCATTCTTCCATTATCTTTTACATCTTCATTCTTGGTATTTGCAATTTTGCTCTAAGGAGCGATTCTAGAGGACTGGGATGCAAACCCTAGTGCCTGGCTATTGGGATGCAAGCCCCAATAGATGGTTTCAGCAGCATTCTATAGTATTGTTTCAGCAGTTGACAAAGATTGTTAAGTTCAACGTTTGGGGGTGCTTGTGTATTGCACGTTGAGGGTCTTGTTTGGCACATTAGGATCTTCTTGCTGCCCTGGCGTGACTATAGCAGCTGCGCGGTTGCCTTTCAGCTGGCATGTGATTTGTTGGTTGACTTATGTCACCCATCGCTGCCCTTTTGGTGTGTGGCTGGTCCATTCTTGCAGCTGGCGTCATCATTCTTTGTTTGTTAACACCTTTGTTGGCATACTGATTAAATATCTTGCCTGGTACGATTTGTAGCTATTCTGGTTGACTGAATATTATATTATTTGTTGCTGTTAATTATTGTTTACTTATATCTGGAAAATACAAAAAAGAATAAACAATCTTTCTGCAACTTCTATCTAATTCTCTAAGACCGCAAGGAAAGCACAGGAAAATCTATTATTTTAATTAAAATTTACAGATGTTCAGTGAAAGGATCCTTTTGGGATCTTTCGGTCTGTCATACGGATTCCTGGTCTAAAGAAGAGCTGAATTTATGAGAAACTAACCTAGTAGAGAAGCAAGAGCTCGATGTTTGATAAGCTTCTGACTCATACATTGAGATACCCATCTAATTGATCAAGGGTGATGTATATATTGGATATATTTGCTAAGGATGGTTTAGGTCAGGTTAGGGTTTTGTGGGTGCATGGTTTTTACCTTTTGCTGTCTAAACCGGTGGGTCAAGGATAGTTTTGAGAGCCCCCAAGTTGATCTTGATTATTAAGAGTCTGGGGCAAGATTTTCAAAATACCAGTTAAAAGAGGTTGGGGGAATGCCTCAATTAAATTGGATATATGCAGGTAGAGCATTACAAATAGTGGGGATGATGAATAGATTGCCGGAGTTGGTTGTACAAAGAGGGGATGGAATTGAAGTGTTGGAAGGAGAGATGAAGCCAGCGAAAAAATGAACCACTGTTGGATAAATTGCTTTTTGGAGTTTTTCTCATTGAAAACCTATTCATCAAGTATAAAGTGGTTTGACTTACCAGGGAAACAATAGTGAAATGGGGAAGAGTTTGTGGAATCTATCTAGCAGATCTATTTACTGCCTTTGAAATTTTCGTCTTCACCAATCCTATATTGGATTTGGTCCTGTGCATGCTTCTTTGCACTTGTGGGGGTTTCCTAATAGGGATCTCATGTCATAGAACTGACTTAAATTACTCCGCTTGGATAAAAATGAAGAGTTTGGATGTTATGGGACTGTTGCATTCATTAACATCTTGAGATCTGCACGATAAGCATATCAATCACAAGGCTTTAAGCTAGGAGAGGATCTTCCATGCAATGTTACGAAGGGAGACAATTGATAGGCCTATATTGGTCAACACTAAAATTGTTTGCGGATGAGGACCAAGGCAGTAATATTTAGGATCTTGAGTATCTTGTTATAAATCATCGATTCCCCTACCATTTGGAACAGATCCAATTTGATGATGTTCCTTTGGTAGGAAAAATGCTAGGACCCATCTGGGCTCAATGCCTTGTTTGGTTAGAATGAGAAATGTATAGATGAAGATATGACTTGTCATAGATCATTTGCTTGTTCTTTAGGAGGAATGGTCTCCGTTGTGCCTTAGGTAGTGATAAAAGCCGAACTTTGAATTGGTGAAGGTTCTGCCACATCCTATTTAGTTTATTGTCTTGTCTAAACAACTGAAAACAATTGGTTTGTGCCATGACGAGTGTAGTTTATTACTCAATTGATATGCTCCTTAGTCATTGGATGAAGATGTTCTAGATCAATATTCAAGGAGTGTTGAGTAGTTGTTGGAACAAGCGAGGGTGGAGAATAGGGCTTAAGCAATTCCATGTTCAATACTAGATGAAGATCAATGCAGGAGCATCCTTCCTACCCATACCAAAATGGGAGCATTGAAGCCAAGAATCAAAGCTAATACAGGTGCAATGTCAGATTATACAACCTTTGCCAGCATTCAAGAAAAGTAATGGTAGAAATTCAAGGAAGGGTCATTTGTTAGAGAAAGAAAAATAATGCTATAGGATATGGAGGAGATATGGCACCCATGTGGAGGAGAAGGAAAAAACCTGCTGTGTAGTGGGTGTCAACACTATATGCAGGGAAATAAATTGAATGATGCACAAAGAGTGGGGAGGCAAATTTAGAGGTGGACACCATACTTATGAGGGGATATAATGCCTAAGGAGTTTGGGTTTGCGGGGAGAAGAAAGGCAACCCAATAGAGGCCAGCGGATACATGAGTGAGGAAAGTTGGGTGTGAGTTGAGGTAAGGAGGTAAAGGAAGAGAATTGCATTGGAGCGAACAAAAGAAAGAGGTGGTGATAGAGAGTTAATAAATTGTGAGCAAGGAGAGAGTTTGATTTAATTTTCTATAGGAATATAATAAAATGTTATGTAGACCTGCTGTTTGGTGGGTGCCAGCACTTTATGCAAGGAAATATATTGAATGATGCACAAAGAGTGGGAAGGGAGGTGAAATTAGAGGTGGATGACATAACTTATGAGGGGATATAACGCAGGAGTGTTGGTTTACAGGCAGAAGGAACTCAACCCAATAGAGGCCAGTGTGCGCACGAGTGAGGAAAGTTGGGTGTGAGGCTAGGTAAAGAGGTGAAGACAGAGAATTGCATTGAAGAGAACAAAAGCAAGAGCTGGTGATAGAGGGTAAATAAATTGTGAGTGGGGGGAGAGTTCGAGTAGATTTTTTATAGGAATATAATAAAATGTTATGGAGCAAGGAAGGCTGTTGAGAGGCCATAAATGTAAATAGTGTATTTGCAGATCGTTATGAAACAAAATTTGTTTCTCTTTGCAATCTAATTATAGACTATGTTTTATGTTTAAGATTTCAGAGCTAGTGTTCCTGAGCATGCAAGTAGATCGTTGATTGGGAGACATCTTAGCACCAGGACTAAAGGGTGGCATTGAGAGAAGTCCGTGAGCATGTAAGCACATCACCAGAAGTGAGGCATTTTGCATTGGATTTCTTGGAGTGGTTTAAAGAAAGTGTACCTTCTGTGTACAAGCAGATTGCCAAGCAAAGAGGTAATTTGTTACTAAGATGGAAGTAGTATCTTTGATTTTAGGCAGCTTCACATTTACAAACTTACACATCAAGTGTAGGAAAGGAGAAGGGAAAGAGGAGATCAAGGTAAAGTAAGTATTTTGTGTTACACAATGAAGAAAATATATGTGGGGCTGTGAGTCCAGATTTTGGACTTAGAGGAAATAATCAATTTTTGTAGACTTTAGAAACAGATAATAGAGGTAAGTAAAAATAGCATGTATGTTTGACGAGATAGAAGAATCATTAGAAGGGAATTTTGGAAATTTGATTGCAAGACGTAGTGATGTTGGAAAAAGGAGAAGAAGATTAGGGAAAAGAATAAGATATCAGATATGAAACAGATGGTGCAGAATGGGATGAAGGATCTCATGAACAGAGTGGCCATATTGATCAGCTGATCAGAAACAAGACTAGAATTTCATAATTTAGTTTAGACGAATTTGAAGAGGAAAGTGAGAGTTATCTTGAAGAAGTAACAACATCGATTGTTGCTGATTTGAGCAGTGCAATAGAGAGTGATATTGACACTTTATTTGGTCATAATCTTGAAGATGGAGATGTTATTGAAGAGATTTCTGAAGAAGGTAAATGCATAGAAGACATGGGACATTTTATGACAAGCCAAGAAAATACTCAAGATCTGGAAGCTGAGATGATGGACGCTATGGGTCCTGAGTTTGATGAAGAACTTAGTGAAGGTGAAGAAGATGTGGTAACAAACAATGGCGATGAAAAGGTTGCAATGAATGAAGTAATGCATGATATTTGTAATTTTTATCATGAAAATGAGATGATTTTATGTAGATGAAAAGTTTGAGGTAGATAATATGAAGAATGATGTTTTGGCAATAGCAGAAGAATGGGTAAAAGAGGTAGAGCTATAATTTCTGGAATTTGTGAAAGGTGATTTGCATATTGAGATGATGAGGTAGTGAATACAAGAGAGATGATACATATGGATGTTGTTAGTGCTTATTTACAAGTAGCAAAAGATCTGTATGATGAAGTAGAGGATGTTATTGTAGAAGGTGAAAGAGAATTTGTAGCAGCTATAGATTGGGTAATGCCTTATTTCCTTGAATTTGATAAGAATAAAATTGATGTGGGTGAAGAAGTAAAAAATGAAGTCCTCTATTTTCATGAGTTTGCTACTATAGAATTTGTATGCAGGTGTTTAAAGAGTAGTGAAGAAGAATGTTATATGAGGATGGTTGAAACTGGATTAAATTCCATGGTGGTAAGGGAGAGTGAAGTGCAGATTTTGTGGAGAAGGATGGATAATGCTTCAAGAAGATGCTGGGAGAAGAGGAAAAAGAAATAGTTTTATGTTCAATTGTCACAGCGATGGAGTTTGATGCCGATTGTTTGCAATCTTGAAGGGTCATTCGATCACTCAACTACACTTTATGCTCACAAACTTTCTACTGGGTGCATTTGATGTAGAAGCATCCTTCCCATCCATGCCAAAATGGGAGCATTGAAACTATGAATTAAAGTCAATGCAGGTGTAATGCTAGATTCCATAGCCCTTGACAGCATTAAAGAAAATTAACGCTATAAATTTAAGGTAGCGGCAAGTGGAAAGTGGAAGGGTCAGGAGTTAGAGAAAGGAAAAGAATGCTGCAGGATATGAAGGAGATGTGGGACCGACATGGAGAAGGAAAAGAAACTGCCCTGTAGTGGGTGTCAATACTTTATGCAAGAAAAGATACTGAATGATGCACAATGAGTAGGAAGGGAGGTGAAATTAGAGGTGGACAGCATAACTTACTAGGGGATATAATGCACAAGGAGTGTTGGTTTGCAGGGAGAAGGAATGCAACCTAATAGAGGCCAATGGGCACATGAGTGAGAAAAGTTTGGCATGAGGCTGTGTAAGGAGGTGAAGATAGAGAATTGCGTTGGAGAGAACAAAAGCAGGATGTGGTGATAGAGGGTAAATAAATTGTGATTTTCTATAGGGATGTTTTAAAATGTTATGGAAAGGCCGTTGAGAGGCCATGACCATGAATGTAAATGGTGTATTTGCAGATGGTTATGAAATAAATTTTATTTCTTGTTGCTATCTAAGGATAGAGTGTGTTTTATGTTTAAGATTTGATAGTTGCAAGGCAAAGTGGTGTTCTCTATTTGCATCAAAGATAAAACTATGAAGGTAAAATATTTAATGAAGAAGCTTTGAACTATGTGCAATATTGTCTAAGGACCCTAGTCAAAAGCTTGTTATTTTGATGTGGATCTTTGAAATGCTCATTTAGAAGATGCAGTTATTGTTGCTCACCCACGTGGAATTCAAATGTGCGCAATGTGTCATGGTTCTCTTAATGTTTCCATTGTTGGCAAGAGTATTTGTTAGACTTCTAGTTTAGCATGTTGGATGTGTTGCAAAAACTTCTCTTCCTTGTCCACTTTGTTCTCTTCTTGGCACAATATTGTGTTGAATGATGCTTGATAAGAAATGTCAATGGGTAGGTAGGATGGAAGGCAAGACAGTTAGAACTGACCATGCTTTGTAGTCCATTCATTTTTGCAAATCTTTGTTGGAGGCACATTGTATGAATGACAAGTTGATAACTAAGAATGTTATTGGCTGAAGACCCCTGCTTTCCTTCTTCCATTGTTTATTCTTTCTTGTTCTCCTGTTTTCCCAGTATCTTTAGGCTTAAAATGATAGGACTCCTGTTCTTATGATTTGCCCTGTTTTTTTGCTTACTCTGCACAAATACTTTCTGCTAACACTTAGAGCATGTTCCCTTTCAAGAATGATGTGCATGGTTTCTCGCATCTACATTTTTCGTGTTTGTAGAGGTTTTAGATGAATTCATCTACTCTAAATGGCACATGACAACTTGGAAGAGTGAAAATCATCAGGGCACATAATTTCGCCTCTTATGATAGCAGTTATGGGTTCTTGCTGCCCTGGTTTAATCAAAAGCACATTCATGATTCCCCCATCTATTCCGTTCAACCCTAGTTGACATTCATGCCAAAACTTCAACAGCTGCCATGATGAAATGCACACAGGAGAACTATGCCAACTGATAAAACTATCTGATCCTTTTGACAGTTGAAGGTTTGAAAGAAGCTGATGTGGATAGAAGACAATACCAAATGTCCATTGAGATCCATGTCACCAAAAATCTCCTCTGTCGACAATCACTCCCACCTTGCTACCAAAGTCATCACAGTTGGTGCTGAATTTATAATGCTGTGGAAGTGAATTCATGATGTTACTTAAGATGCACTATATGTTTCTACTGCTGCCAAAGTCAGCTGTAGCATTCTTTTGACTCTGATTTATCCACATGTGCCATTTACCAAATACAAAATAGTTTTGCATCAGATACTTTGGAATATGAATAACAACTCTAGGTCTAATTCTAAGTCGTTGGTTCAGGTATGGGTATGTGCATGTGTATACAAAAAATTAAAGGAATATACAGAATTGTAAAACTAAATCATTTGATACTATGATAGTTCATCATTGATCAATGCCAAATGTCAAAGATAAATGTCAAATGCCAATTGAGCAAACCTTCAAGACACAATAACATCATCAAATGACAAATACACATACTGTGCAAACTCAAAGTTTTAGTGTACTTCAAAAATCAAATGGAGGTCTGGGGGCAACGCCTCCAATGGGCTCAAGGGACAGTGCCCCTAGTGGGATTGAGGGACAGTGCCCCTCGTGGGGGTCTAGGGGCAGTGCCCCTAATAGGGTCAAGGGGTAGTAGTGCCCCCCTTGTAGGGCTTTTGGGGTAGCACCCCCAGTAAGGTCCCAAGGCAGTGCCCCTCGTGGGGCAGCACCTAGGGTGCGTACCTTTTGCGATACGTGAAGATCAAATGAAGACCTTCAAAACCACACCCATGGCACACACCGTTTTATGGCCTCATAAAGGGCCATTTTAATTGAGTTTTGAGTATCTTTTTGTGACTTGGCTGCGGATGTGGCCAGGCTATATAGAAGCTGTGGGTATTATGATTTTATTATGCCAAAACTTTGATTTTATATCTTATAAATTACCTGTTTGTAATTTCCTCTGTCTGAAGCTATACAATATACATGAATTTTATTGAAAAAATGTTGAATCAGGGACTGACTTCTTGAGAATGTAGACAGATGAATCATCAAACCTTCAAGGAAACTATCTTTTGTGCCTAATATAGAATGCTTACTGTTTTGTAGTTAGTATACATTCTGGAAGCATGGGGGAGTTCATGCTTTGAATTTATTTAATATGCTTATTGCTTATTGTTGTGTGTACAGAAAGTAACATGGTTGTATGTTAATTGTTCAGAAAGAGTGTGAGGAGATTCCTATTAAAAACCAGAAGAATGCAGTACATCGTACCTTGAAAGATTATATCTATGAATCACCAAATCGTTTATCAGAAGAACTAGTGCGTTGCATGGCAGAAATTTACTGCAAATTATCTGATCCACCAATTGCACAATCGGGGATGATTCTGTCACCTTCTTCATCTATATCATCAACCAGTTTATTCTCTCCCCGTGATGCAGTCAGTGATGGGTGGAGCCCAAGATGGAGAACACATTCTGTCAGTGAGACAATTCTGAAGAATCCCTTCAAAGTAAAAGGGGAAACTGGAAACACAGGTGCTTACAGTTCTATGGTTGAGGTACCTTGGATATGTGCTGACAAAGATCAGTTAGCATATGCAACCTCTATGCTTCAGACATTCAGGTAGTGTTCCCTTCTTAAGATCTGTACATGTGGCTTTGATGTTTGAGTCCTAAAATGTGAATTTTCTAGATCTATTTAGTCAAAGGTAAAAGAGTTCTTACCAAAGAAATGAAGAAGGGCTTAAACACGTTTAGTTAAATGCTCCCAAAGTTGACTGTTTCTGAAAAGGTAATGGACAAAGATCCATGTTTGTTGAGATTGACTTTTCTAGAATATTAATATGAATTTTTGAACTCAGATCTATGGTGGAGCACCTGGAAAGAGTTGATCCAAGTCAGATGCCACGGGAGTCAAAACTTGCCTTCTGGATCAACATTTACAATGCTCTGGTTATGCATGTGTGTATATGTAGTTAGTATCTTGGACTATGGATTGGAAATGGATATATGCTATTTTACAAGGCTTTTTTAGTTTGCCTTTAAGTTCTCAAAGAAAAGAATTAGAATTACCTCCAAGATTGATCTAATGCATTTTTTTGATTGGTTCCTATTGCACTTATGAACACTTCAGAATTTATGTTATACTAGAGGCATGTCATTGCAGCTCATTTGTTGTGGATTGTCTTTCTGCTGTACCAGGCATATTTGGCATATGGGATACCCAGAAGCAGCTTGAAGAAGATGCCCCTATTCCAAAGGGTAAATATATTTCTTTTTGTCTTCCAGCTACGAAAACAGTATAATATCAATATGTAGTGATGAAAATTGAAAATTTATTTTAATTGGATTTGGAATGAACCTTTGTCAAACTTCCAAACTTTCCTTTGCTTTACTTGGAATCAACTGCTAAGTTACACTACGGAACATAAAAACAGATTATAACAATTATGCACTCTAAACAGCACAATTTGGTTGACAAGAATTGTTCTCAAAATATTGCACATGATACAGTGGAATGATAAAAGAATAGCATGATAGCAACCAAAATAAATACAAGAATAAATTGAATGCCAATGTTACATAAGATACTACTATATGATAATAGAATACAATGGAATTAATCTGAGCATTGGATCCTATTTAGTCCCAGATTGTGCTGCTTCATTCTTATATGTGATGATGTGTTGGAGTTAAGCTTAATGATAAAGCATTTGGAGCAGATGAGCTATATATAATGCTATGGAATATGATACGACAAGTTGCCCACTTTAAAATAAAGGGTTTATGATTTGTGATGCTTCCCTTTAGAGTTCATGCAGAATCACTTAACCATTTGCTTTGGCTTAGCAAATTAGGAAATGATTGATATAAATGCTTGCATCCTAAACGCTATTGAAAGTGTTCCTTTTTCGAATTCTTTCTTATGGCTTGAAAAGATAGTTTGTATGGAAAGTATAAATGAGTGTCCAATCAACAGAAAAACAGTGAAAAATTCACAATAACTTGATTATGAATATTATTCGATAAGTAGAAAAACATGACACAAATATGCATTGATAAGCCAAAAAAGATCTGCAGGAAGTAAGTTACAGATTTTGGTACGTGTCTTGGTTTATATTCATGGATCTGGCGATTGTTTGCTTGTTTTGCATTTATTTGCACAAAAGACATGTAAAAATCATATTATTATTATTATAATATATCAATAACGTTAATATTTATAAGGATCATGGGGAGGGCCCTGTTATCCATTAGACAGTTGTGCACAATTATTATATTTTGGAGACAAAATTGGTTAATTAAGCTTTGATCTTGTTAATATATTATTTTTTGCTTGATATACTTGTCAAAGGTGAATAAGTGTCTTTGTAGATTTTTGGTGCCACTAATCCATGTTCCTTAAATGTGTTCACGTGAAAGGTTTTATTTAGTGCCATCTCACCTAACAACAATATAATATTATAAAAAACTTTAGTAGATCAAAAACTCACACCAACTTGGATCTTTGACGTGAAGAGGGATGTGAATAGCTAGGGCCAGAGGCACACCTATCCATTCAATCACCTCGCTGAGTAAACACAATGGAAACAAATAACACACAGAGCAGCACCAAGGAGAGAGAACAGCAAACACTTTTATTGATTCATCCAATTATCAGCATACATGCCCAGTTGTAAGGCCTTCTGGGTTACAGCGAAATATAAAATGCAACTTCAAAATCCACAATCCAGCTTTAAATTCGCTCTGCCTAGAACATCTACTCTGAACTCTCTAAGTGATGCCTAACCTAAACCTAAATACCCCCCCTATTTATACTTGCCAAAATGGCTTACAAAAGATTCTAGATCATTATATAATAGAAAGGCCAACCTTAAAACAGTCTGCACACATCCCAAGACAAGATCCTAACATTAAATTCATGATCCAAATTAAATACATAAGTCGGCTCAAACTAAGAACCAATCACAGACAAACTCGGTCAAAGAAGGAACTGAACATCAACAAATATCAGGTTCACTCGGCACATGAAGGAACTCTCGGCCAACACTGGACAACTCGGCAGTAACTGGAACTCGGCAATAACTAGAAGAATGAACAAAAATAAGTAGGATTACAAGGCAACCCAGGATGCTTCTGCATCAATCTCAAATCCAGCTCATACTGGACCCAGATCCAATGGCTTGACCCATGGATTTGATGCAGGGAATTATCTTAACATTGACTAAAATTAGCTTTTAGAGACATATTAGAAGAAATGTGAAATGATATATAAAATAGAGTTTGTATGAAATTCTTGAGAAGAAACTCGAATAGATGTGCATCTATTTTTAGTATATATGGTACAGATCAAAGATTAGAATTAGCTTGGAAATTGAAAGAGTTTATGTTCTAGTTGGTACAAATTGTGGATCGACACTATGAGGGCACAAGGTTCTGGGATTCCTAGCTGTTTAGCAAGAGAAATTTAACCTGGACTGCCGTTTGCACTTTCAGATATGGGACAAAGGACACACTTTGGCATGATGGGTGTTGAAACATAATTGGCTCTAAGGTGTACAAGAGTCGTTTAATATTGGCAAAGATGTTTGGACACACAACTTTGGTGGCTAAGAACTAGAAATCTTATTTGTTTTTCTCTTGCCTTAAAATGGTTCCTGTTTAAAGGTCTGCAACCCTATATTAGGAGTTGAGAGAACAAAAAGGGAGCTCACTGCTCGAGGTTGAAGGTTATAGCCACCTTCAAGGACTCACTGTCCAATATAATAAAGTAGTATTACAACGAAATGTTGAACTATACATAGCATCTCAATGCTTGATTAGTTCCAATGAATTTCGTATCTGCTCTGTTCTGACATTCAGCATCAAGGCTTGCACATAACAACAACATTCCATTATCATAACATATTCTGTCATAACAAAATACCTTCTTTTATACCACTTAGATTTTTTATTCCAGTTAGCTTCAATAAGTCTTTACAACACATGTCCATACACTGACCAAAATACAAAATTAAATTACACAATCCTATGTCCTTGGATGTTGTCCCAACAATGCTAAGTAATTGAATTGCCAAGTCAATTCAATTTACTAAGCCAAATTACTCAATCATCAAAAATTGTTTTGTAACACTGTCTTCTTGGACCTGTGCCACTTCACACTACTGTATCTCATACTGCATCACATAGTAACACTGATGATCATAGTAGTAGATCAAATACATCCCATATACCGTACTCCTGAAGTTATAGACCCATCTGACAAATCCTCTGTCATCATTGATCAAAACTGTCCAACTATGCTTTGTGTTCCTTTATTGAACTTAGGCATTTCTCACATTATTGACATACCAAAACTTATCACCAACACCAGCGACTATACCAATGATGTGTGTTGCCATCAATGACAACATCTGTACAGTTGCTTGACATTCACTTACCAACATATACTCCCTTGTGAATTACTTGGTTTGTGTTGGCACCTAACTTGTTTTAACCAACTGCTATTGAACCAAGATGCGTTATTTGACTTAAAAGGACAAAGGTATTTGAAAAAAGTGGAGGTTTTCAGAAACCTTTCAACATGAAATATGTCTAATGAGGAATGGTTTACTTTTTGCATACTTGGCAGGAGATTGGTACTCGCACTTGTATGTCATCTTTTGAAAGTAGTTAATTTATATGGAAACTTTGAATATATGTAGAGTTTAATGAGAGGAAAATTGAAAAGAGTCACTGTTTTTTATTTTAATTTCTTTAGCAATCAGTAACATGACTTTTAGCTTTCAATTTTAAGCACACAAAGACCAATATGTTAGATTAAATATAGTATAAAAATTCATGGCTCTTAAGAGTTCATATTACATAACAAAATGCTGATTGACATACAAAAAAATATTAAAATATCTAAATCTTTATATTATATTATTTAACAGATGAAATCCATTCTTCCATTAGCTATGATGTCAATATTCAAGTTCTCAACTATGATGCTTTCCAAATTTTCATCACTCTTAAGCACATAAGTCATTGAGACCATCTGAATCAAACACTTCATCTTCCAAGGGTGGAGCTGATCCATAAAGTGGAATTTGTTCCTATTTTGTTGTTGGGCCCACCTGTTGTAATATTCATTCTTTTGCCATTAGTATAGATTTTGTTGTTAAACCCTATCAGGTCCTTCTGTGAACACGTAAGCTTTTAGTTAGTAATTAAAGTTACTTTCATGATGATGTTGTATTATGTCTCTTCAGATGATGTTTATTGTTATCTTCATGTATCCTGTACTTTTATCTTGAGGCCTCTATGAGACGACGTACTGTATCCTATTGTACTTGTATTATCGTTACATACTCTGTGACATATGCAGTAGATGTACTTAATTCTATCAGTTGGACTTATGGATTCACTATGAGATTTTGTATCTGTTACTCATTAATGGACATTGTACTTATGTTGAAATCTAATTAATAATATTTATTCAAATGTGATTCAACATGAAGGAACCCTTGAGAAATGGAAACCGTGTTTGCATGGTTTATGTGTATATGATGTGTATGTGTTATATTGCTTCTGCATTGTTAACATGATGTTGTATAAACTTTTAAGTAAAAAAATGTTCAGCAAACATTGTAACATGATAGGTTAACTTCAATTGGGTTCCCTAGCGGGGTGTTACACTTGTACTCAGGCTGTACATGAGAGAGAAGGTGAAGTGAGCTTGAAAGTAGACTAGGCTTTTTGCTTTCTTTAACTGTAATTGGTTCCTCTTTCATATTGAAATGCTGATTGACATTAAAAAAAAAAAAAAAAATCTCAATTTCTATATTATAATATTTAACAAATTAAGTCCATTCCTCCATTGGTTATGATGTCAATTTTGAAGTTTCAACTACGATGCTTTCCAAATACTCATCACTCTTAAGCACAGATGTCATTGAGGCCATCTCAATCAACCACTTCATCTTCCAAAGGGTGGAGCGACTCTGTAAAGTTGATTTTGTTCCTATTTTGTTGTTGGACCCACCTGTACTCAGGTTGTACGTGAGAGAGAAGGTGAAGTGAACTATGCAAGCAGACTAGGTTCTTTTCTTTCTTTAATTGTGACTAGCTCCTCGTTAAAGAACAAATAAAACCATAAGTACCCCAATTCCTTTAGAAGATGAAGAACTAGCTACTTGTGAGTGAAATCTTAATGTAGATAATTGCAATTCAGGTATTTCACTTCCATTGTTCCACCACCACTCTATAGGATCTTTCTTTGTATGCCTTTCATATGAGGTTTTCACACAAGAAAACTCACCTTGCCTATGTGAAAACTTATTCTACTTCATATTGATAACTCAATCATCCTCACCGTGGCCATAGATTTGTCTTACAGTAGCCCAAAACCCCTTCACTATCTCTTTGTTCTTATATGGAGAGCTCTTCTTGTTCAACCGTGTAACACAACACTTAAAGTCCAAGGCATAAGCGACACAATGAAGGAGTGTGTTAAGTTGTTCCACCTTTCATGCATCTTTTCTTCTATCAAAGGATAGAGAAATATCTGTAACATTTTTTATTTTCTTAATTTTGTCACTAAGGGTAAATATCTCCCAAACATTGCTTCTCTAAATCTACAAATCTGATTACCTCACATGTGGGTGAATGTATTAGGATAATATTTTCTATGATATAATGTTTCTTTAATGGTCTAGTTTGTATAGGAAAGTTTCCTATTCTGTTTTCTGTCAGTGTTTGTTTCTTTTAAAAAAAATGAATGTTCCTTCCTCTGTTTAATATAATAAGATCATCCCATTATTCTATCATCTGGCCAGTGTAACATGGTATCAGATATTAGGAATTTTTTTCAAAAAAATTAAAATTTTATTATGAAATCTTGTGTTCTTTAATTTTTTGAAATAAATCTGTTCAAATCCATTTATTTTGTAGACCTGTCTAGCGTTTCTGTTCAAAAATCAGTTTGCAGCATTTTTGTGGGTCTACTTGTTCTACCTCCGTTCAACCCATCTACAGTTGTCTAATACTCACATGGGCATTTGTACATGCACGCTTGCAGCTTCGCTTTAGCCCAGTTGCAATTTGTTTGAGTTGTTTGGGCAGATGACTAGGGTTTCATTTACAACTCTCTTTTTCTGTGCCAGTTTGAAAAACTATTTGCAGATTCCTGGTGGGTTTTCTGAGATCATAACTGGGTCATCATATTTTTCTGGGTACCTCGTTTTTCATGCATCAAATTCCATGTCATCAGAACTTTATTCTATTTTCAGATTCTTTCTGGGGTTTTTGAGATCTTTTTTGGCTCTTCGTCAGTTTTTTCTGGGTCAGCCAAAACTTTTTCTTGAAACCTGTGCTCGTTCAATTTTGATTGATGTTTTTCTAAAAAACATATCTAGTCATCTGTAATCTGTGATATTTGTGAGAGATTTTGTTTTCTGCGTTTGTCAATTTTGTCCTAAAAAGTCGTTCTTTGGGTTTTGTAATATACAAAGTTGTGTGGAATTCAAGATTTTTACCATTTTTCAGAAAAAAATGATGCTTTGTAAAACTTCAGTTTCTGGGTTTTTATCAAAAAAATTGTGGCTTCTTGCTGTCTGTTCAAGTTGTAGTCTCCTGCAAAAGTTCTCAGGGTCTAACATTTTGCAGATCCAGGGAGGGTCCCAACCATTGCAGAATATTCTGACATCCGTACAATGACCATTAAGGGAGGGTATTAGGATAATATGTTCTAAGATATAATGTTTCTTTAATGGTCATCTAGTTGTCTTTAGTCTGCATAGGGAAGTTTCCTATTCTGTCTTCTGTCAATGTCTTTATAAATCTATATAAGGGACATTTTGTTCCTCTGTTCAATATAACAAGAGCTTCTAATTATTCTATCATCTGACCTGTGTAATGAAATAAAGTGAAAAAATTCATCAACAACCCTAATACAATCATCAAGGACGATTCATCTCACCTCAATTGCATATCTAATGCATATTGTCTCCATGATGCCTATGCATCACTAACTACCATAGAACACAAATTTTATTTGACTACATAAGGATGGTCAAGGAGTATAATAGAAGCAGACTGTGTATCAACAAGTTTGATTGTCAATTTTTTGATAAAAGGCTTGCGTTGTGATGATGAACATTGTATTTATCTACCTTTTGAATGAGGATTGAAATCTATTGAAACTTGCCATAAATGCACATAATATGGTTCCCGAAATATATGCTAGTACCTTTTTTATGCCAATAATCCTACCTATTTAAATAGGGGGAATGTTTGTAACAACTTAGACTTGTATCTGGTTCTGAAGGGACTCTGCAATTTTATCTTGCCTTGAATAGTCTGTTTACCTTAAAAAAATAAGGGCTTTTGTTGTGTATAAGCATGATATTAAGAAGTGGATGATTTGTAGCATATATCCACTCACCAATCGCAAGACTACATCCTGTTTCAGACTTTACTCTTATAACTAGTGCAGTTTGTTGCTCTTGTCGAACCTTTTCATAACCTGCTGGCTTACTTGCTGGTCTAGTACTTAGAGCTTGTACCGTATCGTCATGGAAAGTTGAGCAAGAAAAATTAAATGGTCTTCTATTTGCATTAAAAAATGATGCAATTGCATCAACCGCATCTCTACTGTGCATATGAAACAAATTTCCAATGGAGTTTGGGCTGCCACTGTGTGGTCTCTTGCGAGAATACCCTATGTCTTCTCTTGTCACATCTCTAGAAGTCACATCTGTCTGAGTGTCTACATTGATTCTAAGATTCCCCTATTGTTGAACATGCGAGCTCAAATGAGACACATTCAGATGCATTGCAATAGAATCATCGTTACTCATCCTTGAAGAGTAATGGTTTCTCAGTAGAAAAAGGCATATTTACTAGAGACTTATCTGGAACAGGTTTTCCAAATTCTAGAGGCTCTTAATGGAGGCCTAAATATATTTAAGAGCACTTAATTTGCAAAACAAAGCATAGCCAGGCTTCTAGCTTTCTGATCAACGCAACTCCATTTCAATCCTACATAGCTATGAATTTATTTCAAGTAATTGCAACCCATAGAATTCAGTCAATGAAGGGATCTTCCATTTCAAGCTAATATAGCTCAAAATTTGTGCCATTAAATTTATCTATCTCCAACCCTGATGTGCTTGCCATCTTTACCTGAAATAAAATCATTTTTATGTGCAACTCTTCCCACTCACACCAAGATAAATGGAAAAAAATCCTTTTTCCTAACCAAGGATCTCATAAATTGCTCAATATGGCAAAACTTTGATACCATTGAAAGGAAGTTGGGTTGAATGGAACTTCTTTTCTAATCTTTCAGAGGAGGGAAATGCAAAAGAGTTAATGATCTAACAATGTTAGCAATGATATTCAACATGAAAACTTCTTGGAGTCACATGTGACAAACATGCAACAATATGAAACCACATGCAATAATATATACAGCTTGTATATTCATGTAGAAAGGACAGTGTAAACTCCCAAGTTATATTGGGTTGGATTACTACTGGAGCTAATATTTAAGTCAGACTTGACACTCTCCTATCCAAATATATTTGTATTCCTATTATTTATAGACAACACAGACAAACATTACATACAGCATTGCCCTGTAGTTATGCTAACACAGATCTATTCATGCATGCAGCACAGTTCTGTGCACACAAACCAACAAACAAACTGAACACAAACACTTCCCTATTAGAATTAAAACAAATCTTATCATGTTAAACACCCAAAAAACTTTAGAGTCCTTATTGAAGTCAAATCAGTTTAGAGAGAAGTTATAGTCCTTTCAGGATACTCATTGCCTTCTTCAAGTTAACCCAGAACTCCAAAGTTCAACACGGATCCTTTAATGTTTAGCACAAATCTCTCAAAGAGACTATTACTGTACTGCTTTGCCACTTTGTGTCAACAAAAAATCCATAAAATAACATACACTTGGTCAATCGATGCAATGCTATTGTGATGCTAAGTGCGAACACAATATTCTTGATCAAGATACAGTACTATGCTTCTCAAATGTGAATACATCATTCCAAGCAATGAAAATGAAATTTCATTCCTCCCAAAATTGATAAAGGGCTTCTATTGGTGAATTCTTTACCTCTATTACTGAATAATGCATATGTAATCATGCCACAGAGCACAAGCATTGGTTCACATGCATTGATAAATGAGCATAGTGCGGATTTTCAATGTGGAAAAGTATTGTGATTAGTCACAAAGGTCATGAGTAATCATGAGGTACAATCAACCATGAGTTGAAGAAAAACTCAGCACCAAGTTTTTCAAAATCTATTACAAAGCTATTGTTTCCATTGATCTTGCTAAAGTACAAGTGTGCAAAGATCGATGAACTTTAGATCAACACCAGAAGTGATGTTGAGAGTTTCAATAAAATTCTCATAGGACTTGGGCAAACTTTTGAGGATTATGACCACAATGTCCTCTTCCTCTGTCTTGCATCCAATGGCAAGCAACTAATCACGGATTTTCTGAATCCTATTATGGTGTTCCTGGAGCGATTTCCACTCATCCATGATAATAGAAAACAAAGCGTTCTTAAGAAAAAAGGCTCTGCTTTTGTTTGAAGTCTCATGAAGTTTCTTGAGATGCTCCCATATCTCAATAGTTCTCTTGTCAGATGTCTTGCTGGATGGAATCTAAGGGAGCTGATCATCAGCTATAGATAGTCTGAGAAGCATCATCGCCTCTCGATTATTTAGACCCCATGTATCTTGATCAATACCAGTTGTAGTCGGACACTTCGTAACACCCAGAACAATTTGATCAATATTCTGATATTCAAAGATTGCTCCTATCTGTTGCTTCCACATGCTATAATTCTGACCATTGAATTTTGAATTGCCTTCAAGTAGAATATGAGTCAAAGATGTTATATCACGTTTTTCAATTAAAAAGTGTGAAAATCTGTGAAGGCATGTACTTTGAGGCAAAAAATGGAAGAGTTAGAAAAATTGAAGGGGTACCTAGAAGAGAGCTCGAAAAACCTAGAAAGAATATATTGTGGTTTCTAGATCCGTTGACTCAAAAATAGAGGTATGAAAAATTGAGGTACCTAGAAGAATCAGACGATAACCTAGTTGAGCTCTCAAAAAACCCATAAAGAATATGTAAAAATATTTTGGATATGGTATAGAAAATTAGGGTTTCAAGCAAAACCCTAGCCGGCTGCAAAACAAGCTCCCAACAATGGCGGATTTAAGCAAAAATGTTGCAGAATTGGACCAGAAAAATGGCGGATTGTAGAGGCGTCAAGTGTTGTGTGGAGATTGCAGCAGTATTGATGGGAAAAAAGGGAGTTTTTCCAGTCGATTACCGCTCCAAACAAAAAAACCCGAGATGCCCATTGCGAATTGTTTATAGCAAAAAAAATGGCACACGATTTATAGTAAAAAATGAGCCAGAGGAATTGCAATTTGGCACTCAAAAAATGATACCAGTAAATCACGATTTTCAGATGGATGTCGTGTTTTTCCAGTCGCAAATTGCAGATGGTTTCTAGTCGCGAGTTGCAAATGGTTTTCCAGTCGCGATTTTGTAGACACTTGTATCCAAAACCCTAGCCGAACCTAGGTATTATGGAGTAGATATATTATGGAAAAAATAGATTCGAAAATAAGGGTCAAATAATCTCAACAAGAATTTATTATTATTTTTGAAAAAATTCAACCTTGCTCTGATACCATATTATGAAGTAATTGGTAAATATTTGCTTAATATTAATGAAGAGCAAGAGGTCAATATATACAAAAGAATGAATGATGTTTGTTTCAGAAAGGATTGTAAAGAATAGAATCATTCTATTCTAGCTAATAGAAAACTAACAGTTAACTGCAAGCTATAAATATTAGAAACATTCTAATATTTACAATAGATTACAAATAGATAACGAAATTTTCAAAATGTCACGGCAGAATTAAAACTCATCCAATGGCATATCTAACTGACATATTTTGCTGCTTAATGGTTTGAAGAATGAGTCAAAATGACACGGGTTAAGATTTTTGCAATTTCTTAGTTGACATATATAGAGTAAAACTGTAAAGCCTCGCTGGCACTGCTCTTGCAGTCTGAGGGCTGGTTTTATAACTGTTTTTTTTTATGAATAGTTTTTAGTTATCCGGCCTTGGGCCGAGTGAACTCTTGCGGGGTGATCTTGTATCCTTTTTTTGGCGAATTTGTAACTTTAATACTCATTAATAGAAAAGGGATCATTCATCAAAAAAAATATAGAGTAAAAGAATTTGAGATCAATTCAGAAATGGGGTTGGGTTGATTTCTCAAGTTCTGGTTACAGTTTCGAACATGGAGGAGGTGGGATTTTACACTAATCTAATCAATATGTTAGAAACCAATCTCTTATTGACTGCTTGCTTAAGGGGATGCCATTTACAAACTTTGGCTGATGCTTCATGCTGACGTAACCTTTGTATCTTTCTATCATTACACATATAAGAATTAAAAGTAGTATTATGCACAGGCTCTGAAGATATGGTGGATTTGCTAGGTGGGGGTTCAGAGATTCAGACTCACAAGTCTTCTGCAACAAAATAATCTTTCTTCCTATAGCTCGGGTTCCTTGTATATTTTTTTGTTGCACAGGCTATTGTATATTCACATATTGCATGCATTATTCACACCTTTTTTCTGTTAGAATCTTTCTTCCTCTAGAAATGCCCTACATTCTTTTCATGCAAGTTTCATTGTACGTACACTATACTCTTTCCATTCACAAGATAGAAGTAAGTGCAGAAATCAGCACTCGCAACAATATCCCGGCGTTCCTTTGATTGCTATTTGTCCACATCAGGACACATGACTGAGTTAGGAAGTGGACAAAATAGCCTATGAATGGATGATAGCCTGTGTTCTCGTGTTAGGCATGGATGTGCTGCTCAGCATATATCTTATTTTCTTACCGTTGCAGTTGATCTTTTCATTTTCAAAGTTTCATGTGTGCATGACAGTGAACTCGCTGTAGGTGCTTGAACTTGAAGACATCAGTCATGCTCTCATATAACTGGAGACTTGAGGGATGAAATAGTGTAACTGATTCATACACACTGGATTTGAAAGAAAGCATTTCATATTGTCGATTTGTTTGGATTGAGGAGGAAGGAGAGTTCCTCTAGCACTTTGTGAAGTATTTCTGCTAACTTGAAGGAACTAAGACTTGAATAGAGGTTGATCTGATTTGGCTTTTGAGTTTTACATGATGAAACTTATTTATATTCATAGATTTTGCAAGTCGATAGAGTTGGATTACATGTATAAATAATTTTTTTGCTTGGAAGAAATGGTTGTGGTGTCAAGTTATAAATTTTTGTGTCATTAACTACATTGACTACCTAGGGCCAAGCTAAAATTATTTATTCATCAAAGTAAAAATGAATATAAAACACTAACTTTTTTTTAATGTTTTTGAATGTTATTTGACAAATTTGATAACTGGACTCCCTGGTGTGCCTTCCTTATTTTTCATTTCAGAAAGCTTTTTGTGATGTTTGCTACATTCTGGAGTTTTTATTCAACTGACTATTCTATCTCAAACATAACATTTCCAGGCTGCCTATAAAATAGGAGGTCATTCTATTAGTGCCAACACCATCGAGCATTCCATATTATCTTTTCGCACGTATCGTCCTGCTCAGGTATGCTCATTATCCTAGTTTCTGCAAGAATTTTTTGAAATAGTATGGAGATACCTGTATGTTAGATAAATCACCACTCATTTTTTTATTTCTATATATTTCATTGTTGTTTAAGTGGCTGGAAACACTACTTTCAACTGGAGCAAGGATTAAGGCAGGTGATGAACGTCGCACTTTTGGGCGTAAATATGGTCTCGATGGTCCTGAACCTCTAGTATTGTTTGCTCTTTGTCGTGGAGGGCATTCAGATCCTGCGGTATATAACATTTCCAATTGCCATCTCCATAGAATTTTTGTTATTGCAGTTTGGTAATGCCTTTTTTTATTTTCATTGACATGGCATATTTAAAAAGCCTAGCATGATATTAGACTATTTTGTAAAAAAATGAAAAGCTTGATTGAAGATGTGACGATAAATGCTCTATATGTCAATCCTTTTATTGCATTACTTTGATGAATGTTTCATATTGTTGCTCTTCGTCTTTTGAACTTAAATAAATTAGCATGGGCCTGCATGTCCAGTTGTGGACTTCAATTCTAGATTTGACATCCATTTTAATTAAGATGTGACATGCACCTCGGACCTGTATTATATCTGCAGGTACGTATTTACACTGCCAAAAATGTGTTTGATGAGCTGGAAACAGCCAAAAGGGAGTTCCTTCAGGCAAGTATTGGAATTCAAAATCACAGACGAGTCTTTCTACCAAGGATTCTTGAAAGATATGCAAAGGAAGCATCCATCACCTCTGCAAACTTACTTCAGTGGGTGTCTGAAACTGTAGATAAGCAGCTGAAAACTGCTATCAAGAAATGCATTGAGAGGAAATCACAAGCAAAGTCAGCACAGTGCATTGAGTGGTTGCAATATAATGGCAGTTTTCGATACATCTTTGTGAGGGATTTAGTGCCAGGGCTGGTGTGATACAAATTTCTCTCTTGGTTATTGAATGTAGTTTGTGCACAGGGTGAAGCTTAATATAATCCGTTGGTATTTTATCTCTACGCTTTTTGAGTTACCGTGAGGATGGTTCCAAGCTTCCCAACTGAAATTTGCTACCTTGCACTAGTTGGATTTTTTGTAACAAGAACGAATCTGCAAGATTAATTAATCAATGATTGTAGCCGAGCTCTTCCTTTTCCTAAATGGCAGAAGGTTTGGCAACACATGTATAATAGCTTCTTCTTTTGCGACTGGCATACATAATTCTGCATGCCTAGATGTGTATCTGGAAACAGTGAAATATATAGGAATGGATAAATTCATTGTGCATCCATTGAGTTGTACTACTCACAGACACCATTATTTGAGTAATTTGGGGTCTTGACCATTCATATTTTTCCAGAAGGTCAACAATCTGGTATGTCTTTTTCTAATTGTTTTAGTTTAGCTTTAACAAGTTCACCATTTCTCTGATGTGGTCAATTATTGTATCAGTTAAACTACAATTTATATATAGAGGTGGTCTAATTTTCTACTTGCATTTGGAGTATGGACAGATTATGCATAAATTCTAGCCTCCTGTATATTCCAAGAGTAGTTTGACTGAATGGTGCAGTTCATTACTGTATAATAAAGAATAATATGATGGATAAGATGTGTTTGTATTTCCCAGATTGTAAAGTCCGAGTAGTAGCACACCTATGAGTTTTGTTGCAGACCATGGGAATCGATGATGGTGTCTTGGTCATCGATCCTGGGGGACATAATTAAAATAACTTAGTTTTCTTCAGTATGAATTTCCAGCAATATATATTTACAGTTAGACTATTAAAATCAATCAGTTCCTTCAAAATTCTCGTCAAGTCTCATCTATCCCTGAGCTTTGAGAACCATGAAATTATTGTAAACCCTGTTACGTTGGTGTGTCTAGCTGAGCAGTGTACTGGACATTTCATTCCCGTCAAGCAGTTATCAAAATAATTGTGAAAGGAGGCTTCTACTTGTTCTTCAGTTCAATTCATGAAAAGGAGATAGGCTAATAGCATACTAACATGTAGGTAAGGTTTGTTATAATTTTATGTACTCGAAAGGAAAGATCCTCAAAACAGTTATCATAAATTGTGACAGGGCTATATTAAAGGATGAGTAACATTCACTTTCCAGCTTTTTCGTGGAACATGTTGATATTTATTATCTTACAGTGACAGCAGAAAATGTTACTTAAAACCGTGAGCATGGATTTACATAGTGTCTTCGTGAAAGGTTCACATGGTTAGTGCAAAGTGGTGATTGATGAGTTTGCATTATATTTTAGAATTTGTGCTGCTGCAGTTAGGGGCAACAGTTAACGAGAAGAATTGTCAGGTTTCCTCCACGATTTTCATTGTAATTACAACACAGGAAACTGGTTATTTTTGAAAAACATGTATCCAGTAAATGTATGGTATTGAGCTATGTTAGGCAATGTAAGCTTTTTAAAAATCTGTTTACATAAAAGTAAGTTTGTAACAACTTTTCTGTTTTGACTCGTACTTCGATTCTTGAGAGAGCTACTACAAGTTTCTGGAAGTAGCTCATTTGATTCCATAAGCTGTAGAGCGCAGAGAATATTCAATAATTTGATCCTTTGGAGGTGCTTGCCAAGAGGAGAGACACATTAACTGCAATGCGAACACTTGACACGCATCAATGGCGAGTTTTTTCTCTTTTCCCTGGAAATGAAATCGTTTGATACTTCTTTCTTTCATTTTCAAAAGATGAAGTCTTAAATAGCAGTGGCAAGTAATTCATGAATAAAAAATTAGTTCTTCCAAATTAGCAATATCATTTTCTGTTTATAATTATTTTTTCTTACAGGTATCTTATATTGTTTATATGTGATTGAAAGTCTTATGTTTGCATGAAAATAAGTTTTTTCCTGTCAGTAAGATAGTGAATCAGTCAATTAACCATGATAAATGAAATCACTTTAGAGGATTGTCCTTGCCCATGGAGTTACCTAAGTTAAAGAGCTGTTAAATTATGCAAGGATGCTAGATGTATCCCACAACATTGGGTAGGAATAATTTACGTATTGGTACATGAGCATGAAAGAACCCTAGAAATTTAGGGTTTGACTATATTGCATGGAATAGTCTAGGAAAATTAATCTATGTACTAACAAAAAGTTGAAAAACAGATTAAACAGTGAGGCAGAAAGTGAGGCTATTATCCTACACGAATTAGAAGCCTTCAACTAACTTGGGGTGAATTGGATTCAAATTGAAGGCAATTTGCATTTTATTAGTAGTTGTGGCTAAGTATTATTTGCAACATTTTATGAATTTTGATTGTTCAAATTTATTTGACCCTATATGCCGGAATCTTTACAACATACACTTTTATTAGTGAATTCTATCAAGTTTGTTTGGCGTTGTTCAAAGAAACGGCAATGATTTTTTTTTTCATAACTATAAAAGCTCTATCAACTTTGTAATAGTTTTAATTTTTAAAATTATGTCCTATAAATTCTTTTTCTTGGTAATATTAATGTTATTTTTTTTGATTAAGTAAAACAGGTTTTAACAGGTGCCTGAAACCCAATAGTAAACAAAATAAAACCGACTTATAGTCTAGAACATGAAGCAAAACAACGAAAAACAACAGGCCATAGAAGACCACTAGAACCAGTCATAAGAAAACGCAACCTCTTAAGCAGCAGGCAAGCCTAGCAAACCAAAAAACCAATGGAAAAACATAAAAGCCAGGAGAACCAATCAAGGCACCATATCTTTGACCAACTTTGCAGCCTTGAGCTCCAACTTTTCCATTGTCTCTGTCGCATTAGTCATCAGTTGAGTGTCATTTGGAAAGTCCTCCCTGTCCCTCTTCCTCTTGTCCGATCTTGTTTTCTTGCTCGGGCTTTCAACTAGGGGGTTGACATCCTCTTTAGTTACCTTGTTTTCCTCATTGTCTATGTCATCTCTCACCTTTGTGCTAACCTCCATCATAGTATGCAACTGTTTGATATTATCATTTAAGCCTTTGATAATATTGAGGCTCTAGTTAGCAGAGTTGTGGAGAGAGCTCTCTATCTTATCCGTTCTTTTCTCCATTTCAGTTACCTTGATATCTAGATTGCTAATTTTGTTGGTCTCGTCTTCCCCTCCTTCCTTCGCTAACCTTGCATCCTATTCTTTATCTCTTCCGTTTTATGGAAAATCCATTTGATAGACCATAAGTTATCCACCATGTTGTTGCGGGCATTGTTGAGGAGATTCATCACTCTCTGACATTGTCCTTGAGAATCACCATTGCTGGATCAATGAGTTCTTTGAAATGAATTCTACCATCGTTTCCCTCTAAGACCTTGGGTTGGATAGTTTATCTCACAATGCCCATTTTAGCACTCTAAGTTTCAAAATTCCTCCAAACCATTTTCCTGCCTTTAGAGCCAAAAGTACAGGTAGTTTTTTCTGTGCCATAATCTTCATTAATCTCCTCTCGGGCTTTGAGAGAGATCTCTTGTCCCTTGCCAAAATCTTGATTAGCGTCCATATCAAATCCCCTTCTCTTGGCAAGGCTTTCCACCTTCCTATGAGTCGGGACCTTTGAAGACATGGTCACACAAGCTATATGGATAGAGGAATTCATGGTCAAAAAGGGCGAAATAACCCTTCAAAAAGACACTAAACAAGGATCAATTTCTAGTAAGGATAAGTCCAAGTATGTGAACAAGAACTGAGAGGTAGTACATGATGGAGTTGTTGATAACATTACTCCTAAACTTGCTAAAGCAACTTTCAATCTTATAGACAATCTCAAAGCATTTAAGAATGTTGACAAACCTCCTCTTGACAACAAGACATTTGGAAACAAAACAAATAACTCATCTTGGGTTACATGCCAAAAATGAGAATATACACCTCTTGGTGAACCTTTGGATGTGGTCTATAAGAACTTGTTGCAAAACAAGCTCATTTCTCCGTTGGATAATTCTCGTCCTTATGATCCACAACCACAACCTTCATGGTGGAATGAAATTGCATTTTGCGAATACCATTAGGGCAAAGGTCATAAAACTAGCAATTGCATCAACTTGCATCACAAAGTTCAAGACTTAATTGACGATGGTGAAATTGTTGTGGATGGACATAATAAGAACTCGGATCACAAGGCCTTCAAGGAGCCATTCACACACTATGAGAAAGGATAAAACTCTAAACATAAAGCTCATAACAAGGTTAGTTATACGTACTCTAATGATGATGATGTGATCAACATGGTTGAACTTGTGGATTTTGAGTATTGTGACATCATCACCATCAAGGGAAAACAACACCAAACCTAAGACACCATTTGTCTTAAGGGGGTGCTACATCTATTGCGCTTGACAAAGAACTATCACAATCTTGTGCCAATGTTGTTACGTGTTCTCGTGCCAAGCTAGTCCTTAAAGGCCCTATGCCTTCTGCTCTTGAGTTAGAACAACACAAAGACAAACCTCTTGTTGGTCCATCTGGCAAAGGTACAAAAATTGCAACATTTTTTGCGATTGCTAGCTACAGTATCCTTGATCAATTGCAATGTACAAGTGCTCAAATAATGATCTTTGAATTGCTCAAAATATCACCTGCTCATTGGCAAATTCTCGACAAAGCCCTCACTGAGGCAAATGTACCTCAAGATCTTGATCTTGATAGGTTCCAATATATGGTAGGTCATTTGACCTCACCTCACTATATATCCTCTTAGGAGGATGACAATTCATTGAGTCATTGACATAACCAATAGTTACACATTGAAGTCGTGATACACCAAAAGCGTGTTCGCCATGTGCTCATTGACAATGGAGCTGGTTTAGACATTGTCTCTACTACTCTGCTAAGATAATTGGGATATTCTGAAGAGTCCATTGATCCTCGTCGCAAGATAAACATCAAGGCATATGACGAAGTTGAGCATAAATCTTTAGGTCTTGTTGTGTTGCCTCTCTGAGTTGGTCCTATAGAAAGAGATGTCACCTATCAAGTCCTTGACATTCCATTAGTGTACAACATCCTGCTAGGGAGACCATGCATATATGAAATGCAAGATGTGCCCTCAACTTACCATCAATATGGCAAGTTTCCATTTCATGGCTCTGAAGTCACCATACCTGCAAATACTAGTTATACTTGTAACATGCTAAAATTTGTTGAAAGCTTCGTACCTGCTAATAGGGAATCTACAGACCATCATGATGATAAGTTGAAACAAATCGAGTAGTCACTCAAGTTGAAAGAAACTGGGATGGGTGAATATCACATAGAACTGGTTATGTCTTTGACATCTATTCCCAAGTCTCCCCGTCATTATGAGAGATTGTCTGAAGCAAAGAGACCTTTTGTGGTGTCACCTCAAACTAAGTACAATGGCACCTTTGTTAAAGCTACTGTACCTCTCGAGGAAGAAGATGAAAACAGAGCCATTGTTGCATGGGTATACAAAGAGGAAACTCTAGTTGACCTCACAGAATAGTCTTGTGAGATTACTCTTGAATAGTATGGTCCAAGTCTTAAACTTATGAAACGCTTTGACTACAAAGGGAATGGTTCGATCAGACACAACAAAAAATGGCTTGATTGATCCTATTAAAGCGATAGCTAGAAGGTCTCGAGATACATCTAGTCTAGGTTTCAGGAAGATTCCCTTCATCTAGGGATTAACAAATTTATATTAGAACCTGAGAGTTCCTTTGAACACAAGTCACAAGTCGAGTCAGATGACCATGAGGATGATGTTGACGATGAGGATCCTTATCCCTATCCAATTCTTGTTGATCTTGATAATTCTTCGCACAACCAGATGACTTTGTACCACATGTCAGCACTATGGATGGTGATAGTGTTTCTTCTGATAACACTACTAATTCTCTCCATATCCAACAAGAACAAGGAGAGTCAAGTCATGTTTTAGTCATTGAGCGACTTTGTAAAAATCCAAATGATGAAGGAGAATGGGTCCCTATTACTGCTGGTGAATTCTACAATTTGTCTCCATGCAATACAAATTCTTGAGAATATGAATTTGATTCTCTCAGAAGAAACTACAGACAAAGATGTAGATCAAGTTCATGTTTATGAAAATAAGCTTTAAGTAGGTGAATCGTCTAGGGTTAGGTCAGATGAGTCTCATCCAACTAGTGTCATTGAGTCTTTGATTCATGACATTGGAACTCTAAGGCATTCAAACACATTTTTGGATGAAGTCACTCTAGGTCTCAAATTGCTTATCCAAGCGTTTGGTGACTATACTGTGAATGCCATCGAACCAATCGCATCTCTTTCACTCACCTATCTCAAGCTCATACTAGAATTCCAATGCATCTAGTGAAGTCCCTACATTCCATAATGATTATGCTCTTGCCTGTTACTTGAACGTTGTCAAACCTATAACGTCTTCCACCAACGAACAAAGTGTCAACATGACTAAAGCTAACATCAAATATCTCAGTCACAATAAAAAGAAAAGAAATAGAAGGTTCGATGGTGAAAACCACATTGTGGCAGTATCAGAACCTAAAATAGTAAAAATAAAAGATGTATCCAAAGGTGAAAACCTCTCCAAGATGTCTAAGGATGAGATATTTGATACATTTATGAGTCATTTTCGAGAAAGATCATCAGTGTTGCTAGAGCCAACACAACTGATCAACTTGGGAACTGAGGAACAACCTTACATGATGCATCTTGCACAATCTTTATCTACTGAAGAAAGAGAGGAATTTATTGCCTTCTTCCAAGAGAAAAAGATAAGTTTTACATGGACATACTCATACATGCTAGGCTTGGATCTTGATCTCATAATGCATCATTTATCTATTGCACCAGGAGTTAAACCAATCAAACATAAACTTAGGAAAGTGCATCCTCATGTTGCATTACTTGTTAAAGTTGAACTGGAAAAGCTTCTGAAAGTTGGTTTCATTCGTGTTATTGACTACGTTTGATGGATATCAAACATTGTTCCAATCTCCAAGCATGACAAATCTATTAGAGTTTTGTATGGATTTTCGAGATCTGAATTTAGCATGTTCGAAGGATGATTTTCCACTCCCCAATATTGATATGATAATGGATATGATGCATGATATGAAATGTACTCACTCATGGATGGATTTTCTGGTTATAATTAGACTAAAATTGTACCAGAAGATCAGGAAAAGACTGCTTTCACTTATGCATGGGGAATCTCCTGTTGGAATATAATTCCATTCGGTTTGAAAAATGCTGGTGCCATGTATCAAAGGGTAGTTACTACAATCTTGCATGATATGATGCGTAAGACAATGGAGCACTATGTCGATGATACCTTAGTTAAGAGCACAAAATGCAACACTCACCTTTAAGATTTGGGATCCATCTTGGATCATATAGAGAAATTCATTTTGAGAGTCAACCCTAAGAAATGTGCATTTAGTGTAATGTTTGGGAAATTGCTTGGTTATATTGTCTTTGCAAAAGGAATCGAGGTAGATCCAGAGAAAGTTCAAGCAATCATGGACATGCCTCCACCCTGTAATATCAATTAGATGAGGGGCTTACAATGAAGACTTCAATCCATTCGTAGGTTCATCTCATAGTTGGTGGATAGGTCACAAACTTTCACTAAGACCCTTCATAAAGGTGTGAAATATAATTGGACCAAAGATTGTGATAAGAGTCTAACATAGATAAAACAATACCTTGCTAATCCATCGATTCTAATGCCTGCTATCTACGAGAAGCCTCTCATTTTGTACATCTCAGCAAAAGAGTCATCTCTTAATATCTTACTCGCCTAGGAGGACAATGATAATAAGGAAAGAACTATCTACTTTCTGAGTTGCACGTTGATTTCTTATAAAATGAATTATAGTATCATTGAGAAAGCTTGCTTGGCAGTCGTCTTTGCTTCCCAAAAGTTGAGACACTACATGCTCGCTCATACTACGCAACTGGTTGCTAAATTTGATCCATTGAAATGCTTACTTAGCAAGGCATCTCTAACAGGAAGGTTAGCTAAGTGGGTCATGATACTAAAAATGTTTGACATTTAGTATGTTGAGAGAAAGGCTATCAAAGGATAAGAAATCACTAACCAATTAGCATAAGCACCAATGCAGAGTCTTCTTGCGTTAAACATTGACTTCCTTGATGAATCAATTCTAATGGTAACACACCAAACTTGTGTGATGTTCTTTGACGGCTCCTTCACACAACAAGGATCCAATGTTGAGCTCTTATTCATAACACCACAAAGGTATTCACTACCTAAGGCGTACAAGATTTTGTTTCCTTGTACAAATAATATTACAGAATATGAAGTCCTAATTAATGGCATGAAGATTGCAGTTGAATGGAGAGTGGATGAATTGAATATCTTTAGTGATTCATAGCTCATAATCAACTAGGTTAATGATGTGTATCACACGAAGGGTGAGAAATTGATACCTTATAAATGCATGGTAGATGTCTTGAAGAAATAATTTGCTCATATCACTTTTCAACAAATTCCTCGGGCAAATAACAAAGCGGTTGATGCAATGGCTACTCTTGCTTCCATGTTACAAATGCCAAAGAATGATCTTCGTCACGAGTTCCTAGTGGAAATGTTACTCTACCTTTCCTATAATTCCCTTGAATCCCAGATGATTTGTTCTATTGTAGGACACGATTCATCCCGCTACCATCATATATACTCTTATCTGCGCGACCAAACAATTCTAGACAATCCAATGCGGAATGAAAAAAGTCACCTTATCCACAGTGCTTCACGGTATGTTATTATTGCTGACGACTTGTTTAGGAAAGGTCTTGACAGAACACTCCTTAGGTGTCTAGAACCTGATCAATCCAAACCCGCATTAATTGATGTACACAAGAGCATCTGCGGATCTCACTCTAACGGATTGGCACTAGCTCGTAAACTTATTAGAGCTGGTTACTATTGGCTGAATATGGAGCAAGAGGCAATCAAATACACCAAGTCTTGAAAACAATGCCAGCTCCATGGGAATTTGATTCACACTCCAATCAGGGAGCTAATTCCATCTATCAAACTCTGACCATTCCAACAATGGGTCTTTGATCTTGTGGGTTTGATTCACTCATCTTCAAATGGAAACAAGTTCATTATTACGACTACAAATTACTTCACTAAATGGGTAGAGGCAGTCCCTCTCTCTGTAGCAAATGAAAAAATTGTAGCTCTTTTCATTATGAATTACATCAGATGCAGGTATGGGGTACCATCCTCCATCATTACTGACAATGGAGGACAATTTAAAAACAAGGATCTCAAAGAGTTGTGCAAAAAGTTCATAATCACGCAACATTGGTCTTTTATTTATTACCCCCAGGGTAATGGTTAAGTGGAGGCATCCAACAAGGCAATCCTTAAGATCTTACATTGCACAGTTAACAAATTTGGAAGGGACCGACACCTTCAAATTAATCTGGCTTTATGGGCTTACAGAACAAGTATCAAAACTCCAACGGGTACAAGACCCTTTGCTTTGGTAAATGGAACAAATGTTGTGCTTCCAATTGAGGTCGAGATTCCTACTTTGAGAATCTCCATGAAGGGCCTTATTACTGATAATAACTATAGAATATCTCATCTTCAAGAGCTAGAATTGTTAGATGAACGTCGGCAAGTGGCATGTGATCATTTTCGAGCTTATCAACAACGTATGTCTACAAGCTACAATAAGAAAGTTAAGCCACGTGACTTCCAATTGGGTGATCTCATTTTGAGAGAAAACCCTAAGAATCAACAACAATGGGTATAGAAAGGGAAGTTCAAACCCAATTGGCTTGGTCCATACATAATTACTATAGTGTTTGGATTTGGTGCTTACCAACTTTCTACAACCGAGGTAGAGGTGCTCAAGGAGCCCATCGACACTCTCCATCTAAAGTGGTTCTACAGCTGACATGATCTCAAAATCTCTTCGTACATACTTATAAGTCTTGAAAAAAATAATTATCTTGGTGAAAACCTCACAATAGGAGCCTTGGTAATACCAAAAAACTCAAAAATAAAAAAAGAGAAAGAAGAAGAAGAGAAAAATACAAAAAAATTGAAAAACAAGAGAAGTGTCATTGATGAAAATCTGACAAATAGGCATCATGGTAGCAAAAATAGAATCTTTGCCAAGAAGGTGAAAATTTGGTAGATAGGTGCCTCTTGTTTCAAATGCTAAATCTTGTAATGCATCTTCTGGCTCTTGTACAATTGCTTCCTTGCTTTAGTTTGCTGATTTCGCTCATGCATCCATGCATTGAATCTTGTCATAACTCAAGGGCAACACTCTACAGTGTCATAGGAATCTCTCTTGCATCAGTCACCAGTTGTTCTAACTGCGTTTGCCTACTGTCGCTTGTGTCACTATTGAGATTCCTCACATGGAAGATCTCATTTGTGTCAGTCAACAATTGTTCTAACTGCGTATGTCTACTATCATTTGTGTCACTATTGAGTTTCTTCACACGTAAGATATCTTTCACGTCAGTCACTAGTTGTTCTAATTGCATTTGCCTACTATTGCTCATGTCACTGTTGAGATTTCTCTCGAAGATCTCTTGCGTCAGTCACCAGTTGTTCTAACTCTGTCTGCCTATTGTCACTCATGTCACTATTGACATTTCTCTCTTGAAGATATCTTGCATCAATCAATAGTTCTAATTGTGTCTACCTACTGTCGCTTTTGTTACTACTGAGATTTCTCTCTTGAAGATCTCTCACATAAGTCACTAGTTGTTCTAACTACGTTTGTCTACTATCACTCAGTTTCCTACTAGGGTTCTTATTGAAGATTCCTCTGACTTTAATCACTAGTTGTTCTAACTGCGTCTGTCTCTTATCGTCACCCTACTGAAGAGATTTCTTTCATATATGTTCTAAACATTAACACTTAACATCAATCCGATAACACAAAAGTTGACTTGCAAATGTGGAACTTGTTTGGGATATGCTGAGCTTTTCTTTGCTTGTTTTGAAAAAAAAATCTTTATCAAGTCTCTTCAAGAAACTTGATGTCTCTTTTGACTAGAGAAGCGAGGACGGGGGGCATGATCTTTTATTTGCTTTATGTTTGATAGTTTAGTTCCAAAGATCTGAAGCATCCATATAAAAGGGGTATCCACTATAAGAGTCTCTACCTTGTATTGGATGGTCATGTGTACCTCGACTCATTTTATATGGACTCTTCACCGAGGTTGGTTCTTTTCCTTGTTTGTTTGAGTGAATTCTCTATGCTACAGTAAATACTGATACTCATCTTGTTAAGTGAATGTATAGGTCACTATGAGTACACTTAGCGCACTTTTGTCTCAAGTTACGAACTCAAGGGTTGTTGTAGACATAATCTTTACCAATTACTTAGCATGAGAAGGATCTCTTGTGTGTCTAGTGTGTCTGCATGCAAGAAACATTCTGGTCATCCTAAAATTTATGCTCTGATGCTTATGTTATCTTGCTACATCAAAAGGGACAAATATTTTGGTCATTTTGGCTTCTTGTGCCTTGAATGCTTATATTTAGTCCTGATAGAATTAGAACATGTGTCATATTCATATTTCCATGATTGCAATGTTAGTGAGAATTGTATGATATTTGTGGATTCAACTAAAACACTCAGTGATGATAATTTTATGAGCTTGGTAAAAAGACTTAGGGTTGCATCTAGCATAGGGCTGCATTGCATAAGCACATGGTTCAATCACTAATTTACTTGCATTGCGAGGGATTGTTGGTTTCTTCACGACTGCACAAGTGTTTAGTTCTTTGGTTTGTCCTCTCGACCTTCTCAGGATACATGTCACTATCAACAAAATGGAACACTATATGAGATGTTATCTCATTCACATTTTGCATTTCACATGCATACTTTCATGATTCATCTCATCTACACTACACTCATACATCATTTCAAATTTGCATTCATAATCATATCATAAATATCTCATGTACGACAAACTACAAAAGAAAAAAGATGACACATGCGAATATGCTGAAATAAAAAATCTCATATATACATATATACATATATATATATATACATATATATATATACATATATGTATATATATATACATATATATATATACATATGTATATATATACATATATATATATATACATATGTATATATATATATATACATATATGTATATATATACATATATGTATATATATACATATATATACACATATATATATATATATATACATATATATATATATACATATATATACACACATATATATATATATACACACACACACACACACACACACACACACACACACACACACACACACACATATATATATATATATATATATATACATATATATATATATGTATGTGGAGTCAACTGTTTACATCGATGCAAAATTGAATGCTGTTGATCTTGATACAAAATGATGTTGGCACACCAATCGATACATAGCCAAAGAAAAATTGGAATCAAATGAGAACTTTGTCCCTTTCCCTCACCCCTAGGTGGAGGAAGAGACATCTTTGGTCTAGTCGGAGGTTGTGCACCTCTCGAGTCTCTAGCATATTGTGAAAATCATGGTACTTGCTTTGCCTCAGGTGACACTGCTGCAACATACACCACATAGTAATATGTCACTTGCTGACTGGAGCCGAATCTCATCTTGTTGTCACTTTGATTGCTCTCATGATGCATGAGTCTCTCGCTCTAGCTACTCTCATGATGCGTGTGTCACTTGCTCCATTTTCTCTCGCAACTCGCGGATCTCTTGATCCCACTCTGATATGGCAAGTTGTATTTGTAGCTCTCCCACCTACCGCTATGTCGTCCTTGCTCACTCTCTAGATCTCCTTAGGGCGTCCTAGGTCTATGCTAGGACATCTCCACCTCATGGCTCAGGAGTAGGTTGATCTTGCATCTCCTCATCACCCACTCCATGCTCTGCTTGCTGAGCTGGTTGCTCCCCTATATGAGATCTTCGTGTATCTCCTCTAATAGTTCACAAGGTGCCCATCTCACCGCGAGGATGTCTCTATCCTTTCCCACTCCTGCCAGCAAATGCATCATCTCCCATCTTTTGGGGAGGAATATGCACCTGTCGTGTTCTCTACCTGGGTCTCTCCTGTTGTGGCTACTGTGGTAGTGGCTGTGGTGTTCGCACTCGCTGTATAGGGATGACCATCCCTACTAGGTTTATAAACTAAGGGAAAGGATGACTTGCAAAATATGCCTAGTAAGCTGGAGTCATCCCCCCATCTGCTACTCCTACCATATAATCCCACTATGTCACAACTAGGGTACACACATCAATCATTGACCTAACTTGGTCCAATCTGACAGACCACCCATGATCCAGGTTAGTGGCAAAGTGCACATATGTACAATACTCTTGTGGGATGTCCTAGGGTTGACCATATTGTTGCTAGACACAAGTTAGTGGGAATCTCTCGATCACCTACACGGAGCGACCAATTAGTGGCCGAGAAGAAAACATATACCCTAGCTCCACTAATGCATTGTCCCATGCCTCCGTCTCTCTCCATGGTCTTCGCACCATTGCTACTAGGTCATCCAATCAACCTCTCCACTGCTCAATCTTTCCCAGAGCTATCTAGCTCAACTATCCCTAATACCTGCATATGTAAGGCTCAAGATCCTGTCTCTCATTAGCAAATATGGGCCTTGTAAGGAGCAAGTGCTCCCATGCCCACACCTAAAGATCATAGACCCCTGCGGCCACACTCTTCCTCTCATGGTAGACAATCTTGTGCATCTCATGGAACATATGTGTGAGCATGCACTAAGCCCATCCATAAAGAATTGGCTCATATAGCACTCGTGGCCGATGGAATGGTATGTGAAGAATCCTATAGATGTCCTCTAGTGTAATGGTCATCTCTCCCTGGGGCAAGTGAAAGGCGTTTGTCTCTGAATGGAAAGGCTCAGCTAGTGCCGTCAGTACATCGTGATTCACTAATAGGGCAGGAATCCGAAAAAGATATGATAGGCTGAGGGCGTCAATATGTGCCATGTCGGCATCATCTAGTTGTCAAGTCAATGCTTCGTAGGGAGGATAATGTGATCTAAAACCGACGTCTAGAAAGCTAACTTGTAAACATGAAAACAACATAAGAACAATCAGTATTAGATAAGCAAAAATGATGAATGAGAGTGTAAAACATCAACAAAAGGTCAAATTTCAAACATAAATTTTTGCAAACTACACTAGTTTTTCGCATGAGATTTCATCTTCTCACATGAGACTGCACCTTTTCCAATGAGGAAACACATTCTTGCACGAGAAAGTTCAATATATTTAGTGAAATAGCAACCATGGATAGGGTTTCTTGCATGAGACATAGGTCTCTTCTGTGTGAGGAAACCCGAAATGTCTAGCGAAGGACAAGTTTGGTACTTCCTTGTGCGTAAGGCAATTTGGGACCACATGAAGAATGACATCCTCACATGAGGTCAGACGTTGGCAAGCTTAAAAACCCTAAAAAAGTGCTAAAAATGTGTGAAATTTGAAATGAAGAGCGGGATAATGGATGATTCACTAGAGGTCCATAGTCTGTCGATTGGTTGTGTTGCTTGAAACACTCGAATTGATGCATACACACAAGGACAACCATCTTTCTCCTCAGAGCTCTCTTCTTCACAAAAGACAAAAGCACAAATGAATTGAAAATGAACCTTTAGGCCCTTATATAGGTTTTTACCTAATTTTTCAAAGTGCTCCAATTGGCGTGAAAATCACCCTCCTAGCTAATTTGGCTGCTTTGAACCCATTTTCGGGATCAAATTTGAAATCTGACACACTTAAACAACTCAAAATCACATTTTAAAATTTTGGGACCCATGCGATCGAATGTTTGTGTAATCCATTTTTCTAATACTTTGTGAATCTTGGAATCTTTGCAAATCACATTTTCTTCAAATTTTCCAAAAATTCTAAAAAAGTCAACTCTAGTAAACTTTGGTCAAACTTAGTCTTTTGGACCTTGAAATCACTTTCGAATTGCCTTCAAATCCTCTTCAGATCCTTCTGATCTATTCTACATTCTTCTAAAGCTCATATTTCTTTAGTATCTCTCGGTATACTTTTCTATATCACTGTTTTGGTGTGTCATCTTTCGATTTCGCTCCTGAAAGGGCAGGATGATTACATCATTGAATCTTTCAAAATTAGCTTCAACTCAATCTGAATCTTATGTTCTCATCACTCGGGGCATCTTGTTCCCCTCTATCTAGCATCATATGTCATTTATCTCATCTTTTGATCATATGATCAATCTTATAATAGTTCTTGTCAGAGTTCGATGGATAGGTATCAGGATAGTCTAACCTTGACTTCTGAGGATCAAGCCTCGTTCTGGGGATGATTCTATGACTCATGATAGGTCTTGTTATCTCTTTCATGGACCAGTATTCAAGTGTTCTATCTGGACTCTGGGGGATTAATTCTAGAGATAATTCCATTTCTTGCTAAGGATTAAGCTTCGTTCTAGAGATAATCATAACTCTTGCTGAGAATTAAGTCTTGTTTTGGGGACAATTCTAAGCTCTTGCTTTCGATCACTATTCAATGGACAAGTATAAGGACAGTCTAACTCTGACTCCTAAGGATTGAGCCTCATTCTAGGAATAATTCTATGAATCATGATTAATCTTGTCATCTTGTAATCTTATAATTTATACACGAATATTTTAGTTACAATTCTTTTCAGGTTGCAATTGAAGAGTGTTTGGTGCAATTTGCAAAAAAGGTGATAAATTTAATAGTTCTTTTCCTTTCTTGAATGCACATGTTGTTAGACGACATATGAAATTAGTATTAAATATTCACTAATATGTAGAGTTGGTCGATATAATGCAAAGTTCAACTTGTTAAGATACAATCCTAAAGAGGTGCCAATAAATTGTCTAAAATGTTGCTTCTCCTATAGATGATGGATAATTTGTTCTCCACAATCCCTCTTCCTCAAATTCCTATTATGATGACAACAAATTTGCCACCAAACTTATTTCAAGTCTCATAAAACTTCCATAGAAACTTCTCGCAATACTCTCTTCAAAATGCTTTATAAATTTGCGTAGTCCTTTATATACTCATAAATCTATCCATAGAAGCCTTCATAATTCTGCACTTTATCTTTGCTAATAGATCCACATTAATCTTGTGTGTGCTTCCCTATTCACAACCCATGCTCTTATCAAGACCACAATCTCTTTCATATCTTGACACCTTTATGAAAGAATGCAATTTTTCTATCAATAAAAGGCTATAATTGGTGTTTATATTATATAACTAGGAAAAAAATGACAATTACAAGGATGAAATACAATTTATATGAGTAGAACATCGTTTTAAGCATCTCTGGAGAATACTAATCTAACCTTATCTAGAAAAATTGTCCACAAATTCAATAAGCGATTATCCTTCAAAGAATAAGACAAGGAAGAAAAATTTCAAATAAATGATTATCATTACCTATATTCAGAAGAGTAGCAACATTTTGTACTTCAAAAATATAAAATTAAATAATATTCACTATTATTAATAGATTTTCCCTACTACAAATTGTGTAACAATATTATAATCATGTATGTAGTAGCCACAACAAAGAGATAAATGTAGTTATCACCTCTACTACAAGCAAAAAAAGGAAGAGAATTTGAAACAAAAGAGTTTTAAAGTCATAACTTCCTAAAAGTGTAAACTAGAGATAGATCAATCACATTTGTAAGAGGCATGATCACTAATTGTTCTAAAACTATAATGACCATATAGCCTTGAATGAGGATGCTCTATTTGTGGCATTCACATTCTTCTAGCTGCATATAGCAATTGGAGAAAGTTGGCTATTAACTCACCATAACTAAAATGCATGTAATTTGATCACAATGTATAAGAAAAGAAATGCGTGAGAAAAAACACAATATATGACCCAAATGGAGGACAAAAATGACATCAACAAAAAAATTAGAGTAGTATCTACACCTCTCAAAATTAAGCATACCACTAAACCTTCAAAACTACAAATGCCTCATGGGACCTAGAGTTTTCTTCTTGATTGTTGAATCTTAAAACATACTTAATAGAATTTAACTTCTTATTGTCATAGCATATTTTGGTGTACTTATATATTTAGAATAATCATTCTACTATATATCACACTTCCATAACAGAGCTGAACACACACTAAAGACCGTTGATCACGAAAACATGACTATTCAACATAAAGATATAGTAAACTTTCCCAACCATGAAAAATGGAAAGAAATGTCAGTCATAATAGAAATGAACACACACTAGTGACAGTTGATCATTTATCCTTGAACATATGATTACAAATAAAGGATAACAATCAATAATATTTTGATCCCCTCCCAAATTGCATTTATGGGACTTGTCTGAAAAATAAATGTGGTTGAAGCTCTATTCTTAGATAGCATGGCATGTATAGATTTGAAAACTCTGGAGAATTGCATTTGTTTCTACTACTATAGAACCATCTTTAGTAGACCCAATGTTGTTGTAGGTTTGAAATACATTGGTTGAGTTTTCTAGTATTTTCCAAGATTTTTCTCATCTTGTGACTTCATATAGCAAATAAAACAATTGAACTTAGATTGAGTTGTGTATAGTATGAAACCTATCTCATTGTCCACTCAAATACTTTTAGTGGAAAGCTAAGTAGAATAGTGTGGAAAACAGAAAAAAAGTGGCAGAGTGTGTAGAATTCAGATAACAATAGTATGTAAGAAATTTAGGATTGGAACACTGATAGTCATTCCTTTTCTAACAATTTAGGACTAGCTTATTTGTCATGGATGGAGGAAGGTGCTTTAATAATCATTCCTTTTCTACCAACTTTTGAGGGGTTCTAAGTAGTCTTCTTACCCACATGCATGTCTATATTAGTCAATTACAACTAACAATGAATAAATCAACAATAAAAATATCTAGCTATGTGAGGAAGAAATTACCTTCCAACAAAATGAAGTACGAATATGAGTAGGTGTGATTATGGTAAACATGGAAGTTAAATCATTTTACTTAAGAAACTAAAATATTTGGTATCATAGTGTCTTATGTGGATATTTTTTTTATTACAATTAATAACCATAGTAAATATATGTATAAGCTTGAAGAAGAGATGCACAACATTATACTTGTGCCCTTTACATATGATAATTTAGACATTTTCAATCCTTGGGATACCACTATCTCCATTGGCTAAGTACTAAAATAAGAGTATTGCATTTTGATTAATTTTTGTGATTTGATTTCAATTAACTTTTTTTGAATATTAGTTTGATCTCTGTTTTGTTCAACGAGCCTTGTCGCAACATACTAACTCAAAGATGGAATATACATGCTTGTAGAGTTCAAATCTTAACAACCACATGGACAACCACACTAACAGAAGTTACAACAAAAACCATATGAGAAAGAGGAACCTCCAAGCAAGAGACAAGCAAGGAAGACACACATCCCTCATTGGAACACCAATAGGCATCGCAAGGACCGAGGAAAGGAGCTCTGGCGACACCATCAACAACAATAAGAGGAACTCGAAACATGACAAAAGCAATTGAAACTATCACAATGGATTCTTGAATCATGTGATCTTCTACATAATATTGTGAGTTATTAAGCATGATTTTAAGATCATACTCGCAATATGTTAGTATACATTATTTGGAGGCAAGTGATTATTGGCAAACACTCCACAAAATCACATTCATTGTTCATTGATTTTAGGGGATATTTATATAATGCTATGTATTAAATATTTTCTATTGAAATCAACTATTATAAAAAGATAATAAAAGACAAATAGATTTAGAAGAAAAAAGTTAAAGTAGACCTTATGCAATTGAGGACATTTGTAATATTAGATAGACTTGTAGGAGAGCAAATGGAGTGTGCTTCACTAGGAGGAAATTTGTGCTACATGAATGAAGTTGCACCACATTGAAAGTACCTTATAAAAGCAATGTTAAGCAATAAAAAGGCATGGTCAATTCCTTGGGAGATGTGTAGATAAGTAAATACAACACAATATCTCATCAATTGTCAAGACATGATATAACACAAACATTGAATGATACTAAAAGGAAAACATTTGAAGAACATGTTAAAAAAAAAATTGTTCTTCTTTATTAGAAATAGATTTTTACTATGTTGATCACACACGTACGCTATTTAATGCAGGTCATCTAGTCTCCTTTTTTGCCCCTCTCATGGAGATTGTGTTTGACATTCTTCTAAGTTGACTGATTGTTACTGCTTCTGCTCAAGCATTTCATAGATAGTGTTACATTTCCATTTCCTTTTTATATTACTATACATAAGAAGCCCAACATCGTGATTATTTCTCCATGAAGTAAGCCATGGATTCAACATACATTTTGTGTGCAACTTGTTTTCATGCCAAGTCCTCAATAAACTAATGTTGCACACAAAATGTATGTTCAATCCACAACTTCCTAGATGGAGAAATAATCATGATGTTGGGCTTCTTATCTACAGTAATATAAAAAGGAAATGGAAATGCAACACTATCTATGAGATGCTTGAGTAGAAGTAGTATCAATCAGACAACTTAGAATAATGTCAAACACAATCTTTATGAGATGGGTCATAGAGGAAACTACATCACCTACACTAAATAGTGTACATGTGTGATCAACATAGTAAAATTTATTTTTAAAACAGAAGAACAAAAAAAAAAAAAAATTCAGCAGGGTGTCACAATTGTAATAGCCTAGTTCGACAAAACAACATTCAACCAACAACATTGTTGTCACATATCCATCATACTTGCACCAGATAAATCTGAAATATAATTGTCGCAGCCATGGCACTGATATCACATATTGTCTCACATGCGAAGGACATTTGGATGAATGACTACGGGTAACTGAGTGTAGGCATTGCTATTGCGATAGAATAGTGAAACTATAAAATGTTGTAATTGCAACAATGGATTGTCGCAATTATGACAATATCATAATGACCTCATGGCCTTGCCTTCTGCTTAATTGCGACAGATTTTTGCATCACAATTGTGATGGATGAGATTTTCATCACAACATGCCATGCCAAAAGTTTGAAGCCCATCTGATGGGAGCCAATTCTTGGTACTATTGCTTGGGTGATGGTTAGCCGCTATAATTGTGATGGCCTAGTCACAATTTGAGTCCAAATGTAGTAGTGACTGGGGTAGACACCATGCAAATTGGTGCCACAAAGGTATTTGTAAACATCATAGATGATCCTTTTAAGGATCTTGGTCCCTACATTATTGGAAATATTATTGGTTACGCCAACCCTAAGGAGGAAGATGAGAAAAACAAATGTGAGGCAAAAGAAAAGAAAATAAGAGACGAGGAAAGGAGGAAAAAGAAAGAAGAGGAGAAGAAAAGGAAGGAAGAAGAAGACAAGAAAAAGAAAGAAGAGGAAGAAAAGAAAAGAGAGGAAGAAGGGAAGAAGAAAGAGGAAGAGCAAAAAAAAGAAGAAAAGAGAAAATGGAGAAGGAAGCTAAGGAGAAAATGAAGAGAAATTGGAAGGTTGTTATGCAAGAAATTGCATTATAACCTCAGCTCAAACATGTCAACATAGAGGTTGACAAAGTAATCTTCAAACATGAAGCAGATGAGTTGTTTGTCACACTAGTGACAAGAAAGGTACTAGTGATCCCCACACTCCCAGCAACATCAGAGGACGATGATGATCAAAATGGTCTCATATCTTATTTGAGAAAGCTTTTAGAGAAGATTAAGACTATACATGTTCTTAGAAAATACTTATCCCCAAATATTAGTATACTTGAGAGGCAGCTAGAAGAATGTCTTATAGCTAAGACATCATATGAGAAGTTTTCTTATACTGACTTGAATGTAGTGGAAGTGGTGTCCTACTCCCTATGTGCACTCTTGAGCACTACAGAGGCATTAAGAGACACATGGAAGAAGGAACTAGAGAGGCGAAAGATAGATTTTGCAGATTCTATCTCTAGACTATCAAGTTGAGCCACAAGAGTTAATTCAATTTTGACATGTAAATAAGTTTTACACCTTTGTCATTGATGTCAAAGGGGAGTAATATAGAAAGGAAAAATTGTGCAAAAGATGTATAAAAGAAAGCAACAATTATATACTAAGGGGAAGTAGAACTTTTAGGAGAGATGAGGAAAAGATGGTTATATGTAATGATCCACAAATTTTGTAATTTTGTAAATTTTGAAATTTTTCTAAAGGACAAATTTTGGAGAAGTTTTTGATGTAACATTTTGGGATTTAGCCAATTTTCCCATATGTTGCAATCAATGCCAAATAGAGAGATTGCTGGTAATATGGCCAAGTAAGATGAGTAAGAGTTCTCATTTATGGAAACATATTATTCTGGAATAGAAGGCAGATCATACAACTAAAGATTTTATATTCAAAGACAACAAATTGTTTAAGTATTAGATAGTTGAATATTAGTATAGAGGTAATTTTGATATTGTGGATCCTACAGTGACAATCAACATGTGCACAGTTAAGGATAGGTAGACACAAGTGTCATGATGACCTTACCTAAGTGTGTAGATCGGTACAGTTAGTAAGGATGGAGTTACAGGTAAAACACCAGTGAAGGAAGAGAACATGACATAATAGAGTATATCAAAAAAGGGCTAATAACAGGTTAAAGAATTATTTCAGCCACAAAATAATTACTTAATTATTAAGGACGACATCCTAGATGTTTAACCTAAGTTTGCATTGGCTAATCTTGTATATAGCCAAATGTGTGGAAGTATCAAGCTTACTAGATAGAGTTTGTAAAAGAAAAGGGTATAAGAAAGAAATCACTACTTGCAAAATAGTAGAATGTGAATGTGAAGTTTATGGTTTGAGGATTTTACTAGGGCCTAGTCCTCTAACAAGGACCGAGACACTATATGTAATTCATAGACTCCTAATAGGGTCGATATCCTTAACATGATTCTTTTGTTTAGTGGATCCCACTGGGGTTTTCCCTTAAGGTTTTCCTAGTTAACAAAATATGATGTTATGAGTTCTCTTTGTGTATGGATTTATTTATTGTTCAATATTAATAGTGTACTTTCATATGCATTTTATAAAGTAATTAATAATATCCACTTGTGGGAAAAAGTTTTATTCACCCCCCCCCCCCCCCCCCCCCCCCCAAAATATTAATATCTATCTCTAATAGTCATTTCCACCCCAATTTTACCTTCACCTTGGACAGTTTCTGGGTTACCAAAATCTGTGTTATGAATTTACATTTTGATGGATGTTATGCTTAGATATATTTTATTTCAGTTTTAAAGATTATGATTATATGGTATAAGATCTAAGGTATGAGATGGATTATGAGTGAATACAGTTAATATGTTATTTTGTTCAAGAAAAGAAAAAGTTTCTCCTAAGCCTCTTATTTAATTAAAAGAAGTTTCTTCCTTTTAATTAAATAAAAAAGTCCCCACTTCCAACTTATCCTAAAGAGTGCACACATAAATCACTTTCTCCATTTAAAAAATAAAAGAAAAGGCTTTTTGTCTCATATGAGGGACACAAAAGTCAACTCTTGATTATGATTGGTTGAAACACTTGTGCACATATATCATTGAACATTCATCCTCCACACTTTATTAGATCTCTCTTTTCCTTTGATCTCTATCATTCATCTATCTTTAAAAGAAATAGCTCTCTCCTCATTCTCATATCTCATGCTTTTGTACTAATGTTATGTTGCAAGATTTCTAGGTGCTTTTGGAGCTCTTGGAGAGCTTGTGACATCATTTTATCCACATTTGCATTTCATAGTAGCATTATGGCATATTTGCATTATCTTAGTTTCTTTTCATGTTTAGAGTAGCCCATCTAGCTTAAGTAGGGGGATTTGTAACACTCTCATACTTGTTAGTTTAGCTTGTATTTGATATTCATTTAGATTATTTTGCAATTGCATTGTATTGCATACTGATTCCTGGACATCAGAATTTTTGCTTGTCTTTGAATCTCCTGTTCTATGTTGTACCTTGCAAGGGTTGCATAACTAAGCTCAATTGAAAACCACAACACTTCCATTTGCACCTATTGCATGTCATAGATAGGGAGCTCTAAGTTGTCATTCAAGTTTCCTAATCCATGGGATCCCTTGGATAGAATATCTTAGAGAAGTGTACCCTTTTTGAGTTTACAATATTGTCAAGTACATTATATTCATATTGATATTACCACCATGGGTGATAAGGAAATTGATATCAACAAAAGTGTCAATGGTAGAAGCAATCAACAATGAGAAAAAAGAGAGAGATTAATTTGATTGCAAAACACCAAGATACCATTCATAGATAACAATAAACTAGCAATCACATGCTTTTATGCATGCAACAATGTTAGATTTTTAAAAATATAAATGATAATTAATTAACATGAATGATTCTTTGACCATTTCAAAAATTTAATGGTAAAAATAATTATTGTCTTGATAATTGAGAATTATACTTCACTTACATAATTATTAATCTTTCTTTTAATATATTAATATTTATAAAATTACTATAATTTCTATTTTATATTCATTTATGTGAACTATACCATTTTATTTAATCACTATGTATGTATGTATGGATACTTTTTTCCATTCTAGTTTCAAATAGAAATCTTTCTTAAAAATAAGAAACAAATCTACAATCTCATAGAAATATTTCTATGTTTTTTAGTCAAAAAATCTAATGCAAAGTGGAAAAACTCTAAAACATTTAATGAATAGTTTAAGGACAAAATTAGATAATTAGATTTCCAAAAATATGTAATGATGAATAATTTTTTTCAAAATTAAATGTTTTATAAAAAAATTAATCCACCAATTCTCTCAACATATCAAAATTTAAAAGATTAAAATATTATCATCCTCACAATGAACAACTACTATTAACTTACATAAACATCAATTTTTCTTTTATTATATTAATATTTATTAAATTACTAGAATTCATATTTTATATTCTTTAATCCAAACTTTATCACTTCATTTAATTATTGTATACATACTAATGTATTTATTTGTTTTTCTAATTGTAGTTATATACATACTAATTTATTTACTCGTTGTAAATAATGCAACTTATTTTTTTCAATTGTAATGGTTTATCTCTCAAATACATTTTTAAGAAAAAGTGGAGGAATAATTAAAGATAAAATATATTGATTATTATAATTTCATCTCCTTAGAATATTTTTTGTGTAAAAAAATTGATAATTTTTTGTATATAAAAAAACAACTAATGATTTTAAATAAATAACTTTGGTTCTATCATAAAAAAAGTAGTTGTTCCATACATCCAAAGATCATAAATTAAAATAACTGTTCAAAAAGTGATACAAAAAAATTATATGGCTCTACCTCTTTTAATCTTAAGCAATTTATAAACTAAAATATATGTATTCATTGATATATAATATACTAATAATAGTTAAACATAAGAAAAAGAAAAATACAACATAGATCCAAACAAATATAAACAATCTAACTGTAAAAAGTTAAAGTTAGAGAAAAAGATTTACTATAGATTTTTAATACAAATTCTATTCCCAATCATTTGAAGGAAAGTTTAGTAGCCCATTTATGATACTCGGGAGTCTATCTAAAACCAATTAATAATATATTTCTAGAGTCAGTTGTAAATCTAAATAAAATGGCATATATATGCTAGAATGTAGAAGGTCAAAGGAATTGAATTGAAACATCATGGATCTTTGAAATACAATACATATTTACAACTTTATATGTTTCACTGTGTCTATTAAATACTCCAATTTTTCATCATATGGATACAATGCTTGAAGTCAAAATATATAATCTCTCAAGTATTCTAATAGATACAAATAACGGTGTATTGAATTTTAACTATTGCTCGAGCTATCAAGTTGTGTACGGAAAACCACCATCCTAGCTATCTTCATAGACTTTATACTAGAACATATTCACCAGTAGACTGGACAAGGTAAAAATTCTTGATTGCTAGTTGCTGTAATTTGTGGCTAATTTTGTAGATGAATTTTCTTCAAATTGGGACTGAGTAGGTTGAATAGGTGCTTCCAACACAAGTTTTTGAAACTGAATAATCAAAATCGTGTGATGATGAAAAGTCAATAGAAATTGTGATCCTAAGAAAATGGAATTGATAGGAGATGATTGGTCAAATTTTTTATGTAAATAGACAAAATAGAGATATACAAAAAATTCACCATGACGAAGGAGGATTGCATGGATGTTCATATTTCTCTTATTAGGAAAAGGTTCTTTGGGCGGTGGATTCATGGGATGTATCCTAAAGCTGGGAAAGATGAGTTTGTATGAAAAATGTCATTATTGGGATGGAAGAGGCTTTGCAGGCTCATATTATGTTTATAAGGATGTTTGATCAGATTTGAATGCTAACCCAACTATGCATCTTGTGACCATCATGAGGCAGGAAAAAATCTGTGATTTAGTTTGAGTGACCGTAAATATAATACTTTGCAACAAAGGGATTTTTTTGGCATAATTGCACAAAATATACACAAGGAAAAATAATCCATTATAAATCTTCAAAACAGGGTATTTTCCAACTAAATCATAGGTTTGAAAAGAAAGATTCTAATAGAAAAATATTTTAAAAAAGAACTCAAACACATAAAGGTGAAATATAAATTTCCTATCAAACATAAAAAATAAAAATAAAAACAAAAACTTAGGAATCTCGTCTCAATATAGATCTTAGTAGTGAGTTCGTGGAAAAGACATCATTTCTAAAAAGAATAGAGCAAACAACCATTTCCAATTCTTTTCTTAGTTGTAAAAGCCAAAAACCCGTCATAGTTCTAATTTCAGTCACACCATTAACCTCTACATATAGATAAAAAGATTAAAAAGAAATAATTAGAAACTTTCCCATGACAAGAATAAAATAAAGACTCAATGTTAGCATGACAAGAATAAAATAAAGTGTATGTTTTCAAAAATTTATAAAAAAGGAAATAGTCAAAAAAAGAGAGAGTTGGGGCTGATAATTTTATACTAAAATTTTATAAAATCCAAGAGTAAAGCTCCCACATATAAGCCTATTGTCTTAATAAACTCATAGAGTTGTTGGAAACTACAATTGAGACAATTTTTATGTTGTCATTGATGTCAAACCTTATTAGTAAAATAATTCTATCTGAGTAGAGTGCCATATGAAGATGATTGATGAAGAGGATTTGAGAAGGACATAACAAAAGGACCTAGAGGAAAGGTTGAGTTATGGGGAACTACAATGAACACTTGATTAGTTGGACTTTGACAAGATAAAGTATTTGTTTAATCATAATACAAGTGAAGATAGTTGTATTAAATTCTAGAAGAAGTGATCAAAGAATGACCAAATGTGTAGGCTTGACCAAGAAAAAGAGTGAAAAATAAGGAACTTGAAGTTTAAGCCGAGTGATGCTAGAGTTGACCGAGTGATTATATAAGCCAAGAAAATATAGTGTCGACTGAGCATCAATATTAAACAAGCATCAATATATGTGCCAAATAAAGCAACTAGTAGCAATTGAGTAATCTAGTGATGATCGAGTGTCAGAATACAATGTTGGTCAAGGGACATCATTTGACATATTATGAGGAGATCGTGATTTCTAACCGACATAGTTGATTTCTTAGAATATGAAAAGTGTGTTTAAGATAAGGATGGATGACATAAATCATTTCATTCAAGGGAAACCCTGTTTGAGTGTTTCTATGCAAGAATTCAATGAGAAGTTTCTAGAAGAGAAAATAGAAGATGAAATAATGGAAGGATTCAATGAATCTAACCAAACCCTAAGATCTACGTTGATGTTTAAGTGGCAAAAGATTAGAATTATCTATTTAAGAAGGTGTAAGGGCTAACCTAATATGGTTGGATTAGTTGTTGATGTTATTGATTAGAGAACTTGAATAGGAGATGGAGAAGAGTTGTAAAGAGGTGAAATATGATTGCTTGGAGGGTTGTCAGGCATATTAGAGACATAGATGACAATGGAGGCCAATCAGTGGATCAAAATATGAAATTGATTTGTTATATATATTAGCAAATTAAGTTATATTTGTTAGATCAAACCTATTGTTACTTTCTAACCATTGTATTAGTATTGAAATCCTTTAATTAAGATTGACTTAATAGTCATATGTAAATCCTTTAATCAAGGTGACATTCTAATGAAATGTTCTTAAGCCCTCTCACAAGTCCACTCCTAATAGGGTGATTGAATCTTTTAACAAGGTCATATTGAATAGTGTGTTTTGTAACCTTTAACAGGGTTGGCTCTTAACAGAGCTCACTGTAGAAGAGTAAAAAATTAGTGACATGTTACTGGTGGCTTTTCCCAAATTGGGTTTCCATGTTAAATCCTAGTGTCATACTTGTGTGGATGTAATTTGAGATATTTACTATTAATATTTTACATTCTGCAAGTCTGTTGCTATTAGGATAGTGGACTGCAAGTTTAAGTTATTGATTATCTACTATAGAGACCTAGCTATTGAATGTTTAGATCTGAAGTATTTGAAGTGATTAAAAGTTCAATTGGTACATCTTGACACAAGGATAACTAATTCACACCCCCCATGCCCAAGTTATTCTAAATAATGATAAGAATTGGTATCAAAGCTATTGGTGCTTGTAGAGAAAAGTTTGAAGTTCTTGAAGCTAAAGATCAAGATGTACAAAAAGGAGGTGCCAAGGTTGAACAAAGAGAACTTCCCTGCATGGAAAAATTTGATGAAGTTGCATCTAGTAGGAATTAGAGATGGAGAAATATACAATGTGGAACATGCATATGTGACGGTACCAAGTCCTTTGACAACTTAGCAGATGAAAGAGAAGCAAGAACATAACCAGGCTATGTTGGAGATTGCATCAGTCTTAAGCTATGTTGAGTTTGATGATATAAAAGAATCCACTACTGCCAAGAAAAAGTGGGATACATTATAGACTATCTATAAAGGAGACAAAAATGTTTTGAGGGAAAAAAGAGAGAGAGAGGTAAATTTGATGAAATGAGAATGGTAGAAGGAGAAAATATTGTACAATATTATGGAAGAATCAAAGAGGTGGTAAATGTTATAAGAGGATCAAATAGAAATATTAATGATGAGATTGTGATCAACAAAGTATTGAGAACTCTACTTCCTATTTATGCTATTAGAGTTTCTATAAACAAGAATTGAGATGTACCCCTAATAATAACCTAACTTTAGAAGGTGTAGTTGGTAGGCTTATTGCTTTTGAATTGTCAAATTTTGATAATTTCACTCCTACTACTATTGAATCTGCTTTCAAATCTCAATTATTTATTAGTAAGAAAAGAAAAAGAAAGTGTGTGAATAGTGACAATGATGTCTTTGATGATGATCCTGATGAGACTGAAGCATTAGTGTCAAGAAGACTTCTAAGAGGTAGAGGAAAATACAAAGGTAAACTTCCTATAATTTGTTTTTTATGTAACAAAGTTGGTCATATTGTTGCAAGATGTTCTGATAGATAAGACAAGGACGATAGAAGGGAAAGAAAGTATAAAGGGAGAAGAGATGACAAAGACAATAGAAGAAACAAGGACTACAAAGACAAAGGTAAGAAATCTTGTTATATTGCTAATGAAGAAACTGACAATGAGTTTGTTAGTAATGAATAAGAAGTTGTATATGTTTCTATGAAAGAAGATTTTGATGAAGATGAGAAAATTGCATTAATTTCATATGTCAGTAAAGGTGATAGATGGATAATTGATAGTGGTTACCCACGTCACATGATCGGTGATATATGTAATTTTGAAGCCATGGAATAATACAAAGGTAATTGTGTTAAGTTTGGTAATGATGCACCATGTCTTGTGAAAGGTAAAGGATTAATACAATTGACTGATAAGCTCAAGTGTGACAATGTTTATTGGGTTGACGGACTTAACTATAACTTGTTGAATGTTTCACAGTTGAGAAAATTAGACTATAGATTTAAATTCCATCACAAGAAGGCTAAGATATTTGATGCTACTGGTGAATTGATTAGAAGTGGAGATCAGACAAGAGGTAACTTGTTCTATCTAGATTTATTTGATAAGACATGCTTGTTTGCACAGTATGATGATATATGGTTATAGCATAAGAGGTTATGTCATGTGAACTTTGATAATTTTGTAAGAATTAGCAAGATTAAAAGAATAAGAGGATTACCAAGATTGACGAAACCTGATAATGCTATGTGTAAACAATGTCAATTGGGAAAAGTGATAAAGTCCAGTTTCAAGAGAAAGACATTTTAATCTAATGATATTTTGGAATTGATTCATACTAACCTTTGTGGACCTATTGAAGTGAAAAGATACTCTAGAGACAAATATTTCATTCTATTTGTTGATGACTATTCTAGAATGATGAATATAATGTTTCTTAAAGAAAAATATGATGCTTTTCAATTGTTTAAGTGGTATTTGAAAAGAGTTGAAAAGGAAATAGGTAAGAGTCTGAAGTCCTTGAGATTTGACAAAGGAGGATAATTTATTTCTAATGAATTCAACATATTTTTCAATGGTAGAGGAATTAAAAGGAAGATGTCAGCACCTAGGATCCCTCCACAAAAATGGAATAGCTGGAAGGAGAAATAGATAAATCATGGACTATAATAGAACACTTATGATGGAGAAGAATGTGTCCCAAAAATACCAGAGAGAAGTTGTAAATACAACAATCTATACTATGAACAAAGTGCAAGTCAAGAAAGGTACAAAGGTTACACCCTTTGAGTTATGGCAAGGGTATTCACCTAATGTGAAATATTTTAAAGTTTTTGGAATAAAGTGTTATATACTAAAAGACAATAGAAATGGACAACTTGATGCTAAAAGTGATGAAGGCATATTCCTAGGTTATTACACTAAGAGTAAAGCTTACAAGTGTTTGAACTCTAACACTAATAAAGTTGTAGAAAGTGTAAATGTGAAAGGGAATGAATATGCAGAAAAGAATGAATTTGAATGTAAGATAGAACCTAAAGATTATGCACATTTATATATGTCAATGAAGGCATTCCATGTACCTTAACTGAACCAGAGAATAAAGTTGTCGAGAAACAATGAAATGTGAATGCTGAGTTGTAGTAGACGGTTGCCAAGAAATAGATTGTAGGTGTTGAGCATTAGTAGAATGATGTTGAGAGACATGAAGAAGATGTCAAACATCAAGAAGACAATGTCGAGTAGGAAGAACCTCAACCAGAAGAAAAAAAAAAAAAAAACTTTAAATCAATTCTTAAGATGAAACTGTACTAGAAGAAAGAAGAAAAGAACCTACACTGGAAAAATATGTAAGAAGACACCATGAACCTAAACAAATCATTGGAAACAAAGATTCTAGAGTTATGACTAGGAAAAGACTTAGAATTGATATATGTTTACTTTGTGAATTTGAGCCTAAATTAGTGAAAGATTCTTTGGATGATGAAGATTGGATTCAAGCAATGAATGAAGAAATTGAACAAATAGAGAAGAACAAAACTTGGTCACTGGAACCTAGCCCAAAGGACAAAAATGTAATTGGAACCAAGTGGGTATTCAAGAACAAGTTGAATGAAAAATGAGAAGTCACAGGGAACAAGGCTAGAGTAGTATTCAAAGGATATGCACAAGAAGGTATTGACTATAGGAAAAAATTTACCCCAGTTGAAAGATTAGAAGGAGTGATAACATGGCTTGCATATTATTCTTACAAAGGATTTGAAGTGTACCAAATGGATGTCAAATCTACATTTCTGAATGGACTATTGGAAGAAGAATTTTATATTAAACAACCAGTACGATTTTTTGATCCCAACAAGAAAAACATGGTATATAAACTACACAGATCTCTATTTATATTGAAACAAGCCCCTAGAGCATGGTATGAAAGGATGCACAATTATTTGGTAAAAAATGAAATTTCTAGTACTAATGATAATAGGTAATTTGTACTTAAAGATTGAAGGTGGAAAAGGGACATTGTTAGCTGAAATATTTTTTGATGATATTATATTTGGAGGACAAGATGAATTTTGTAAATCATTTATAGATGAGATGCAAAAGGAATTTGAAATGTCTATGTTTGCTAAGATCAAATTCTTTGTAGGTTTACAAGTATAACAAATGAAGCAAGGTATCTACATTAATCAATCAAAATACATCAAAGAGATATTGAAACTTTTGGGATGGAAGACTCAAGACCAGTCAGCAAACCTATGGCTACATGATATAAACTATCTAAGAATGATGATTCTACTGATGTGAACTAGACATTGTATAGATCAATAGTTGGAAAAGTACAATATATTGTTCACATTAGACCTCATATTGGATTAGCAGTTGGGATTTTTGCAAAATTTTATGCAAACACAAAGGAGAATCATATGATGGTAGTGGAAAGGATACTAATATATTTGAAAGCAATAGAAGACTATGGCTTATATTACAAGAAGAATGACAAGTTTGAACTGAAGGTGTATACAGATGTTGATTGGGCATACAATGTTGATGATAGAAAAAGTACAAGTGGTGGAACTTTCTTTCTAGGGAAGAAACTAGTCTCATGGACAAGCAAGATGTAGAACTATATTTCACGATCAACAAAAGAAGTTGAATATGTAGTAGCAACAATATATGGTTCAAACATTGTGTGGATCAAGCAATTGTTGAAAGGAATGAAGGAACATATCAATGATCTTATTGTTATCTATTGTGACAACACAAGTGCTATAAATATATCATAAACCATGTGATGCACATAAAGACAAAACATATTCCTATCAAGTATCATTACTTGAGAGATTTGGTTCAAGACAAAGAAGTGAGATTGGAATATATAAACACTAAGGAGAAAATATTTGATATTTTCACTAAGGCTTTACCTAAGGATGCACATGAGTATCTAAGAGGTAAATTAGGGATGATTCTCCTAGCTAAGGCTACTTAAGTTGAGATATAGCTCTGCATCAAATGTGTTGATCAAAATATCTTACAAGTTGATGCAGAAAGTCATACTATAGGAGTGCCTAAAGTAGTGAAGAAAGAAGAATAGAATGTTGTATCAGTCATAAGAATAGATGACAGATGGCGAATAAGAAGTAATGATATGAAGATATCTACATGACAAATATGTATGAGAGAGATGAAGTGTCTTTGGCATTGTTGTTAAAGAGGGATGATATATGTCAGTTCCCATAGAATACAGAGAGAATATAAGTGAAGAAGATAATATGTAGTTACCATATGAAAAAGAATTTATTCATAAAGAGGGAGAATATATGCAAGGTGTTTCTAGCAATACAAGAGGAAGTTGATTGATTTCATAATCTGATATGATAGAGGGAGTCTTTATGTTTCATATTAGAGATGCATGTATGAGAATCAGAATGAAATTGAAAAAGAGAGATTGTTGGACACTAAGATGAGAATACAAATGAAAATAAGGATATTAATGAATATTTGATACTGAACATAAAGAGAGATTGTCAAAGAAATTACATGTTTTGGATTGCATAGCTTTTTCAATCAATGTCAAAGAGGGAGATTGTTGGAAACTAAAATTGAGAAAATTTTTATGTTGTCATTGATGTCCAACCTTATTGGTAAGATAGTTCTATTTGGATAGAGTGCCATATCAAGATGATTAATTAAGAGGATTTGAGAAGAAAGACCTAGAGGAAAGTTTGAGTGATGAGGAACTACAATGGACACTTGATTAGTTGGATTTTGACAAGATAAAATGATTGTTTAATCATAATACAAATGAAGAAGACGGTTGTACTGAATCCTAGAAGAAGTGATCAAAGAATGACCAAATGCATAGGCTTGACCAAAAAAGAGAGCCAAAGATTAATGAACATAAAGTTTAAGTTGAGTGATGCTAGAAATGACTAAGTGATAGTATAAGTCGAGTAAATTTAGTGTTGATCGAGCATCAATATATGTGCCAAATAGAATAGTTAGTAGTGACTGAGTAATCCGGTGATGATCGAGTGTCAGAATATACTATTGCCTGAGGAACAACAATTGACAAATTACGAGGAAATCATGATTTCCATCTAACATAGTTGATTTCTTGGAATATGGAAAGCGTGTTGAAGATAAGGATGGATGACCTAGAGAATTTAACTCAAGGGAAACTATGTTTGAGTGTTTCTATGCAATAATTCAAGAATAAGTTTCTAGAAGAGAAAAGATGAGACAAAATGATGGAAGGATTCAATGAATCTAACCAAACTCTAAGATCTATGGAGATGTTTAAGTGGCAAAAGATCATAATTACCCATTTAAGGAGGTGTAAGGACTAACCTAATATAGTTGGAGTAGTTGTTGATGCTATTGATTGGAAAACTTGAGAAGGAGACTGAGAAGAGTTATGAAGAGGTGAAGTATGATTGCTTAAAGGGTTGCCAAGAAGATCAGAGATAGAGATGACAATGGAGGCTAGTCAGTGGATTAGAATATAAACTGAGTTGTGATCTATATTTACAAAGTGAGTTGTATTTGTTAGATCAAACTTCTTGTTACTTTCTAACCATTGTATCAATATTGAAATCCTTTAATCAAGGTTGACCTAACAGTCATATGTAAATCTTTAATCAAGGTAAAATTCTAATGGAATGTTCTTAAGCCCTCTAACGAGGCCACTCCTAACAGGGTGATTAAATCCTTTAACAAGGTCACATTTAACAATGTATTTTGTATCCTTTAATAGGGTTGGCTCCTAATAGATATCAGAAGAGTGAATAATTGGTGACATTTTACTAGTGGTTTCCCCCAAATTGGGTTTCCACATTAAATCCTAGTGTCATACTTCTGTGGATGTCATTTAAGATGTTTACTATTATTGTTTTACATTCTACAAGTTTGTTACTATTAGGACAATGGATTGCAATTTTATGTTACTGGTTATCTTCTATAGAGACTGAGCTATTGAATGTTTAGATCTTAAGTATTTGAAGTGATTAAAAGTTCATTTGGTACATACCTAAGGATAACTGATTAACCCCCCACCTCCTCTTAGTTATTCTAAATCATTCTAACAAGAATATCATTTGAAGAAAGAGGTATGTATAGTATTGCCTTGTTTGAGTAAGTCATTAATGTTTATAAGATTTTGAATGAATAATATTTCATCAAATATTTCTATAAATAAATTTTGTCATTATGACATAGTGAACTAAGAAAATATTAATATTTTGATAATAAAATATGAAATAATTTAAATATAGTAATAAGTAAAAAAGTATTTATATTTGATCATAAAATAATTTTATATAATCAATAAACTATATGCATATAGAGAGAGTTGTGAGATTTCATATATTTAAAATATAAATTGAATAAATAGTTCTTTATGATTATATATAATTTTATTTATACATGTACACATTTTATCTCAAGTGAAGTATATTTTGGATATGTTATATATTTAGTCTATATGAAAGAATGATCTTTTATATATATGTATGTATGTATATCTATATTTTTATTTTATATATAAAGTATAATTTTTTTTAAACAATTATTTTTTCTCACATAATAATTACATAGTAAATGGCATACATATAAGTGTTAAAACTTTCAAGGCTATGCTTTATAAATTAGACCTCGACAATTTAACTATTAAAGAAAATAAATTTCATAGAGGCTGACAAAGTTGAAATATATAAGATTAAGCATTATTACTTTTTGTGTCTATGAATTTTTGGTATATATTAAATAGAAATATGTGTTGATTTATTTTTTATCATAAATTTGATTGGAAGGATGTCTCTCTTGAAATTATTTTGAATTTAAAATAAATAAAAGTAAATGACATATGAATCAAAATGTGTTTTATAAAGCATAAATATTCAATCTTATCATATTCAATTATTAATAATATATTGTTTGAGTTGTGATGTAAATATGTCTAAAAGCTATTGAGGACAATAACTAAATTATAGGAGGAGAATTGTTACGTAACTTTTTCTCCACAAGAAATAAAATTATAAAATAATCTTTTTAGAATTAAAATGGAGATTGAAATAAAGGATATTATAATCTTTTGATTTAAAAATACTAATAATAAAAATTTACCAAAAATAATCTTAAAAGAAAAAGTGATTACTTTTATTAAAAGATAATTAAAGATTACATTTTTAAAAGGGCATGATGGCTTGGAAGCTAACCTTTAAGAAGATATATGCCATTTTCAAAGGAAGAATCAAACAACTCAGGAAAGGACTAGAAAAGAGGAAAATGAAATTGTAAGGAAAGAATTTTACTTGGGATAATATAGAGTTTACATAGTCCCTAGGGAGGTTGACCTAGTCCTAGGGAACTTGACCTAGTTCCTAGGAGTTCGACCTAGCCTAGATGTAAAATAAGTGGATTACAAAGTTTGGTAGTTTGGACTAATAGATATCTTGTTTGATGCCTCTAAATGATCCACTAGTTGTGAGAAAGAACTAAATGTTGGATGTGATGATATACGTATGAGAGCACATCCAAGATCTATGAGCAATAGTTATCTAGATACAAGTCTGTGCTAGGTAGCATAGTAGCCATATGTGAGATTCCATAGGGGTATGCTACTAGCATTGATGGAGAGATGGGATGAGACTACATGCTAATTCTACTTACTATAGTGAGAGATGATAGTCACTTTGGAGGATGTGTACTAGATGTTGTGTCTTCTAGTTTGTGGGCCAACAATGATACCATGATGACACAGATCATGCACATAGATTAGGACAAACTTTGAGTACTATATGGGTATTCTATATAGACAGAGAATGAGACCAAATTAGGTGTGCTTGAAGGGCATCATCCTTGGGTGGGCATATCTTCTTAGGAATATTATTCTATGCATTATTGCCACTACTATTATACCCAACACAAAGGGTATGGTATTCCTGAATCCTCAAGCACATCTAGAAAGGAATATGGAGAGAGAGTCGACCGTGTATGCATGGGGATAAATCATGATAGAACATCTATAGTATGAGCTAGGGAAGTTTGTGAGGTATTAATGACAAAGTCTTACAACATGTACACTATTATCAGTTTAGGCCTTTGAGTACTTCACATGCACTCGACCATCTAGATTCCCATCCAATATACTAGTAGAGTCATCAAGAGTGTATGATTATGTATTGAGCCATCCCTAGAAATTTGAAGATATATTATATTGGAGGATCAGTTTTGACTAACTACAGTCTAGTGATGATACTTAGAGACCCTACCATCTTAGCATGGTTGGAATTAGCAGTGTAATTGAGATGGATGTTGAGGTAGAGGGTTTAGAGAGTAGGCATAAGTAAAGAGTTGTTCCCTACTATTATGATAGAGTTCCATGGAAGTTTGGTCTTTAGTAGGGTCCTCCTTCATCTATGCCCTGATATCCATACGGGATTAGATATAGAGATATCACCGAGACCACACACTAATTGATAGTAGATAATGTGACACTAATAGAAACTGAGGGCCAAGATGACACCAAGGTGCCCCATAGATTAGAGCATGCAGAAGTATCCATGGATTATCTATAGTATTTCAGTGTTGAGGGTGTAAGACCCATTTTCCTTGATGACTACCCTATAGGTTATCTAGGTTCATATTTTAGAGTATCATGAGGAGAGGATTATGTTGGCAAGGATGACGAGGATGATGATGATCCTCTACGAGAGGGAGAGACATTAAAGGTTGAGGGTGAGGAGGATAAACTAGTAGTGGATAGGAGAGCACAAGAGGGGATTTTATATCCTATAGAAGCCACACACCACAATCTTGCACATGACAAGGTCAGAATAGGATTCCTCCTTCTAGGACCAAATAGGAAGAGCACAAAGAGTCGATTCAATAACCACTAGCTAACCATATCTAAGATGTAGATCTCGGGTTCCAAGAAAGAGATCCATGTATAAAATATCATGTAGATATGAACAAATGATGCATGATGAATGGATGATAAAAATATAATTTGTCTAGCTAGTATGGAGGAGTGGAGATCCTTTGTAAGGGACAACCTGATGGACATAGACATAGAGGCAAAGATTCCTTCCACTTTTCAAATTTAATATGTGACGAAACAATATCCCAAATACCACTAAGAAATCTTCACACTTATAGCAGTAGATCTAGAATTGACGTGAGAGCAATTGGATTAGCAAAGTTGTGAGCTAGAGGAGCTACATGAGCACTAGTGTAGATCTCATAACCAATAAGAAAGAAGTACATCTAGGAGTCACATTTGTGTTTCAACTACATAGTAGACTTCCTCACCATCACATCATAGAGTAGAGAGATCGAGATCTTACTACCATATGGATGAGATTTCATTGCACTATGTTGATATAGGACAAATTTTGTATCAAATGCCTATTATGTATATTAAAATAGTTTGACGATAATGTGTGACAAAAATGTTTTTCTACTCCATATGATTAATTTTCATAACTAATTACAAAATAAATAGATACAAAACATGTCAATATACTTAGTATTTTTTTAATATCACTTTTGAAGAAAAGGAAAAATGTAAGCACATACTATGGAGAATAAATATTTACACATAATATCAACATAAAAATATATTATTAATGGGTTCCCTAAAAGACACACCATTTATATCAAAAATTTCATATGCTCCAGATCCATATACTTTTGTGATAATATAAGGACCTAACCAATTAGGACTAAAAGTTCCTTTTTTCACCCAGTAAGACATTTATGTTTCTTTGATTCTCATAAAAAACTAAATCACCTAAAGAAAAAGAGTGTTTAATCACTTTACAATTATATCTTTTGTTTTCCATTTTATGATAAGACATCATGTGTTCTAGAGCATTGATTCATTGTTCATCCAACATTTCAAGCTCTTGTAAATGTTGTTCTCAAAAAATATCTGTCAATTATACCTTTGAAAGAAACTCTAAAAGAAGGAATTTCTAATTCTAAAAGCATTATTGCATCTACCCCATACACTAAGATACAGTGAGATGTTCTAGTCCTCATTCATATACTAGTTCTATAAGCCCATAAAGAATAAACTAGTTGAGTGTGCCAATCCTTAGCATGTTTATTAACTATCTTCTAAAGGATTTGTTCAATAACCTTATTAGAAGCGTCAACTTGTCCATTAGATTAAAGGAAGTACGGAGAAGAAAAATAGTGATGAATACAATATTTCTCCAAAAATGCCTTAACTTTCTTTTTAAAAATTGATCTCCATTATCCAAAATGATAACCATAGGAATACCAAATGTAGTGATGGTATTTTGAAGGATAAAGACACAAATTACATATGTAGTGGTAGAGTGAAGAGGTACAACTTTTGCCCACTTGGTGAAGTAATTTTTAGTAGTAAGGATATGAGTATGTGCTTGAGAAGAGAGAGGAGAGAACTTACCAATAATATTTAAACCCTGCACACTAAAGGCCATGGTGGAACTTGAGAACATAGAGCATACATAGAAGCATGAATAAGGTTATTATGGTGTTGACACTATAAACACTTCTTGAAAAAGGTAAATGAATCTTGTTCCAGAGTTTTCCAATAATATCCCATTTGAAGGAGTTTGTTAACTAAGGGTCAATGCTAGACATATCAGAATATTTCGAAGAAAAGATATCATAAAGTTCAAAAAGAAGTTCGATAACCTATTTTTGTTCTATTTCATCCAAACATTTTCCAATCTTAATAACCTTTTCAAAATCCTTTTGATCAGCAAGCACATCTATCATCTTAGTGATCAAAATATTTATCTTCTATGTTTCTTCCATAGGAGGAAGAGGATCAACATGTGGTTTTGATTCAGTTTCTTCTCCAAAATATCCATTAATATCCAAAAAAAAGGTTTTCTCTTATTATGATGGAAAGAAGGTAAGTCCTCATATGCACCTAAAAGGTTAGCCAAAGCATCATCAGAGGAGAAAATATCAAAAGAAGGGGATTGATCAAATAAGATAAGATGTGGATTTGATAACTTCAACAAACCACTGCAAATGTGATTCACATTCAAAAAGAAGGAATGTTTCTTATAAGGATTGAATCCAAAACCATAGGTATGCTCACAACCATCATTAGATAAAGGAACTTGTATTCCTTGTTTAAATTTTCCACATCATTGACCATAAAACCCATGCTTAGTGAGAAAAGAATATCTAAGACCATAATGATCAGCCATGTTAGAGATAGTCAAAGGAGCTTCATAAGAAACTACCTCTTGATAATCTAGTTTAATAGTCTCAATTGTTTTTTTAGGTGAAGCAATGATGAAATTATTACTTAACTCTTAAAAAAGAGGAGTTGAAATAACATTTTTTTCTTTAGGTTGCTTAGGTGTTTTCATGAAAGAGAGATAAGAGACTTTGTATTCTCCAATAAATGTTAGATTGAAATCTAAAGTGCCTTAGTCATCTTAAGATAAAGAAGAGGAAGGTTCTTCACTCGATTGATTTTTAGCTTCAATTTTATCTTTTTTTTTTCTTCCCTAGGTCATGACACATTATAAGATTCAACATTATAGAAACTATTAGGTCTTTCATCTACACGAAGCATATATATCATGTTGTCATAGATAAACTTAACCTTCTGATGGAGAGTAGAGGGAATATCATGTATATTAAGTAAGCATGGTCTTCCTAAAAGAAGGTTTATAGTTGAGAGGTCCAGGCATCACGTGAATTAGAGTATCTAATACAACATGACTGGCCTTAATAGGAAGAGTTATAACTCCAAAAGTTTTCTTTGCAATGTTATCAAAGCCACAAATAGGGAGACTATCTGGCTTTGCAATGTTATCAAAGCCACAGATAGGAAGACTATTTGGCTTTATAGCATACATATCAACATTGATAGCTTTCAACATATCCAAACTACAAACATTCAATCTCAACCCATTATCAACCAAGATTATTTGAATAAGATTCCCATTAATAAGGACCACCACCATGAGAGCTTCATACTAATCTTAAACTTCCTTAGGTGGAAAATCATCTTCAGTAAACTTAATATAAAGAGGAGTAGGTGTAGAATACATACACTCTAAGTAAAAATTAATGTTATGCTTATCAGGAAGAGATTTAGGAAGAGTCTAGATAAATCCTTTTGTAAAGCTTCATGATATGGAGGGGATGTTTGAAGAAGTTCCCATAAAGAGATCTTAGCGGGAGTATCATGTAACTACTTAACTAAATCATACTCCTTTCCAAAGGAATTAGGTAAACAAGGTACTTGAGGAAGCACTAGTTGAGAAGGTGGTAAAGGTGTAGGAGCTACAAGAATATTTGGTTGAGGATTATTTTGTGTTTGATAAGTGTGAGTAACTGAAGTGCAATTGGATTTCCAATTAAGGACTATAAAAGGCTTATCATCCTAAGGAACTCCCTTAAGAATGATAATAGGTTATTAAGGTGGGCATCCTTTAAGGGTGATAAGAGGTTGAGAAAATCACATAGGTTCAATACTACAGACAATATCACACATAGGAAGCCATGATATATTCCTATTATTGTAAAGGTTAGTTGTAAAAGATGTAGAGGAAGTCATTGGAGGAATGGACTTAATGAAGATCTCATTCTTTTCATCCCACCCTTTGCTACTAGACACCTTTAAAGGTTTACTGCTAGATACATCATCAAAATAATCATAAAACAAATCATACATCTTGAAGCAAAATTAAATCACTCAAGAGTATAAAGAATGTAACAATGCAATGTGTGTTTCTATTTTTGAATTTATAAATGCAATGCATAAAGGAAAGATCTAACTCCCAAGATCAAACAAAAGGAGAGTTCACATTCAATTCACCAAAATATTTAGGGGGAAAATGACATCAATGATAATAATGCAAACAAGATTAAGAAAGTTCAACACTTTCTCCCAAAGCCATTCAATAAAAAGAAAGAGAGGCTTACAATCATAACTCTCAATAAGCCCTAAATTTAATTAGAAAAAATACCAAAGAGGATAAAGGGATGCCAATACAAAACCTAGAGACTCATCAAGGAAGTATGCTAGCAAGGTTCTCTTTCATGCAATGTAGATAAGAGATATGACAAAAATAGATTTGAAATACTCTCAAATAGCCCAATAAAGATCTAAAAGAAAATGTATTCTAGGAGGGAAAATAAGAGGTAGAGTACCCACTTTGAAATGCATAGAGGGGGATGTATTTTAGCTTCAAAATTTAAAGATTTGAACTATTTCTAAACTTTCAACCGTAGATCTGAGAATAAAATGATGAAAGGAACAAAATCCAAAAATCTCCTCAGAAATGGGTATTACAGATCTAGGTCAACTTGAAAAGGTTCCCTACAACTGGGTTGCATAGTCCAATGACTTGTAAAATACTTCTCTAGAAAGCTCTTGAAGAGTAGGTTCTAGATCTATAAGCTTCCCACTGATATCTTAAAAGTTTGTAACAAGTTTTGTGTGTGTGGGTGGGTGGCTATAAAGGTATTGCCTTAGTCAACCCCCCCTTATGGTGGTTTCCACCTCCATGAATAGTCATTAGGAAAAAAATTATGTGTATGTTTGTATCCTGGATGTGTAGATCTCGAATGCAAATAAACTAAAATGCTAAGAATCTACTTTGTGAGTGAAACCCTAGCATGTAAGTATCATATATGTAAATGTATGAAGGTGAAAAGAATCAAATCCTAAGTATGATGTAGAATCATACCAAGCCCCCAAGGCTAAAGACCTCTAAGAATATCTGAGATCCGTTTGCAACTCCATATTTTATAAATCCACTTTTGCATGATTGATGACCTCAATTTGCAATGAAAAATAAGAAGCTGTCCCTTGCTTTCACCTTGCAATTTTCGTAAGTCAAATTGAGGTGTCCACAGTTCTTTCTCCTTGCTCCTCTCATGTACAAATGAGGGATTGAATTCCTTTTTATATTAGGTTTTCAAAATATTCACAAAATTACTTTGCAAGGGCTGATTGCACAAGCGAGATTTTACTAAAGGAGTTAAATAACATCAAGCTCAAAATCACTAGAAGCTCTATGAATAGGTCAACCTAGCTTGACCTAATATGGTCTAGGTTGACTTAGGTTGACCTAGTCTAATCTAGGTCAACTTGGGTCCACCTATTCTTGGAGGTCAACCTTCAAGGTCTTCTTATTCCAGATTCCTAACTAGTTGGATTCATAGGTGAAATAGATGTCCTAGATTGCTAATCAAAGATCCAATTTAGGCTTTTGGGGTCCTAAGAAGAGAGGATTCTCACATATTAAGTCTTAATTCAACGAGTGTGTGAGGAAGAAGGGAAATTGAGGAGGATTCGTTAGGTCCTACCTCAGTTTCATCTAGGAGAATAAGGATAAAAGAAGTGAGGTGTGTTCTTAAGGTGTGAATATGAAATCGAAACACACTAAAGAGGAGCTAAAAGATCTTAAATTGAAGTGTATCCAATTTTAGACGATACATATTCCTCTTGTGGTTTCATGACAGAAAGATCAAAAATCCAATATTCCCAAATAAATGTAGAATTAAAGTCCAAGGTACCCAATCATCTTTAGATAAAGTGGAAGAGGAAGGTTCTTCAGTCAAGTGATTTTCATTTCCAGCTTCAATTTCTTATTTTCCTCGAGTTTTGATACCTTAGTAGGCTCAACACATTCAACACATAACTAATTTTTAGGCTTGTTATCTACTTGAAGGGTGTACATCACATTATTAAAAATAAACTTAACTTTGCGATGAAGAGTGGAGGGAATAACATGCATGTTATGTATACATGGTCTTCCCAAAAAAAATGTAATTGAGGGGTCTAAGCATCATGTGAATTAGAGTATCTAAGATAACTAGTCCAACTTGTATAGGTAGAGTTATGATTCCCAAAGTATTCTTAGCAATATTATTGAAGCCACAAATAGGAATTTTATTAGGCTTAAGGGTGGACATATTAGCTTTGATATCTTTAAACATGTCTAAGATACACACATTCAACCTAAATCCATTGTTAATCAAGGTTCTACGAATGAGGTTTCCATTGATGAGAATTGCATCCATAAGAGCATCATATTGGTTCTGAATCTCCTTAGGAGATAGATCATCTTTATTGAAAAGATATTTGAGGACGAGGGATACAAAATGCATGCACTCAAGGAAGGAATTTGTGTTATATTATTAGGTGGTGGCATGGGTAGAGTAGACACATCCTTTTGTAAAGCTTCGTTATAAGTAGGAGATGTTTGAAAAAGTTTTGACAAGTAGATCTTAGCAGGAGTAGAATACAATTACTCAAATAGATCATAGTCTTTCCCTAAGAAACTACGTAAATAGGGTGCTTGGGGAAGTACCAGTTAAGAAGAGGATAGAGGTATAGGAACAACTATAATAGTACATTGAGGATTATTTTGTGTTCGATAACTATAAGCAACCGAAGTGAAATTAATTTTTTCCTTAAGAACTATAAGAGGTTTATCATTTTGAGGACAAACCTCAAGAGTAATAATAGGTTGTTGAGTAGGACATCCCTTGAAAATTATAATAGGTTTAGAATAAAGGTATGATCTAATAGGTTTAACATTGCAAATAGTCTAACACAAAAGAAGCCAAGATAAAAACCTATCGTAAAGGTTGGTTTGGAAATATATAGAGGAAAACATTGGAGGAATGGATTCAATTAAGATCTCATTCATTTAATCCAACCCTTCACTACTATATATCTTTAAGGTTTTACTAATAAATGTATTAACAAAGTCCTCATGAAATAAATCATACATCTTGAAAGTAAAGCAAGTTATTAAAAATGAAGGAAATGCAAATATTTTTGTATTTTCTTTGTAAACAAAAAAGAATTGCAATCCTAATCATGCAAAAAATAATTGTATTTTTATATTTATAAATTCAATACATATAAAAGAGAGATCTAACTACTAAGATCAAAAAAGGAGGTTTCATGTCAGGTTCACCAAAATTTTTAGGGGGGAAATGACATCAATGAATAAGATAATTCAAACTAGGTGTAATAAATTTAACATTTCCTCCCTATGTCATTCAATACAAGAGAAAGAGGGGCTTCCAAGCATAACTCTCAATAAGACCTAGGTTAGATTAGCAAAAAAACAAGTTTAATGGGGGAATGCCAATACTAAGTCATTTTTTTTTATTAAAGAAGTACACTAGAAAGGCCGCTTTCATACAATGTTGTTTGATTAAGTGTATCTAATGTAAAAGCAATAATAAACTAAATAAGATATGCAAGATAACTAGAGATTCTAAAGTATGAAAATAACCCCATATAAATGTGATAATAGGTAAATACCTAAATATAAAATAAATGATAACTTAACCACATTTAAATATGTCCTGGAGAGTGACTTTTTTCTCTAGAAATAGTAAATCTAGACCTATTTTTGAAAATCTGACTACAGAGTCGTGAATGAAATGAAAATCCTAGAAACTAGTTTTTCTCTTAAGGGATTTAGAAAAGGTCAACCTAGAGTATAAGTGTCTAGATACCATTCCATGAGGTCAATATGTTCCCAGGGCATCATAGGTAGGTTGGCCATACTTTTCTGGAAAGGTCCCAGGATGTAGTTTTCAAATCCAAAGCCATAAATTCTATATCCTACAAAAATGTTACAAATCTAGTGTGTGTGGGTGGCTATAAAGGGATTTTCCTTAGTCAAACCCCTTCTTTGGTAATTTCTATCTCCATAAAGAGTTCTTAGGAAATTTGTGTGTGTGTGTGTGTGTGTGTGTGTGTGTGTGTGTGTGTAGTGCTCGTGTATCTTAGATTGTAGATCTAGAATGTAAAAAAAACTAAAAATGTCAAGAGCCTGCTCTATGAGTGAAACCCTAGCATTTAAATGTAAGATATGGAAATAAAAATATCGTATTTGAAAAAATGATGTAGAAATCATACCAATCCGCCAAGGCTAAAGTACTCTAAACATCTTCATCATCTCCTTGTGTCTCCATGTTATAAGTAATTTGAATCCTTAATTGAAGAAAAGAAGACAAAGATCTCACTTTGCAATGAAAGAATCAACTTTAGCCTTTAGTTTCCAAATTACAATTTATCTATGAAAAATTAGGGTTTCCATACATGGCTGTTCCTTTCTCCCTTCATGTTCAAATGAGACAGATTATTTCCTTTTATGGTGAGTTCCTAAAATCCCCACCCCCCTCCCCCGCCCCCAAGATCTGATTGCAATGAGCATAAATTAACCAAGAGAGTAAGATAGGTCTGGGCCTAAAACCAATGGACCCTCTAGGAATAGGTCAACCCAGTCCTAGAGTAGATCAAGATTGACCTATTCCCCAAGAGGCCAATTTCTTGGGTTTTCTTTTTCCAACATTGGGGACTACAAAAGCTTTAGGGTGTAATGTGCATCGGGGTTTGATAATTCAAGATTAGATACAAAAAATGAGGCCTAGGAAGAGGAGGATGCATATAAATTAGATCCTACCTTGGTCCATGTGTGACAAAAAGAGGAAATCAAGAAGGAATTATTAGGTCCTACCTCAATTTCCTTTGAGAGAGAGAAAAGGAAAGAGGCTCCAAGTGCAATCGTGAAATGCAAAAAAAACTAAAGAGGAGGTAAAAGGCCATAAGTTGAAGTGCTTCCAATTTATGATTGTACACACACTTTCTTTGTAAGATAATTATCTCTCCTTAGTGTAATTTGGTGTATTAGGACCTATTAAATTTAATAATTTAAATCATGGTACTTTTCCCTCTTCCAATCTTACTCAAAACTCTAAGTTGGCATTAATTTGTATGCACAGCTTCTAATTTATTCTCCAATCACAAAAATCATGATTTACATGCATTTGTGACTAATTTTCCTACATATATTTCCATATTTCCTCCAACACCCTTATATTTCTTGGATTCAAATAATTTTGCGTGGAGCTTAGCATCTCTAGGTTTAGGTCAACCTTAACCCATACCTAGGGTAGAGATCAAGGTCGACATCTACCCAGGAGGTATGTTTTTAGTTGTTCTTAGGCTTGATGCAAAATATTAATCTTTTCCTACCTTGTGCAATCAACCCTTTCAATTTTCATACCCAAAATCGATATAAAAGGAGTCTTACTCACTTCATTTGATCATTTATTCTTCATCCATGAATTTGCAAGAAAGTATACCCTTAAGAAATCAAGCAAGTGAATTCAAGGATTTTTCGAGAAAGCAATCAATGTGTCCTTTTTTATCTAAGCATCCATCATACTTTTACTCTCCTTAGACCTAGTTTCATTCTTCATTGGAGATAGTGACATTGGCCATCAAAGTGGAAATCAACTTTGATGTATTCAATTTTTTCAATCCATCATTGCAATTAATTATGGTAATTCATACATAAGATTTTATCTTACGTGATTTCCTTTTGTTGTTGAGTCAAGGAAGTGGTAACTTATACTAAAAAATGAGAGGAAAGAATTCCAAATAATTCAAAGATGGGTCAATGTCGAGGAATTGGTGTTATGTAGTGGCTAAAAATAAATAAAAATGTAGTGCAAGTTGTATTCTTTTATACAAACATTAAGATAAATAACAATCATTTAATTGTATGAAAGTACAAGGTTAGTGAATTTCTCAATTGTATAGACACATTAAATAATGACTTGATTTTAAGGTTATATAAAACACTATTTTGGATGTCTAAAAACAATGATTTATGATAAAGGGCATCAATAAACCCTTGTTAATTTTATCACGAGACAATTATTTCCCCCTTAATTTTGAATAAGCAAGGAAACATATTAAAAAATTGATGCATGCATACATGTGAACCCAAATGCATCAATATGTATAGATTGTTAACTTAGTTTTAAATTAATGTATCTCTAGTTGTGCCCACCAACATATAACAAGTATGTAACAACTAACTCTATTAATCAGAATACTTAAATCTTGGTGTTCTATTTATATCTTAGACAAAATCTTAATTATTGCACTCAAGTGAGATGTTAAATTGTAGAATTATTTGTTTTCTACAAAAAATAATTAGAATGTGCACATCACTCGGAAATAAAATCAGTACACTAAAATACAAAAATACAATATTAACAAGGGTTGCATGCAATTAGAGTCCCTACCTAAGTTTGGGGAATATGAGAAAGTGTATATGGTCCATATCTATAGATATAGACTCAAGTTTCCTTTCTATAAGGCCTTCCTACTATAAGTTAGCAGAAACGTAAGAAATACATATCAAGATGCCTTCAAGAAAAAAAGATATACTTCAAGAACAAGTCAAATACAATGTAGTTCATGTTGTTTGACAAATCGTTATTATTTCATATAAAAATAAATAAATCTATTCCTTATATTTCAAGATAAAATTTCCTAATCTGCATTAGCATGGTAATTGGAAAATTCAATGGTTGTTCAAGACAATATTCATGGATTCCCATATTAATAATGATCTTATAATAATTGAAACAAAAAAAGTTCAAATTTAGAAAAATCTAAAACTTTGATTCTTCTCCAAAGCAACTAAATTAAAAAAAGTACAGACTTTGCAAAAGAATGCAAAATAACTATAAAAAACAATTAGAATAACAAGGGAAATATCTTTTCTTTCTATTATTTATCAAGTACTACTTAATTCAAATTATGGACTATGAAATAACATGAAAATTGACTTCAATTTTTGAAAAGTATATTCCTAAACTAGAGCATACCTTACAATTTGAATAGAGCATAGTAAAGTCTTCACACAATGTATTTGGAAATAGATCATTACAAGCATCCTCCACAATCTATGTACTAAGTGTGAATATTTAAGTACAATAACATAGCATGGGTAGGATAAAACAAAGATAATATGTTTTGCAAAAATACAACATATTATTGAAAAAGTTCTAAAACAATTCTCTATGGACACTAAATCTATACAGAAAGAGTGAATATCTATGTAGTAATACAATATAGTCCATTTTCAAAATGTTACTTTTTTTTCCAATGTATACTTTAGTACCTCTCAAAATTGAATGAGATGTATTCACACAAGTTGTTCATTCTCACGAATCAACTGAATTCTTCCTTCTAGAAAACTACAAGTATTCATTCGAAACCACCACTGGAATCATGGCCAAAAGTAATTCTCATTTAAAGTAGTTATAAAGATTTTTTTTTTTTTTTTTAAAGTGAGAAGATTCCTAGTAATAACCATTTTTGTAGAAAGCACTTGCCTTCTTGAGTTCCTTTATGTCTTTCTAGATGTTAGTAGCCCCTTTTGTTGTGATGTGGAGCCTAATCAGACTTGGAGGTTAATTTTTCCTCCCTTTGTTTGGTGAAGTTTCCCCCCATATTTTACTATGGGGGTTTGGGGGCATGACGTAGGGAGGGATGAGATAACTAGGGCAAAAGGCACACCCAACTATTCAAACCACCTGCAAAAGTAAACAGAACACCAAATTACAACAAACTTAGGAGATAGAGGAACAGATGCCTTCATACATTCATCAAAATATCATGTACATGCCCAATTGTAAGGCCTTCTATCCTACAACCATATTACAAACAAATTTGATCCACATAGATCAACTTCACATTTTCTTACTTCTACTCTTCCTATCTTCTTACTCCTAATTTTTGATACGCTAAGACTCTACTAAAGACCCCTTTAAATACATGCACGACCACAAGTTGGCCTATTGCAAATACCAACAATTAGGTCCTCATATTAAATGTTAAAACAAGCCACAAGTTGGCTCTCAACAAACATCTATCACTAAATTAAATGCAAAGATTGGCTCCAACAAGAAACCATACAAAAACAACTTAACAAGCAGAGGACCAAGCAAAATGTTGCAACTCAATGAACTCAACAATGCTCGATAACCAAAGGAACTCAACATCCAAACAAGCTCGACAACCAAAGGAACTTGGCACCCAAACAAACTCAAAAGCAAAAGGGAACTCGGTAGCCAAAGGAACTTGACAACTAAACAAGACTCGATAACCAAAGGATAACTCGATAACCAAAGAATGCTCGACAACCATAGAATAACTCGGAAGCAACTATGAACTCAGAAAACATAGAGAACACAGTATCTACTAAGAAACTCAGAAATGCAAGGCATTGCAACTCAACAGTAACTAAGAAAATCAGTAACATGTAGGATAGCCATGCAACCTAGGATGCTCCCGCATTAGACAATTGGGGTTGAAAGAAATAATTCTCCTAAATCATTGAGATGTCACAACCCAAGCTGAATCTAACTTAGATTGGGAAATCCATGTAGCATCTTCAACTTGTCTATTTTTCCACTTTACCAAATACACATAGTAGTATTTTCCTCTTGTGCTCTTACCAACTCTCTAATCTAGTACCTATTCAACTTCTTCAAATTGCTTCTTAGGATAATCATCTGATACACTAACTTCATCATCTAATTCATGATATTTGTAAAAATCAACAACACTGAATATAGGAGATATATCCATTTCCTCAAGTAACTCAATTTCATAAGAATTTCCACTATCAAACTTCTTCAAGATCTTACAAGGTCCAAACTTCTTCATTTTAAACTTACTGTATGTTCTAATAGAAAATCTTCCTTTCTTCAAATGAACCATCACCTCATCAAAAAATTCAAAAATATGATGTCTTCTAGACTTATCAACATTCCCCTTATAATTTTGATTACTTTGTTCCAACTTCAGCTTCACTTCCTTATGCAAAGACTCCATAAATTCAACAAACTCTTCTCCTACATCACTTCTCTTCCCTTCACCAACAATATCTCTTAAATATTATACTCCTTTACGATGTATTCCAATAAAAATCTCAAAAGGTGCTTTCCCTATACTTCTATTCACAAAATTGTTATATGCAAACTCAACTTGTGCTAATATCATCTCCGAATTATGTGTTTCATTTCCAACTAAGCATCTCAACAAATTACCCAAGCTACTATTCACAACCTCTGTTTGTCCATCTATTTGTGGATGGAATGTAGAACTAAATTTCAACTCAGTACCCATCTTCTTCCACAAAGTCCTCCAAAAGCAGCCAACAAACTTACTATCTCTATTAGAAATAATACTTTTTGGTAATCCATGCAATCTAACAATCTCTTTGAAGAAAATCTTAGCAACATACTCGGCATTTGATGTCTTCTTATAGGGTATGAAATGAGCCATCTTTGAAATCTATCCACAACAAAAAATATAGAATCATACCTCTTCATTATCTTAGGCAATCCAAGAACAAAATCCATACTGATGTCACTCCAAGGTTTCTCAGGAACTAAAATAGGTGTTTACAAACCAGTATTTTGACTCACTCCTTTTGCAACTTGACAAACTCCACAACTCTTTACAAAATTTTGAACATCCATATACATTTGAGGCCAATAATACTTTTGTTTCAACAAACTCAGTGTCTTATCAATTCCAAAATGTCTAGGCAAACCACCACTATGATTTTCCTTAATCAAATTCAACCTCATAGAACTCTTAGGAAAATACAATTGAATACCCTTAAACAACATGCTTTGTCCCGGGCAGATAGATTTTAGATTCGATTATCATGGTGCATGAAGTGATTCACTCTATGGAAGCTAGTAAGAGAGAAGGGATGTTACTCAATCTTGACATGTCTAAAGCTTACGATTGGGTGGATTGGTCCTTTTTGGAGTTGGTGTTGAAGGCTTTTGGCTTTGATGTTAAATCCTGCAAGCTAATTTCCTAGCTAGTCACCACCCCCTCACTAGCTGTCTTAGTGAATGGATCCTCCTCTGATTTCTTCAAACCTACTAGAGGCCTGCGTCAGGGGGATCCTCTATCACCGATTCTCTTCATCATCTTGGCAGAATGTATTGGCAGACTCATGGAGAAGAAAAAGAAAGAAGGAAGGATCAAAGGCTTTAAACCTTCTTCCAAATGCACCCCCTTCACACATCAGCAATTCGTTGATGATACCATTATGGGAGGAGAGGCTTTGGTCAGGGAGGCCAAGGCTTTGAAAGACACTTTGAACACTTATTCCAGAGGGTCGAGGCAGCTCATCAATTGGGACAAAAGCTTTATTTTCTTTATCAACACTCCGGAGGGAAGACAATAGAGAATCTCCAAAATCTTGGGATGTCAGATGGGGAAGCTTCCTTCTACCTACATGAGTCTCCCCTTGGGCACGTCCCCCTCTGATTCCTTCTAGAATGACATCTTGGATAGGTTCAGTAAGAAGCTGGCTGGCTGGAAAGGAGCCTCTCTTAGCCAAGCTGGAAAATGTCAACTAGTTAAATCCATCCTTCAAAACCTGCCAATATATGCCCTGAGCCTTTTTACCATACCCGATAAATACGTCGAGAGGATGGAGAAAATCCAAAGGGATTTTTTATGTATGGGAACTGAAAGGATTAAAAGGTACCCCCTTGTTGCTTGGGACAAAGTTTGTCTCCCTAAAAAGAATGGTGGTTTGGGAATCAGGAAACTCACTCATATCAACAACGCCCTCCTAGCAAAGCAAATATGGCACATCTTTAGTAGCATGGGGGAATGGAGAGATAGTGTGGTGAACAAGTATATAAAAAGGCCCTCTTTTCAATTCACTCTTTTCAGTGAGGATATCCCCAAAGGTTCAGTTGTTTGGAATGACTTCTTAAAAGCCAGGAATTTGGCTAATTCTAAGGTCTCCTGGAAGCTGGGAAATGGGGAGAACATTCTTTTCTAGACGGACTGCTGGCTTCCTCAGGGCCCCCTCATTAATAACCCTAGCTATGGTGTTTGGGCTAATGATTGCATCAACCTTTTTGGGAAAAAAGTCAACAACTACAGGACTAAATAGGGATGGAAGGACCTCTCTATTATCTCAGAGGACCTTAAACCAATTATGATCATGCTTAATTCCTTATCCCTCAGTACCAACAAGGATGGACTAGTTTGGAGGGATAATACCAATGGGTTCTATTCGGTTGCCTCTGGGTACTCTGCTTTATGGAGCACTGAAGAGTCCCCCACTTGGTCGAGGGCCTGGCTCCCAGGCCTAACGCCAAAAGTCAACATTTTTTTTGGTTGGCACTTCAGGACAAAAATCTCACCCAGGAAAATCTCATTAAAAGAGGTCATATCATGCCCAAAAAATGTTTTTTATCCAAAGATGAGTCAGAGACTGGCAATCACTTGTTCGTTCATTGCTCTTACTCCAGGATAGTCTAGGACTTCCTCACCTAGGACCTTGACCACAACTGGTGCTTTCCTTCCAACCTCCTAGACTTTTTCTACCAATGGCATGGTATGTTCAATGGGTCTGCCTTGAAGGAAATCAGCTCTTGGCTCCTGCCCCATTTTTGTTGGAGCATATGGAAGGAGAGAAACAATCGAATTTTCAGAGACAGGGAGGAGCCGACTTTGGTAGTTGGAAGGAAGATCTTCAATAACATAAAAGAAAATTTTTCCATGAGGAAGGGGGGAGCTTTTGAGACAGGAGGTAGGAATAAGGAGAAGGTAAAAGAGAAAATAAGAAAAAGACAGGAAGCCAAGTGGCTCCTCCCCCCTGAAGGCTGGCACAAAGCCAACTTCGACGGAGCCTCCAAGGGCAACCCTGGATCCTTGGGTAGTGGAGGTGTGGTTAGAAATAAAAATGGAGATAGTATTGCGGCTTTCACTCTTCCATTGGGTTTCCAAACAAATCATTTTGCGGAAGCCAACGCCGCATGCAATGTTGTTAAATTGGCTTTTGAAATTGGGGTCACCAATTTATGGCTAGAAGGGGACTCGAATAACATTATTAAGTGCATCAATGGCAATTCGTTTCCATATTGGACGATTGCAAATCTTATCAATGAGACTAGAGAGACCCTTGCCAAATTCAAAAAATTCCACATCACCCATACTTTTCAGGAAGCAAACCCGGTTGCCAACAGGTTGGCAAATATATGGGTCAGCACAGACCAAAAATTAACTTGGCTTCCCAGAACTTCTTTGCCGATGGACGTCAAGTGTCAGATCGACTTGGATAAAATCCAAGGAAGTACGGAGGATATCAAGTTGTAATTATGAATATGAAAGGGTTAAGATATATGGGTACTTTTCATAATAGAAGAGTGGGAATTCGTAAATGCAGATATCCTTCATTGATTATTTGCCACGCTTTGTGGGTTGTTTATTGCATTTGTTTCAGGGGTAACAACAGAGTTATTTTTCTCTGCTCTTTGGTTAATCTCGGTGGTCCATTCCAGTCTCACAGTGAAGAGCTTATGAGTAAAGCGGGTGTGCAGTGTGCGGAGATGGTGGACGAGAGATGTAGAAAGGAGCTGGTGGGGGACTTTGAGAAATGGAGAAGCAGGCCAAAAGTTTGGGAAAAGTTGGATGAGGGTGGGGTAGCCAAGTATCTCATGAAGCTGCACGGTTTTGATCAGGAGGTGACCAACATTATGGTGGGGTCTTGGAAATATGGTAGGGTTAAGGTGAATGGCATAAATTTATGGATTACAGAGGAGGTGATTGCGGTTGTCACCGAGATCCCTATCGAGGGTTTCAAATTCTTGAGGGATAAGAAGCTCTCAACCAATGCGGTTAAGGATTTTGTGGAGAGTGAGAAGGAATTGAAGGCGTTGAAAAAAATTGACACCTACTATGTCCTCGACTCCATGAAGAAGCGGTGGAGGTATATTTTGAAAGCTGTTATTGAGTATATCACTCTGGACCCAAGGTTTGATAGAGCCCAAACACACCACTTTGTTATTTTAAATCATTTCCGAAAGAAAGCTAGAATTTCTTTCCCTTTTTATCTGTTAACCTCTATGAGTAAGGCGATGGACAACTTCAAAATGAAGCCCATTGCTAACCCAGCTCTGCATGAGGGACTACTGCTACTTATCCATGAGCACTTCAAAGCTCATACTATTAGCAATGCCCCTCCTCAGACAGAGATAGTGGAGTCTGGAAGTTCCAGTTACTCCTCTGACTCGGATGACATTCAGAGCCTCAGTTCTGAGAAAGGCAAGATTTCCTCTTCAGGGAAAGCAGTGACTTATCATGTCAAAAAATCCCCCCCCATTACCCCAAGCAAAAAAAGCCCTAGGGATCTAGGGCAGAAGCAGGCTGAGGAGGGAAGTAGCAAAGAAGAGGAGGATCCAGAGTCTGAGGAGGTCGTGAAGGAAACGCAGGAGGAAACAAAGGAGGACACTGGAAGGAAGAAGTGCAAGAGGGAGAGTCTAGAGGATGTGCACTCTCATTATGAGGAGGCCTCTGTGCTGCCCCTTTCTCCTATCCATCTCCACCTTGAGGAGCAAAAAGAGGAGAAAGATGGGTATGCGAAAGGGGAAGTGCAGACCAATAACAAGAGGAAAGCGTGGATCAACTTCAATGTCAAAACAACCAAAATGGAAATCTTTAGGGAGGCCATGAATCCCCAAATCCTCGTGGATAATCAAGAAGAGCAGCAGCTGGAAGAATTAATTGATCCGACGATTGTGGCTATTTTGGACAGAGCTAGGGAGATAGGGATGAACCTTTTAAATAATGTTCGCAACAACATGATTGATAATTTCAGATCAATCAAATGGCTTTTCCACGAGCTTGAGGAGGTTAAAGACCAGGTGAAACACATTGAGGCAACAAGGAAAGGAATGGATGCCAAAAAGAAGACGGATGCGGCTAATAGGCTCACTCTGGTGGAATAGAGGATACACAATCTAGAAAACTACAATCACAACCTTGCAAACCAGATGTTTTCCTTATTAAGTTCCATCAATAACAACATCATCTCTCTCATGGGCTGGATCAAAGACAGAGAAATGCATGATGATGAGGATGGAAATGACAGGGACGAGGCCAGAACAGAGGATGACCTTGAAAAGGACAACTCCACTCCTGCTCAGGACCAGGTGAATCAAAGGGTGCAACAGATGGAAGCGGAGGAGAATCAACAGGCCTTTAAGGCTGCTCAGGTGATGCATGATCTGGAGTGAAAGAATGAGGAATAACTCTTGCTTGTTCTTTTGTTTATCGCTATCTTTTGGCTTTTTGTTCTGGCTTTTGGCCGTGGCTTTGTTTGTTTCCTTTTCCTGGTCTTTTCTTAGTATTCTTTCCTTTGGCTGGGCTTAATGCTTATTATCAGCCTTTGAACTTTTACTTTTTTGGCTAGGCTGTCATGCTTATTATCAGCCTTCTTATGTACTAACTTTTAGGTTTCAGGTTCCCTGTAAAACCTGTTTATCTAATCAAAAATATGCGTTCTTGAATAAAATACTCATCAAACTTACTTGGTTGTTCTGTCAAACTAGGTGCTCTGCACTTTCTCCACATCTCAAAAAAATAAGTATCAGTATCATACAACTCCTTCATCTCCTCAAAACCAAGAACTTCAACCTTCATCTTGGTCAACAAAGAACCTCTTCTACTCAATGCATTAGTAACTTAGTTAGTGACTCCACTCTTATGCTTAATCACAAATCTAAAACTCTGCAAGTACTCAACCCAGTTCATATGTCTCTAATTTAACTTTCGTTGACTTCCCAAGTACTGTAGGGCTTTATGATCCGTATACAACACAAACTCCTTAGGAATTAAATAATGTCTCTATTTCTTCAATTCTTGAACAATAGCACAAAACTCTTGATCATACACATAATACTTCCTTTTAGTATCATTCAACTTCTCACTAAAGAAAGCAATAGGTTTACCTTCTTGACTTAATATAGGTCCTATTGCACCACCACTTGCATCACATTCAACTTGAAATACCTTACTGAAATCAACAAAGCTAATATAGGTAATTTGACAACCTTTTGTTTCAAAGTCTCAAAATTGTTGTCAACTCCATGTGTCCACTTGAATTCCTTTTTATCTCCTCTCATTGTCTTAGTCATAACATTACAAACATAACTAGAATTCCTTATAAACTTTCTATAAAAACTAGCCAAACCATGAAATGATCTTACCTCACCCACATTCTTAGGTGTAGGCCATTCTAAAATTGCTTTAACCTTCTCAGGATCCATCTTCAAACCATTAGTTGAAATCAAAAATCCCAAATACACAATCTCTTCTTGCATAAAAGAACACTTCTTTAGATTAATCATCAACTTTTCCTCTTTCAATCTCTGTAATACTTGTCTAACATGCTCAAGATGTTCTTCCTTCGTCTTACTAAATATTAGAATATCATCCAAAAAAACAATCACAAACTTACCCAAGAATCTATTCATAACTTCATTCATCAACCTCATGAAAGTACTAGGTAAAATCAACATAGGTAGAATACTTTGCTCCACTCAAACAATTCATTATGTCGTCCATCCTTGGCATAGAAAACCTATATTTCACTATGATCTTGTTAATTTGGAATCGATACACATTCTCCATTCTCCATTCTTCTTAGGTGCTAATATAATAGGTACAACACGTGGACTCAAACTTTCTCTGATCAAACCTTTCTACAACAACTCATGAACTTGTTTGTTAAGTTCTTCATTTTCAGTTGGTGTCAATCTATATGGTGCTTTATTCAGAAAACTAGCTCTAGGAATCAAATCCATGCAATGAATTATACTTCTCATTGGAGGTAAACCATTAGGTATATCCTTTGCAACAATATCCTTATACTCATTCAACAATTCTGTAATTTCCACTGATACTCGGTCAACACTACTAGTTTCTGTTGTCACTCGTTTACAACTACCTTCAGTCACTTAGTCGCTACTGACTAGTACTTGGTTAACATTTATTTTCGATACTCGGTTGCCACTAGCACAACTCGGTCTCCTAAGAATTATGGAAAAACATATTTGATTCTTCTTCATTTCCTTTTCAAATTGCTTTCCATTAACCATACAAATTCTCATAGTAGTACACTTAACCTCATTTGGACTTTCAATCAAATGTAGCAATATTTGATTTTTCCCTTTAATCTTCCATCATGTATAACATATCTATCATATTGCCAAGGTCTACCCAATAGAATATGACAATAATCCATAAGCATAATATCACACATAACTTTACCAAAATAATGTCCAATCTTGAACTCCACAATACATTATTTAGTTACTAATATCTTATGCTCATCTTTGATCCATGAAACATGATAAGGTTTAGAGTCCTCCAACTTCTACAACTGTAACTTTGTAACTAATTCTTCTAATGCCAAATTTTTAGAACTTCCACTATCAATGATCACCTTGCAGCATTTTCCAACCATCTTACATCTAGTCTTGAAAAGACTTCTTCTTAGGATAGGTTCCCCATCACTTCCCTTATTACATAAGGCTCTTCTCACCATCGCATTTTCTCCAACCTCAGATCCACTTGGTGAACCTTCAATGTCTCCTTGAATCACAACATTTCTATTACGTTGTTCACTTTCAAAGGATCTACATTCAAAATATCTATGCCCTTCTTTACCACATCTAAAACAATTACCACAAAACCACCTCTAGAATAAGAATTACCTCTTCCTTGGTAAGAACCAATAGCTCCTTAGTAGTAATCACCACCTTTCCAATCGTTCTTGCCTTTATCATCATTCTTCCATTCAAGTTTTCCCTTATCCTTATCCTGCATAGAACTATCAGATCTGCCACCTTCACCATAAGATCTACCTCTACCTCTCTAGAATCTACCACCTCTACCTCTTTGTCTTTGTTCATGCTTCTTTGTCAAGATCTTCTTAGCTTTCAAGGCATATTGGTATTATTCCTCCACACTTTCCAATTTCAAAAAATTTATTCCAAATCTCAATCCATTTATGTACCTTGGAATTTTCTCAACATCATCATCTACATGTCCAAATCTGATATCTAATCTATAGAATTCCTCAGTATAATCTTTCACAATCATGTCTTTTTGTCTCAAATTTTGCATCTTTCTCAACAAACTAACTTGGCAATCAGTAGGAAGGAACTTGTCCTTTACCTTTTTCACCATCTTTGGCCAAGTCCTAATCTTTTCCTTTTCTCTCATTTGTCTATCAGTTTGCAAATGCTCCCACCATAGTGAGGCATGCCCTTTCAACCTAGTAATTGCAATCTTCGCCATCCTATTATTAGGAGTGTTTTCATACTCAAAGAATTTCTCCATTTTAGAGATCCAATCCAACACAATATTGGTATCCAATTTTTCATCATAAGGAACAACTTTGACAATAGGTTTTGAATTTTTCCTAGATAATGCTTTTAACAACTTTGCCTCATCTTGATCTTCTTCAGGTTCTAGATTAGGGTTTGGTGTTACTTCTTCATCATCACTCACATCATCAAGATGCACTCCTCTCCTTTGGGCTATCTCTACAACATCTAATCTGGCTGTAACCTATCTCAATGTGTCCAACACGACATTGTCAACATTTCCTCTCACTTGAACCATCTTTACAATCAGGTTCCTGCAAGATTGTAACCCTCTACAAGTTATAGGTCAAATATGTAGATCTACAACCCTACAACCACCTGACATAGAGAGGGATGAGATAACCAGGGCCAAAGGCACACCCAACTATGCAAACCACCAACAAGAGTAAACACAACAGAAATAAACACCAAATTACAACAAACTTGGGAGATAGAGGAACAAATGCCTTCATATATTCATCAAAATATGAAATACATGCCCAACTATAAGGCCTTTCGGGTTCAGACCATATTACCTTCTTGCCCAACGGTTAAGGATTAGGGTTAGGGATTTTATGATGTATGATGAGGTTGTGGCTTCTTGCGGTGGTATAGAGTTGTAAGGGATTACAAATTTTAATCAAGTTGTAGTCACTGGAGAATAAGAATATTGGACTCAATTTTTGGTGGACGTAGCCCAAGATTGGGTGAACTACGTTAAATCTTTGTGTCTTATGTTCTCTTATGTGTGATTTATTATTTTTTGATGTTGGTTATATTTGCATGTAATTGTTATTTTTGTCTCTTTAAATCCTAGCACCTTCCACCCAGTGAAAAATATAAATCAAGAATCTTTTACACAACACATTTACCAGGGATATTAGTTGCCTATAATACATTGTGAGTGATGTTTATCCTTTATCAAGGCATTAGGGTTTAAATAATTAAAATTGAGTAGATAGTCTTAGGAAATAAACTATAAATAGTGAAGAGTTATGGAAAAATGAATAGAACTTAATCTACATTACAAAACCCATAAAATTAAATCTTATTATATCATTACGATCCAAATGCTAACTATAACATAAACAATAATCTATTCTCACAAACCTTATAGTTTTCTTAAGATGCTAATTAGTGACCGGTCATCTTTAAAATATATCACATTCAACAATAAATGATAGTCAGTTTAACTTGAATTATATAATCAATTTTTGTAGCATTTGCCAAGTTTTCTTTTTCTATTTTGAGATATTAAAGAACCCGAAGTCATTCTAAACAACCCAGTATTGGAAAATTAGTTCATTATAAATTGGAAAGAATGATTGATAATAATTTCATTTTGTGACTCAACCACCATTGGATAACTAATTGGCATAGGAAAAAAGAGTGGGAAAAAATACTCTATATTTAAAATTATGTGGAAAGAATCACAACAACAATAGGGATACAATCACAACAACAATAGGGAAATAAATAAATAAGCTAAAATATATAATTTCTACTCCACATAACGCATACATCGACCTGTGTTTAAATTTAGGGAAAATTAGGTATCGAGAAAATAAATGGTAAGAGGATACATTAACTTATAAATTCTAGTAACCTAAGCTCGCAAAACTCACTGCTTGATCTATCTTTAATCTTAGGGCATACGAGACATCCACTGGACAAGAAGAAATGGTGAGAAGATGTGATACTAAAAATAAAACTACAATCTGGTCTGATTTACACCAGAAATTACATATGGCATATTAAGTACCGAAAATACAAACAAGACTCGAGAAACAAGCATGAAACGACCTAATTTATAATGATTCCAGAACAAAATAAAATACCAGAATAGAAATTATGCCATGAGTTCATCAGTCTTGTAACATTCTTTTTCCAATTACCCACGATGCATCAACAGTAGGAGTTCTATGTTACATGACGGATGTGCTTACCGCAATATAAAATCACAAGACTGGTGCAAGAATTGATACACTAGTGGCTGATTGGGTTCCAAGCCTTTCTTTAGCATTTCATAAAATTAATCGAGACCCTCCTCCTTAACCCATTCTGGGAACAACCAAAAATCATTGCTTCATTGCAATTCGTGAAACATCTCCTTCTGGTATTTCATGAAACAATTGTCATGCATCATCTATCCTACTATTAGACGCCTCATCAACAGTCATAGAGTTCTAAGAAACTACAACTCATACTGGTATTTCTTTAGGTAAAATGAAATAGAGTCATTATTTGTCACATGTAATGTCCCTATTTTGGAGGAGTTAATTATTTATAAAGTTATCGATAAAAAAAATATTAAAAAGTAATTTTATATTTAATTAAGTGATATATCTTATAAAAGTCATTAAATAAAATAATGTTTTAGAGGTTGATGGAAGGAGTAGAAAAATAATTTAAAAAAGAGGCCGACCTATCGAGGAAAAAAGAATAAATAGGCATTGAGGGCTCATTGTCTATCATCAAGATTTATTATTGATTTTTGCTGATGTGTGTTGTGGAGCCTAGGGTTTCTGCAATTAGTCACAATTGGCCATTGAGAACGAAAAATCTCAATTGGTACACAATTTTGAGGGTGTGAAAGATCACCTGAATTATTGCAGCTGTGGGAAGGATATTTCAGTCCTTTCACTTGTGCTTAATTGCTAGTTTGGAGTTTCAAGTGGAGTTGCACTTTCACCATATCATCTTCAACAGTCAGTCTCCAGTATCTGATCAATCCAGTGACCAATTAGAAAGGGTCATTACAGTGGTATTAGAGCAAGTTTCCTGCCAGCTTGATAGGGTTTATCTAGCCAATTTACACAAGGAACCAACATAACTAAGAATATGGTTGAGAGATGTTCTCAAAGCCCATCCAAAAGTGTGTGAGATGATGAGACTTTACAACATCAGGAGAGGCTTCTACAATCAATAGAGGCAAGTACATAGGCAATGATGGTTATGATGCAACATTTGATTGGAGAAAACGGGAGAAATAATCATGATAATGACCAAGATGACAGGAGCATAGCAGGATCACAACATAGGACATGGTCTGGAATAGTTGACAGACCCACACGTCCTACATTCAGGGAAGAAACTCCAGCACGCACACTTGATGCTATGGTAACAAATATTGTAGATGAACTTCGACAAGCAAGGAATGAGTGGGATTCATTACCAACATATGTATAGGATGGGTGGACATTTGACAGGTACCTGAACTACAGAGTCGCTAGGCAGAAGCAGGCAGATAAACACAGTGAGTTGCAACAGGTCACCAACAAGTTGGTATTACCCACATTTGATGGCAGTGGAAAAATGACTGCTCGTGCTTGGATTCATAAGGTGTATACTTTCTTATCTCTGAAGACTATGATAGAATTTGAAGCGCTCAAGTATGCCACTTTACACTTAGATGGGGCAACACATGATTGGTGGACACATGGCATGATCACATTGAAACACAATCAGATAACCACTTATCAGGAATTCGTGGATAGATTGATAGAAAGGTTTGATAAAAAAAATTCTAAAATTTATTTCTGAGAGTTAGCCCAATTGAGACAGTTAGGAAGCTTAGAACAATTTATCAATGACTTCCAGAATCTTGCAGTGATGGTGCTTGACATTTCAGAACAGAGGCTAGTCATTTTATTCACAGAGGGATTAATTGAACCACTCAAGGGGTGGGTAAAGGCTTTTGATCCTCCTATATTATAGGAAGCCATGAAGAAAGCCTGCAGTATGAAACTTGCTGCTCCAACAAATCGGTTTAGTTCGAAGGGTTCTTCATCATTTAGAGATAACAAAGGGGAATTTAGCAAGGGTAAAGAGAAGGTTAGTGACTCAAAAGGAAAGTCAGTTGTAGCCTTGGATAAGGAAACACTTAATGACCTACGTAGGAAGAAGCTATGCTTCTTTTGCAAAGGTCCCTATGAGTTTGGTCATGATTGTCCTATGAGGCCTAAGAGGAAGGCTAATCGAGCGATGTGGGCTTATTGCGAGGGTTCAGATTCAGACAGCTCAGAGCACTATGATGAGGATCCTAATGGGGTAGAGGGTGAACAAGAGATAGATAGTGCTGAGAAAAAAGAGGCTCCAAAGCTACATTTATAGGAGGCACGTCTGTCTAGTATTCAAAGAGAGGGATCTTTCAGACTCCGAGGAGTCTTGGCAGGGCAGAAGGTTATTACTCTATTGGATACAGGTGCCACACATAATTTCATTGATACACGATTTTTGGAGAGGCATGGAATCATTATTGAGGAGTTCGAAGGATTGAGAGTCAAGGTAGATGATGGATATACTCTTTGCTATGATAGGATGGTGCGAGATCTACCTTTGCGCCTGAACAACTATGAGTTCAAGGCAGACTATCATGTGGGCAAAATGGGTGACATGGTCATAGTACTTGGGATGTAGTGGCTACATTCTTTGAAGGAGATTACTCTAAGACTAGAGGATATGGAGATATGGTTCGAGGTGGATGGTAGGACTCATGTGCTAAGGGCTATTCGTAATGGTGATGTCAGGACTATCTCACTTAGACGGATGGAGAGATTAGCTAGGCATAATAATATAGAGTGGGTGACAATATGTGCCTTCATGCCTTCCCAGGAAGAGTAGCATAAGACTGAATATCATCCAGATATTCATAAATTGAGAATCAAGTATGAGAAGGTTTTTTGCGAGATTCCACTAGGCATGCCACCAGGCAGAGGCATTGAGCACATTATCGAGCTGGAAGAAGGTGCTAAGCCTATCATGATCACACCATACCAGCACCCAAAATGACTCAAAGATGAGATCGAGAGGACCATCAAGGAGTTGCTAGCAATGGGACACATTAGACCAAGTAAGTCACCTTTTGCATCTTCTGTTGTTTTGGTAAAAAAGAAGGATGGTACTCTACGAATGTGTATTGATTACAGGGTGTTGAATAAGAGAACTATAAAGAATAGGTATCCCATCCCATGCATCGATGAGTTGATAGACGAATTTCATGGGGCTTGTTATTTCACAAAAAATGATTTGAGATCAGGCTATCACCAGATTAGAGTTCGAGAGCAGGATATTGAGAAAACTGCTTTCAGGTGTCATTGTGGGCACTTTGAGTTTGTAGTCATGCCTTTTGGTTTGACTAATGCACCTGCCACTTTTCAGTCCACTATGAACAAGGTCTTCCACCATCAGTTGAGAAAATTTGTGTTGGTGTTCTTTGATGATATTTTGATCTATAGTAGGACATGGCAAGAACATTTAGAGCACTTGGAGATAGTATTGAGCATTTTACAGAGGGAGTCCTTGTATGCCAAGGAGTCCAAATGTGATTTGGGGATGACAAAATTGTTGTATCTTGGACACATCATTAGTGCAGAAGGAGTGCGAATGGATCCTAAAAAGATTCGTGCTATTGTTGATTGGCCACCACTAGAGAACCTTACACAGTTAAGAGGGTTCCTTGGTCTGTGTGGATTCTATCACAGGTTTGTTAGTGGCTACTCACGACATGCAGCGCCCTTGACAGATTTGTTGAAGAAAGGGGCATTTGTGTCGACCTGGGAGGCATAGGAGTGTTTTATACGGTTCAAGGAAATAATGACTACATGCCCAATATTAGCATTTCTTGATTTCATGAAGCCATTTGAGCTTCAATGTGATGCTTCTGGAGAGGGAGTTGGTGCTGTACTCATGCAGGACAAGCGTCCTATAGCTTATGAGAGTAGGAAACTCAAAGGGCCTAAGAGATCATTCATCATATATGATAAGGAGATGTTGGCCATCATGCATGCCTTGGCCAAATTCAGACAGAATCTTGTGGGCAGCAAATTTTGCATTAAAACTGATCATAATAGTTTGAGACACTTTTTGGGACAGCGGGACCTGAATGATCGTCAGCAGAAGTAGGTGAGTAAGTTACAGGCATATGATTTTGATATCACATATTTTAAGGGGACAAAAAATATTGTTGCAGATGCTTTATCCTGTAGGCCACACCTCACTTCTATGATTCAAATATTAGAGGATTGGTGACACTTGATTGTAGCAGAATATGCCAAAGACACGTGGGCCTTTACTATAGTGAAGGGAACAACAATCGACACCAAATACACTCTCATAGATGATTTGATCATTTACAAGAACATGATTTACTTAGTCCTAGATTCATAAGTGAAGCAGTTGATTTTGAGAGCATTCCATAATTCACCCACAACAAGCCATCCTGGGTATTTCAAGACTTACAAGTTAGTACAGGAACTGTTCACTTGGAAGGGACTTAAGGCTGATGTTTTGTAGTATGTGCGTGAGTGTCATGTTTGCTAGTAGAACAAACAAGAGCACACTTATCCAGTAGGGCTCCTATAGCCACTTCCTATTCCTGACAGGAAGTGGGAGTGCATCTCTATGAATTTTATTACAAGTTTTCCCAGGGCCTAGGGGCGTGATTGTATCTATGTGGTGGTAGATAGGCTGACAAAATTTGATCACTTCTTCCCTATCGCTACTACATACTCAACAGCTCAAGTGGCAGAGGTCTTCTTCAGGGAGGTTTTCAAATTACATGGTTTGCCTCAGAGCATTGTGAGTGACAGAGACAACCACTTCATGAGGCACTTTTGGCAGGAGGTATTTCGGTTGTGTGGTACTGAGCTTACACCTAGCACTAGTTATCACCCACAGACTGATGGTCAAACAGAGATTGTAAACAAATGGGTGGAAGGGTATTTGAGGAATTATGTGGCAGATCAATAGCGAGCTTAGGTCCGATGGATATATCTCTATGAGTATTTTTATAATACTACATACCATATGACTATACAAATGACACCCTTCATGGCACTTTACAGTTATGAGGCACCTAGTTTCTTAGATTTGTTGGTGGGAGACAGTCAGGTACCCCGTGTAGGTGAACTATTACAGGAAAGTAAGGATATAGTTGCTACTCTCAGAGACAACATTGCTAGAGCTCAGAACCAACAAAAATATTATGCAGACAAGAAGAGGATTGAGCGTAGCTTTGAGGTAAATGATATGGTTTACCTCATGTTGCAACCATATAAGCAGTCCACTCTCAAGAAGAGTGGTGTAGAGAAACTCAAGCCACACTATTATGGACCATTCAGGATCGTCAGGCGAGTGGGTGAGGTGGCTTATGAGTTGGAGCTTCCTGCAGATAGTAGAGTGCACAATGTGTTTCATGTATCACGCCTCAAAAAAGCATTGGGTCAGAATGTGATGCCTTTTGCAGTATTACCCTCCTTGGATGATGAGGGAAAATTGATCTTAGTGCTAGAATCCATTCTGGATAGTAGAGAGAAGCAGCTTCATAGGAGAGTAATCAAAGAGTATCTGGTTAAGTGGAAGGATTTACCTGTTGAAGATGCTACTTGGGAGGGAGAAGTGATTTTGTAGCATCCAACATTAAGATTGCTTGAGGCCAAGCAATTTTAGGAGGGGCGGACCTGTAATGTCCCCGTTTTGGAGGAGTTAATTATTTATAAAGTTATCGATAAGAAATATATATTACAAGGTAACCTTATATTTAATTAAGTGATATATCTTATAAAAGTCATTAAATAAAATAATGTTCTAGAGGTTGCTGGAAGGAGCAGAAAAATAATTAAAAAAAGAGGCTGACCTATCGAGGAAAAAAGAATAAATAGGCATTGAGGGCTCATTGCCTATCATCGAGATTTATTATTGATTTTCGTTGATGTGTGTTGTGGAGCCTAGGGTTTTTGCAAGTAGTCACAATTGGCCATTGAGAACAAAAACTCTCAATTGGTACGCAATTTTGAGGGTGTGAAAGATCACTTGAATTATTGCAACTATGGGAAGGATGTTTCAGTCCTTTCACTTGTGCTTAATTGCTAGTTTGGAGTTTCAAGTGGAGTTGCATTTTCACCATATCATCTTCAGTAGTCAGTCTCTAGTATCTAATCAATCCAATGGCCAATTGGAAAGGGTCATTTGTAACGCCCCGCTCGAGAACCCAAGAGAAATAAACCTAACATGATACAATGTTTACTGAACTATTTTTTTTAAAAAAGTTTAAACAACATCAAGATAACATTAATGCAAAAGCAACATGAACATACACATCAAATACACATAATCAATTACAGATATAGTTTCAATTCCTCAAGGGTTCCTTTACGTTGAGTCACATTTAATAATTTTAAATTAATTAGTTTAAGTTCCAACTACAATATCTCATGATCATAAGAAATAACCGATACAAAATCGCATAAGCAAATGCATAAGTATAAACAATACAATGAAAGTACATCCAATTAATAACATCCACTGCACATGTCGTAGGGTATGTGAGAATAGATACAATACATCAAAATACATGATAACATATATACATCAACTGAAAAGAAGTCTCTGAGATAAGAAATAATGATGATAAAGGTACATCTTCTGCAACAAACATCCAATGGCTGGCAATGTGAGGGGAACCAAAATGGTAAGAAGACACTACCTCTCGACCGCGTGGTTGCCTAGTCAGGCTTCCACTCCCACCGTGCAGGGAAGATAATGAACGATCCACATACGACTATCAAACATAAAACATTCCTAGGCAAGGAATCCCTAATAGCCAAAACTACCTCGAAGGTAACACATGCTACTCCAGAAGATAAGATAATCCAAAAAGAAGAAACACTCAATCCAATACTGACACCACATAACCAAACATCATACACGAACCAAGTATAAACCAAATACCAAGATCATAAGATAAACTCAACGAAAGATATCCTCTTCAAGTCAATAACCACATGTCAAAAGTACATCATCCATGAATCACCAATCATCATCAATGAAAGTAATAACCACAATAAACACATCCAACAATAAGTACACCACCAGAGGTACACAAAATTTACAGTGGAGACTCAGGCTACATACTAGGGAGTGTCATCACATGGCTGCTTGAGTTACCCTGGACTGGTCTCTCAATAGACCCTGGACCCTCAAGTGTTGAGTTACCCTGGACTGGTTACTCTGAACCCCGGACCCTTAACGTGACACATGTGGAAACCAAAAAGCCCTCTCAAGAAGACGAGGCAATCATCCCGTTCCCATCCTTAGTCTATACAAGCACTCAAGGCATGGGTGGATCAAATATCTCTAACTTATCTTTTTAGTGTGTTTTCCCCCATAAATTTTAATTACTAGATTATCACTTATTACATAACTTACAATAGGTTACCCTGGCACTAACCACTTTGGGTTCCGAACACCTACTGCAAGCCACTCCCAAAGACATGTACCTAGACAACCTCTCCTAAGAACATAAATCCATAGTTGTGTCCCATACCACAACACTCATAAAGATCAAACTCAGTTCCTTAACAGGCAACCTGATAATAAGATGGTTCTCCCATCCAAGAACACATAAAAGCTCCACAAGATAAACCTCATAAATATAATCTCCAATATGAATCACAAAACACATCATAACATCCAACCACAGAAATGGTATCAAAGAAATCTAAAAAAAAAACCTTTGGTGTACATCCTAGACTGGTCATCATCTAATCGACTCCAAAATTCAAAAGCATAGATAATACACACAAAACAATACAATTTCATAGTCTAGGTATGGTTTGAGAATACACAATTTGATTACAAGTAAAGTTTCAGTTTATGTTTTAATGTACGTTTTAAGTATAGAAGATTCTCAGTTTATACCATCCAATAGCTCGTTCGTTTATTCAATTTAAACTTATATAAGGTTACCCACATTATTAGAGCCAATATCCAAAAAAATAATAGTCGAAGAATAATCATTCATTTATTTAAGTTATAAAATTAACACTTTACTAATTGTAAAAGAATCCCTCCAATTTTATTAAAATTAATATTATAAATTAAATAAATAAATTTACATCTTCGTTAAATAACTTTCATCATTAATAATTCTTAATCTAATTAAGTTAATTAATAATTTATTTAATTACTAATAAAACATTATTAAATAAGATTAGATTTAATATTAAAATGTATTAATAAAAAATTTATCAATAATATTAAACTTGTTAATAATTATTATTAATTAAAATGATAATTAAAAATTAACATATATAAAAACTATTAAATTAAATATTATTAAATTAAAATATTAATTCAAACTTCATAAAATAAATCAACTCATATTATAATTGGTCGATGACGTTCCAACCGTGTGGCCTCTTTTAATTTAAAACAAATGTTATCGCAGGTACTGCGATCCGCAAGTACTCTGCGTATCGCAGGTAAGTTGGGGTACTCAATAAATTTTTAATAATTTTTAAAAAAAAATTATTTATTTATTATTATAATATTTTGTAAAACGTTTTATTATTTTTTTAAAAAGATTTGTGTATTCTATAAAATTTATAATTATATAAAATTTATTAAATAACTTACTTTTTACCCCATATATATATATATATATATATATATATATATATATATATATATATATATATATATATATATATATATATATATATATATATATATATATATATATATATCAATGATCGAAACTTTAGTCTAATAGGAAAAATAAGTTGAACCAATCGGATTTTCAATCTAGGAATTTCATTTCCAAAAACAAATCCTTTCCAAATTTAAATTTCTTACTTCCATTTTTAATTCAAAACCCAAATCTCGATTTGATACTAATTCTTCTTAAATCTAGGACAAGGTTTTCTAAATGGTTGTTTCATTCCAGATTCACAGATGAAATCAAATAGCAAAAGATTCAGAAAAAGGGTGGTAAGATTCATACAACAAAATTTGAGAAACAATTTTCAACAAGCACAAAGAAGACAGAGATCCAAAAATATTTCTACAATGGTTCACAAACCCTACCTTGATCTGATGCTAACAATTTGGTGAAACCCTTGCTAATCCAAACCCTTCAAAGCTTCCAAAGATTTATTTGTTCCCCTTCCAAAAGCGTGTTCTCTAAAACCTCTGTGTGCAATAAAGACCCGAATACCTCTAATATAAACTTTAATTACCTTTTAGGGTTTCTGTCAACACCACTTCTAAAATTATAATTATTTTATTTAATTAATTCTTTAACGCACAACTAATTTTCTTTTAATTAAGATATTATTTTATTATTCCTTTCATGCACGTTAAGTGAATTATTAAATTATTTTATTTAACTTTCCACTTACTTCGGTTTATTTTATTAACTTTTTAAATCTCATGCGCACTTAAAAATATCTTTATTAAGTTCACACATTTTATCTTTTAAATTAATTTCCTGTATTTTAAACTCATTCATGCGAACTTAGATCTTTTTCATAAATTAATATCTTTTCACTTAATTTATTTTTGAATGTTTAATTTGATCAATATTTATTAACTTAAATAATAATAATATTTAGCACTTATTTAAAAATGAACTCTAAATATATTATTATTAAATTAAATTAATATTATCACGTTCTAAATTTATTCTTAAAACTTTTATCTTCGAATTCCATTCTTTTTATTTAATTAATTTTTCAATTAATTAAATATTCAAAATGTCATAATAATTCCCATTAGATTAAATCATTAATTTAATCCTTTAATTAGACTTAATTAATAGGAAATTCATCAAAGAGTCATAAAACAACATACGCACAAAAGACTCACGGGTTTTAAAAAGGGTAGACAGTTTGTTACGAGTCCTCCTTGCAGGACAATTATTATAGGCTATGGCTAGGATTGGACCTGATCATTATCTTCTCATTCTCACCATTTGAGTATTTGTAATTGGGCACACTCATCCTGGCAATTCAGGGAAGTCGATGCCCGGTATCTACATCCTGCATAAAATACGAGCATGTACATGTATATGAATATATCTAAACTAAATAGGCAATGGCGGGGAGTGGTTCATCGTGTAGATCTCGACTAGCAGGTGACTACGACTCCCTCTCTTAACCACATCAAACACGTCAAACAGAAAGATAAAACAAACACACACACCATACACATGCAAGTATGGGGTAAGTATCATAAAAATCACAAGTATAATATCAAATGCGTACATATAATAATGCATCTCTATCAATACAACATAAGAATCATTAAAGACATCACATTAACATTGTTATGAAAGAAACCACATTTACTAATTAGGAATCATCAAGACATCATTAACAACATATGAAATGAAATCAACTAAGCAATTATAACAAATATATATGTAATCCAAGACATGAAATAATATCATAATGTTGTAAATCTAGTATCTCTAACAAATCAATACATAAAATCAGCCTAAGAGAATTTGACAATGATAACAGAAATGCGAACTAGGGGCAAGCACTACATCATTACATCACATGTCTTTGCATGCAAGCCAAATCTAGAAGCATAAATGATGCACACGATCCATTTTATAAATGTCACTTGCAAGATTGCATGCAAATTTTCACTAGTTTTGTTAATTGATTAGAAAATGAATACCACGAAAAATTGCTTCAACCAATCATAAAATTCAAAGAACAAGATGAAAAATGAACTAATATAATGAAATGGTTAAAACTACAATTAAAAGTTTCTGACATTATTTTTAAAGAAAGATTAATTGAATAAAAAAAAACATGAAAACTTTAGTCATGTCTTAATGATAGGAACTAATAACAATGAACAAACAAACTCTATCCAATCAGCCAATAAAACAAAAGCATACCTTAGACAAATATAAATATTCAAAATCAATTTTAATACCTCAATTTAGAAAACAATGTATAAATATAAATTGATTGAAGAGCCAATAACATTAAATTGACTCAAATAGAACTTCTTTTTCTCTAAGACACCCTTTTCTTCACTTGTAAGAATTTGAACATTACTCCCATAATTAGACAAATATGAAACATCAAGAGTGAAAATCGGTGGAAGCCAGAAATACCTGATTATTCATGATTTCAGCGACATTTTCATCTTGTCTCCTCTGTATTTCGAGCCACTTTGGCGGAGGTAACAACCAACAGAACAGAAGAGCCACAGCTGAGCCCGCTTTTACACACCCACGCTCAGAATGGCAATCGCTGTCAAACGGGGCTCTACAGTTTATGTAATCATATATTTGTGGGAAAAGGCAGAGTGCAGTAAGGTCCAATGTAATAAATTTTCCTCACAGATTTACCGCTGTATTTGCGCTCAGAAATCCAAAGAAAGTAAGGAAGCAAAAAGAAATCCTGAATCAATCCCACATATGGCCTCACCGCATCCTTCCATTCCCTCCCCATCCTCATACTTGTCGAATTGTAATCGTCAATTAACTCAGTGTCCGGATTGCAATTGAAAGGAGAATCAAATCGTGCTTTAACAATCCCAACAGAAATCTCTGCAAGTAAACAGCTCTCGTTTTTCACTTGGTACTCGGGCCACACGAAGACGAGATTTCCAGACTGTTTGGAAAAGTCCTGCTGTGGAAATACTCGCAAGAAATAGGATCATCATTGCTATTGTTGCTGTGGGAAATCTCTGCCCGAACCCGAATGTAAAGGCACCCTACAAGATACATTTTACCCCTCTCCGGATCATACACACCCTCAGCGGAGAGCTTGAACAGATTCGGAAAGATTTCATCCACTTTGAACCGTGCTGCCACTCTGAGTAATCGCTTTTCCTCTGGACAGATTTGGCCTTGCTTGAAGCTGACCGATTGGTTTCATCATAGTTAAAGTTACATATTGGTTTATCGGATAAATCCATCCCCATAAACTCCTCCGTAGCTATGATTTCCAAATCCATCGTAGACTTTGAACTTACCCCACTGTAAATGATCGCTGAATGCACCGTAAGGTCTCTTGCTAAAATTAAAAAAATAAAAACTACCCCTTTGTAGTCCCGATCCCTTCAAGGGACACTTGAACAAACGCCCCCTTATCCGATCATCCATCCCTACTGAATTTACTTCCTTCAAGAGAGATTACGCAGTGCTAGTCTTGGTGTAATGATATGTATCTCACCCTCCAGAGAATAAGGTAGAGACATGCTGGGCTGTATTGGGTGCTCAAAGGAAAGAGGATACAAGGCCTTTCCGGAGTCTTTACAAATGCTAGAAATGGAACCCACAATTAGATTTCGTTGCTCAATCGAAAAAGGTTTGGGAATGTAGAGACAGGCCAAATAATCAGAAGCAGGGGTCAGGTTAGATGCAAGGCATCCCACCATGCAAATCTCACCGGGGGTTTCTTCTTTCCAAGTTCCCTGGATCCACATAGTGTTCTCATCCTCTCCAACTGATCTTAATCCAGAGCTCCTGGTGTTGTGTTCTTGTGCAGACAAAACTCTAATGGCGGCGCTGACATTCACATCTGGAGATTGTTTGGAATCAAATTATTCAAAGCCCTAAATGAGAATACTCCAGTTGCCGAAGCTCCCTTGATCTAAGAAAGGACCAACCCTGTTACAAATCTCTGGCGAGCCTTTGCATTGCCAATTTGGGATCCCCTCCACATTCTGCCCTTTCAATATAGACCTAAAGAACTCAGAGGGTTGATATTTCCCCTGGTACAGTTCCAAATCCAAGGGTTTATTTTCGTGAACATATGCATTGCAGACGCTTTCAACCATGATTTCTGTGATAAATTTGTAGGGAAAGTGATCCAAGGGGAAAGTGATATCAACGGGATCGAAGAACAGGGGATGATCTAAAGCAATATGGAAGCTTGTCAATCGCCCAACAATCTTTCTGCTGGTCAGGCCGCCGTTGGGCAGAATCTGCAGAAGTAGAAATTTGTCATCTTCAACTAGCGAAGGCGTCCACCATTCCCACCGGGCAGTACCAGTGACATTTCTCTGCCGGAGGGTCATATTAAAGACTCTTTTTAGAGTTGGGCTTGTCCAATACATTTGAGAAAATCCTCTGTCATTGCTTGTCTCACCACATTTCACCAACAATAACTTCTTCTATTCGTATTTTCCCTTTTAAGATCAGATGATGAACATAACAGCTCGAGTATCTTTGAATTGTAATGAGAAGGCATGGCGGGTTGAACTCCTAGTCTTAACAGGGGGGATTGGTAAAAATCAATAATCCAAAATAATATCCAGAAAAGGGTTTTCAGGATAAAAAGTGACGAAATAATCAATAATCAAATATTAGAACAGATGAGAGATGAGGGGGAATACTCCCTTGGGAGCACCGCACTTTCGCACAAAGCTACATTTAGTCAACTCACTTTTGGGTTAGCGGAGAGTTTAGTATTTAAAAACTTATTTATAATATGATAACAATCCATTAGAAGTTTTTTCATTTCTTCGGAATAATAGCTAGGTGTGTTATTATTTTTATTTTAATAGCCCACTTTAAGTATATTACAATTAATTAACTTGCTCATTGAAAACTATATATATATATATAAGTTTTAAAAACTAATTTCTGATTGGCATTGGTTATTTTTGTGGGTTTTTTGGAAAATAGCAAGAAAACAAGAGATTCAAAGTGTCATATATGTGATGGTTCTAGTGTTGAGTGGGGAATTAAATGGTTGCAATGAAGTAAGAAATTTATTAATTTGGATTGAAAAATGCATTGAAATAGTATTCCTTTCCACTATTAGTTTATTTTTTGTAAATGTGAAGTTCTAAATACATGTTTTTTTTATATCATTTGTTGTTTTAGATATTGAGCTAATAGGAAGCTATATGAAAATTCAAATTGCAATTTGTACTTGTACATACAATTGAAGAACCAAAGAGAATGAAGAATTAGAGATAATTACTTTTGTATTATTTCATCTAGAAGTCGTTTGGTATTGTACAATAAGTCATGAATTTTATATATATCATGGCCATAAGGTGATTGTTTCTTTAAAGCCAAAAGCGAGAAATTTCTTTGGCTAAGACTATTGTTTTTGTGTTCAAACACCAATAGAGAACCTTCTTACTTTCACTGGGTATTAAATTGTAGTTGTTTTACCCAATTGTGTCATTGTGATTTCAACATCAATATGTCCAAATGATCGCAAAATGATTGTAAGTTATTTTAGATCATTGCATGCATTTATTCTCAATTAGGTGTTGTAGAGTAAAAATGAATTCAACGGATAGTTCTTTATTACCAAAGCCTAACACCTTTAGCATAAAAGATACAAGAAGCTTCAACTTGGCTATGAGGGGTACTAATAAATAATATTTTGTAATTCAGAAACATGTGAAGGAAAACATTCAATATAAATAAATAATACCATGTAAGGAGAAGTGGACTCCAATAAGGCCAACTCCAAAAGAAGCAATTCTTGTCTTATCTTGTCGAAGAATAGTTTGTGCTTGACATATAATATGCAAGATTTTATTTGCATATTGTAGTAAAGGCTTGTAGAATGGACTAAATCTGGTATACCTATTTAATTTTGAAGTCTTTGTAATGAAAAGAAAATGGGAAACTCTAAACTTCATTGAAACAAACTCAAATTTTATAAGAAATCTAAAACTTCAAAAATATCTTTAACTTCAACAACTTCAGGTACAAACTACTTATCTTTAGAAGCCCCCCATGTCTTTAAAAGTTGTAAAATCTATATCATAGAAAAGAGTGATGAAAGCTTACATTCTATAAGGGAGACTGTCATAGGTAATAACACTTGGTACTAATACATCAATGGGTCACATAATGACCACTAAACACAGGGAGGAGTACAAGTACAAATATACTAAGTCTCATTGTGTTGCATGGCAAAACTAGTGACACTTGTGAGCTTATGATTTTTATGTAAACATGAAATTCATTGAAAGAAGATATAATTGATTATGTATCTTGGTTGGCTTATGAGAATAAATTTGGTTGAATAGGCTTCTTGCAATTACCTACAATTAATAGTGACATTTTAATAGTTTTACTAAAAAATTAAGTATATCTCAGAAGACAACAAAACTTTTGCAACATTACTTTTTCCATCAAAATTCTTGTTCTTATTAAAAGGGAAACAAATTGATCATCAAGAATAATTGTAGTAAGCATGCCAAAGTGAACAATACATCTTTATACATGAAAACAACTAATAATTCTAAAGAAAATTTCTAGTATATTAGGTGTAATGCAATCATGGTGTTACTAAAGTCAAGACACAAAAAAGTGGCAATAATAAAGTGTATGAAGAGATTGTCCAAGTTAAAAGAAATACCTATTCTAGATTTCACTAGCAGAAGCACCAATTTTCTTCTTGAACTCCTCACCCTAATTATAGTGAAAGATTCTTCCCATTGGCCATGTAACATAAAATTGAGTGTAATAAGAGATAAGTGATCATGTATTAAGACATAAGTGATCATATATCTAGGTTGGCTTGAGAGGATAAAAATTGCCAAAATTGGATACCTGTGGTTACTTACAATTAATGGTGACTTTTTTTATAATCCCACTAAAAAAATCTAGCATATCTTAGAAGCTTCAATTACAAACATTTTTGAAGTTTTTGTTTGAAACCTCTTTGTTATAGAACAATGAAAGCAAGTAGTTTATTTTGTATGTATACTTCACAAAATTAGTGTTTTATTTTGATGTAGAAATGTTACATATGCTATATCATGAGATAGATAGACATGCATCTAATAACTTGTTTGTTTGGGATATTGTAGTGAACTTCTCACGCAATCTTAAGACAATGGGTTTATAGTCCTGTAGAATATCAAGAGAAAAGGTTTTAATGTGTATTCTGGATAGGATCATAAATCAATATAGAAAAAGGATATAGATGGAGTTGCATTAAAACTCTAGAAAGTGTATTAAATTTACTGAACAAGAGATAACCTTGTTGATTGTGTCATTTTGGCTAAGGAGCTCTAGTCTATTAGAAATTATATCCATTATATTTATTTTCATTTTTATTATAGGGACCAAAAACATCTCAGCTAGTTTTTCAATAATTATATTTATTGAAACAAATATGACCACATTTATTGGAGCTAATGCAAATCTTTTAGAGCCATGATAGTTGGATGAGAAAAGAAAGGAAAGCTAAGTTTCTACCTTTTACATATATATTTCTTTTTCTAGTATTTGTAACTTAAGAGTAATCTTGGAACACTGACCTTTAGTTGTTATTTTCTATAATTAACTTTTTGTGACCTATTGTCTTATAAAGTTTTCTTCTAAGATCTAAATTGATTTCTTTATCTACATTTAGTTGATAGTTGTGACAATATACCTACATGAAAGCTTAAATCAATACATTAAAATATTATAAGTTTATATAGTTTTGATGCAACCAAAATACACAATCAAAATTTTTTTAGAACCCTAAAATTTGTTGTTAAAACTTGGATTTTATATTTTGTATTGTATCTAAGATTTTAGCTTTTTTCATTTTTATATATTAACTTTATTTATAAAAATATTTATTGATTTTTTTATTTTAAATTAAATCAGATTAAATATTTTTATGTTTAAATTTATATTTTATGTAGGACTTTATATCTCTTATTCATAAAATTTTATGTTTTATATTAATTTTTTCTTACATTCTAAAATAAATTAGTACCTCTTCCTAAAATCTGGAAGTACTACACTATAATGGGAAGATCACGGAAATTTTTGGTGACAATCCCTTGCCAATTTATTCTTAACAAAAGAGGGATGTATACAACAACTCTCATATCATATCTCTTATACCCATTCCATTTGAGTGAACATACAATTTATCCCCCTCTTCTTCTTTAGGATGCATAGTTACTAAATTTCCTTAAATATTCCAATATATCTATAATGTATGCTTCAAAGCACTTTTAGTTTAAAATGTATTTGTAGCTTTGATTTATCATGTATTGTGTGTTATAAATAGGGAATACTTCGGGGGGGGGGTTGTGGTGTGAATCGGTATTCTACAAACTTTTTTCACCAACTAGATATTATTAATTATTTTGAACCATGCATAAGAAAGTAAACTAACAATGTTGAATAGTAAAAGTAACCATACACAAAGAGAACTCATAACACCATATTTTGTTAACTAGGGAAACCCTAGTGGGAATGATGCCCACAAAGATACACACACACACACACACAATGTTCCTTGTTAGAGGATGGACCCTATTAGGAGTCAATAAGAAAATTCAATATATAGAGTCCCTGTTAGGAGATTCCAACCCTGTTAGGAGTTGTAGTATAATGTATGCAAGAAGAGCTCACTGCCCAAACAAGTAACTAAACTTTAAGTTCCTCAAATACAGAAGTGTAGATGTTGTAACTTCTTCTCAGCTGATTTCGGACCTCGGCTTGATCTCATATCACAAAACCAGGTTCTCAAAAACTTCGCATATATTGCTTCACAAAAAGTTCACATATCACTTTCACACAAAAAAATGCACACTTAACCTCATAAGATATCCTTTGCATAAATACCGTGCCTTTTCACAAATTGTTGCTAGGTTAGCTAAGATCACAATATACTTTTCCAACTTAGAGTAAACATCTAGGGTGTCGGTCCTAATTGGTCAAGTAATTATTTTGCAAACAAAACAATTCCTTTACCTTTCAATTTGATGGCCTATACATCTTAATTATCATTCTTTTGTATTGTTTGTATTGATGTCTAAGATTATTCATGTCATCACCAACATGTATACTATCTCCATCTAACCTTGCTAGTCATAATATGAAGTCAAAAAAAATTTACATATAAAACAATGCACTGTAGTAAACCATTTTCATACTTGGACAATTTTTTGAGTACCAAAAAGTTAAGTACTTTTATTTCCAAGGTTTACGACAAGTATGTACATCATGTGTTTCAATTAATGAAAACATTTACATATCTGTATATAGCCAATTGTCAACAATCTCCCCCTTTGGCATTGATGGCAACAAAGTAAGGAAAATTGGCTAAGTAACAAAACTTTACTAAAATATACATTACTTATCATCTATTACAAATACTTCATATTACAAATGCTCCCTCTTTCGATATGATTACTACATACATAACTTACTACAATTTTCTTCTACAACTGTGGTATTAGAGCACAATTGCTCAATAGAGGCTTAATAGCTTGATTAAGATCCCTATGGATATGGAACAATTGATGGAAGAACCTTGAAGAGGCACTACAAAAAATTGATCTCCTTACTAAAGAAAGAGATAAGCTAAAGGGTATATATGAAGACTCCAAAGTATACATTGGACAACTAAAGGACAAGATTGAACATCTCAAATCTAAGCCTGAATCTACTAAATTTGAAACTAGTGATGACAAATATTTAAAGCTGAAAACATAGTACAAGATATTGAAGCATGAGTTGAAGATTACTAATCTGAAGTTAAGTTTGAAGAGTGATCCTAACAAAGTTGAAGCTGAATTGAAGACTAAAAATTTAGATCTTAGAGTAAATCTAGCAAAGTTGACATTTGAGCTTGAAGCATTAAGAGTAGATCATGGAGAACTTCAAAAGTACAACACTATTGTGAAAGGTGAACTAACTCAAAGTAAGGTACAACTTGAAAAGCTTTATTCTAGCATAGAAAAGCTTGATGAATCTATGCCAATACAAAGACATACCTATGACAAGATTGGTCTTGGTTACCTATTTAATATGTCCGCAAAGAAACTTGAAAGTGGATCATATCTAAAAGGAAAAGATAAATCTAATGATAAGATTGAATCCAATCAATCTTCTTATAAATCTAAAGAAGTTGGACTAGAGAAGGAAACCGAGAAATTGGATGAACCTAAGCAAGTAGAATCTCCTAAGGAAATCTGGTATGAATTTAGAGGTAAGTGTTTCTCATGTAATGAAATAGGTCATATGAAAAGAAATTGTACAAATAAATCATTTGCTTGTATTACAAATTTTTATTGTCATAATTGTCATGGTATAAGTGATAAAATAATTGATTGTAAGAAGATTAAATATGATAATGATAAAAGGAATAGCATAATGTCTAGAAATATTAACCCTACAAATAGAAGAAGAATAATTGAGAGGACATCAAGAGAAAAAGACCTTTTGATGGAAAAAAGAAGATCGTGTGTTATAAAAGTAACAACTTTGGATACATAGCCCAAAATTATCAAGCACCTATTGATCAACAGAATCCCAAAAGCAGAACCCCATTATGTTAGTTGTGCAACAACTTTAGACATACACAATGGATAGAAGCAACAATGGAAGAAACTTCAAAAATGATAGAAGGAATCATGAAAGAAAGTTCGGGAACAGAAGCAACAATGGAAGAAACTTTGGAAATGACAGAAGGAATAATGAAAGCAACTTCGAAAATAAGAAAGACAATGAAGATGGAACAAATGCAGTTAGTGAACTTCAAGAAGAACTTGATGAGGCATTTGTAAAAGGATTAAATATTTTTGAGAAAAAGTTAGATGATGCAGAGATAGAAAGATTGAAGTTAGGAATTGAGTTTGATTCAACTAAGTTGAATTAAGCTTGCACCAGAACTTAGAACTCCAAGTAGAGATAGAACTATGAGTAGCAAGGTTGGGAAAAGGTGTATCTAGATGAGTCTAGATTCTGGCTAAGCTTGCTTGAAATTTGGAGATTTTAGTAACACAGTATGAAGGAAATAAGAGTTACTATTGTAAATAGAGAAGGTTGCTGCTATAACGGTAGATGGAATCTATATTTTCACAATGAATTTCATGAAGAAAAGTTTTGTGAAGCATTTTTATGATGGATGGAAGCTATAGTTATCCTCGGGTATCATTTGAAGATCAGACAGATGATATTGAGTAGATACTTGATTTCAGAAAGTAATTAACAACTTTTTTGAGTTAGCGAGGTACGTAATTAATGCAAGTTCAAGTTGGATAAAAGGAGTACAAAATGTAATTATTTCCACATTGCAAATCATTTCAGAAGATTAGAGCACATAGAAGTAATTTGTAAAAGTGATTTTGAGAAAAAACCCTACTTTGAAAAAAGGTATTTTTATTTCTCACGCAGAATTTGTTGGATAAATTTCTATTTGGTGTAATTATGGATATGTCAGTAGTTCAGAATGTTGAGAATGTTGATAGACCTAAAGTGAAGGTTGTTCCTATGAAAACCTTAGAGGAAAACCTTAATTTAGCTTTACCTATTACTCCAAATAACGTAGTATATTTGGAAGATGTAGGAAGCTACTTGTCTAGCAAATTTGAGACAGTTGGAAGTGAATTCATGAACAAGGACATGGAAATTTTTTTCAATCATGATATGACTGTAAAGTCCAAATATGAACATCTGAAGGATTTAGAATTAGTCAGATATTACTTTTACCGTGAACTTGATACCAAATAGTGGACTCAAATTATATTAAGAAGAATTCACAATGGAAAGATTTGGATGGAAGAAGATGTAGTTGATTTTTTTGCCGACCTTATACATGAGGTTACTAGTCTTAGTAAGCAAGGCAGTGTACCCATTGGAGAGAAAATAGTTAAGAAGAAGGTGGAACTTAAACCAAAGCAGTTTATAATGGTAAGGAAATGGTGATCAACACCATCAGACAACATGATGTGAGATTCTTGAGCAGAATCATTACCTATTTTATTTGTGCTAGTTCGAAAAGTGATGAGTTGCCAACAGGTTTCATTTATGCATCTTATAAGATTTGTGTTGAGAAAGAACAAGTGAATTTGAGTGAGATTCTGAGAGTGCAACTCCTTGAGAATTTGGAAAGGATAAGAGAACTAAGAATGGTGTATTTAGATTTTAGTCTCTGATTTCATGTACTTAAGAGAGTTCCATTTATATTAGTTACTAATATTATGAGTAGTGAAAGATGAACTATGGACAAGATAATAGATGTGTGCAGAAGGCATCCTACAGATAAAATCTTGGACATTGGAAATTTAATTATGAGGACAGTTCAAAATGAGATGAAATAGAGATTTAGAATTGCCCCTGCAATTGTTGACATATTTTAGAATGATATATATTTTTTGGTGGATATAGATCTAACCTATATTGAAGTAGTAGAACCAAGAGAAACATTTCTTGAGGCCTTAGGTTATGAGTTGAGTGATGATGTAGCTATGGGTACATTGATTTAATGTTGAAATCCAAAATAGATCAAGCTTCATACAGATTTGGAACTTATGAGGAGGTAACTCAATCATCCTACTAGGCATCATTAGAGAAAGCATCTCATAAGAAAGTTCAGACTATGGTGAAGAAAGCACTAAGTGAGGTCAGTATGACAGAAAGTGAGTCATGGGAAGTAAGACAAATGATCTCTAGACTAAAAAATATTGGTCAACAAGGTGCGATGTATGTGACACCCATATTAGTTGCTGAAGCATCTAGTGTATCTATTGCATAAAATCCTATAGAACAGAGCATTCCATATGTTGTTGTATTAGCAGAGTAACCTAGTGAACCTAAGAGGAAGTTTGAGAGGTTAGTAGAGATTCACAAGGAAAAGAGAGTCAAGCAACAAGCTACTGGACCTAGAAAAAGGAAGAAGGAATTGTTGACAATTGAAGATTCCAGCAAGAAAGAAGTAGAAGAAGAAGAAGAAGTCAAATAGGTAGAAAAGGTTACTGTTTCTGAGTAGCCAATAGGTAAGACAAGGAAACCATGTGGAAAGAAAAGATAGAGAAAATCAACAAAACCATTGTCAATGAAGGAGTCTTTGTGCAGATGAAGAAGTTCTATGATTTATACAATGATATTAAGAAAGAACAAATAGATATCTCTACTGTGAGGAATATAATTCTTAATATCTTGAAACTTGAGAGTATTAAAGGCATGATGAATCAAAAGCCTATGATAGACTTATAGCTAAGAAGACACCAGTTCATGAAGAAGACATGGAACTTCGGAAGTTAATGCTGAGAACTATGTGCAAGATAGATGATGAAAATGAAATCAAGAAATTGATGAAGAAACTAGTACCTTACTTGCGAAGTAAGATGAGGCCATTTTTGTTCATGTGAGAAGAAAACAATGTTATAAGAAGTGAAACTGTAGCAACCATCAATCAAATGATGAGTGAGTTAAAGGTAGAACCTAGAACTATAGAAAAAACATCAGAAGTATTAGTAAGTGGTGATACTATGCAAATTGATCAAACAAATGTTACTATTAATATTGATGAAGATTCATTCAATCAACCTGAATCTTATTTAGAAGATATTCAGATCAGTTGAGACTGATTGAAATAGATAGAAGATAGCTAGAAGAAGAAAAGAAAAAAATTGAAGAAGCCAAGTTGAAATTCCTTGAGGAGGAGAAGAAGCAAAAAGAAGAAGACAATAGGACAGAAAAAGAAAAAGAAAAGAAAGAAGCAGAAAAGAAAGAAAAAGAAAGAAAAGAAAGAGAGGAAAAAGAAGAAGAAGAGAGAAAATAAAAGAAGGCAACAAAGAAGAAAAAAGAGGAAGATGTGGTGAAAGCATCTAGCTCACCCACTCCTATATCTCTTGCTAACCTTACAGATGATGATGACGATCAAATTGACTTGATCTCATCTTTGACAAAATTGATTGAGAAGAACAGGAAAGTCAAGAGTTTACAAAGAGCATTAATGGAGGTGACTGGTAGATTGCACAACACACTCTCAGCCAAACATATTGAAAAAAACCCCAAACAAAGAGCTCAAGTAGTTGTAAAATCATTTGATGATGAGTTTACAAATTTGTTTAGTGTTGCTCATGAGTCTAAGGCTCAAATTTCACATGATGCTAATCTTTTTAGCACCATGTGTTAGAATATTCAGAATGATTTGATGTGTCTTGATACTTTTATCAAGGAACTCCAGAAATGTCAACAAGTTGGCAAGGTAGTGTACATCAAATGTACTTGATCTCATAAGTTGACAATAGATTTGGATAACAAGATTCAAGGGAAGCTAAGTGAGCTGGAAGCTCTAATCAGTCAGATGCAACAACCATCTTGCAGAATTGATGAGTTTGAAGGACATGTTGTCAGTGTTCACTCAGACATCAACAAACTACAATTTGATAAAGAACAAGTTTTGAGAAGACTATCAAAATTTAGAGAGTCTATTTCTCTAAAGACATCAACTATTGAGAGACAGATGGAGGAATGTGTCAAAGCAAAGGACACTTATTCCAATTTTACATACTTTGACCTTAATGTAGTTGAGATTGCATCATATGCCTTATGTGCAATGCTCACTTCTTCTGAAGTAGAAAAGGACACATGGGAGAAAGGTATGAACAATTTCAAGATAAATTTTGATGATTTCATAAAGATAATATTAGCTTGAAGTAGCAAGAAAAAAGGTTTTGACAATTTTGAACAGAAGACAAAACTTTTTTTTTTGATAGTTTTTGGACTTTCCGACCTTTGTGATTGATGTCAAAGGGGAGAAATTGTAGAGGAAAATTGTAGTAAGTTATGTATGTAGTATTCATATAGAAAGAGGGAGCATTTGTAATATGAAGTATTTGTAATAGATAATAAGTAATGTAGATTTCAGTAAAGTTTTTTTTACTTAGCCACTTATCCTTACTTTGTTGCCATCAATGCCAAAGGGAGAGATTGTTGACAATTGGCTATATACAGATATGTAAATATTGTCATTAATGGAAACACATGATGTACATACTTGTAGTAAACCCCAAAAATAAAGGTACTTAGCTTTTTGGTACTCAAAAAATTGTCTAAGTATGAAAATGGTTTACAACAGTGCATTGTTTTATATGTAAAATGTTTCTAATGTCATATAATGACTAGGGAGGTTAGATGGAGATAGTATACATATTGGTGATGATGTGTATAATCTCAAACATCAGTATAGACAATACAGAAGAATGATCATTAAGATGTACATGACATAAAATTGAAAGGTAAAGGAATTATTTTGTTTACAAAATAATTATTTAACCAATTAGGGCTGACATCCTAGATGTTTACTCTAAGTTGGAAAAGTATATTGTGGTCTTAGCCAACCTAACAACAATTTGTAAAAAGGCATGGTATTTATGCAAAGGATATCTTGCAAGGTTAAGTGTGCATTTTTTATGTGAAAGTGATATGCAAACTTTTTGTGAAGCAATATATGCAAAGTTTTTGAGAACCTAATTTTGTGATCCAAGATCGAGCCAAGGTCAGAGATCAGTTGAGAAGAAGTTACAACATCTACACTTCTGTATTTGGGGAACTTAAAGTTTAGTTACTTGTTTGGGAAATGAGCTCTTCTTGCAATTGAAAGTGCATGTTTTGGTAGTGAGCTCTTCTTGCATACATTATACTACAACTCCTAACAGGGTTGGAATCTTGTAATAGGGATTCAAAGTCTTGTAACAAGGACTCTATATACTAAATTTTATTATTGACTCCTAACATATATATTAGTATATCTTTGTGGGCATCATTCTCACTGGGGTTTTCCCTTGGCTAGGGTTTCCCTAGTTAACAAAATAGTGTTATGAGTTCTCTTTGTGTATGGTTACTATTACTATTTAGTATTGTTTGTTTACTTTCTTATGCATGGTCCTCGAAGAAAATATATACGAATATAACCCTGAATGCCCAAATGAGAAGACTAATCAGCACTAACAGTTGGACAAGTTATTATTGGATTGATAACTTTCCTCTGAATTTTATCGAGTACAACTCCCCGTATATGATTTACAATGAATTAAAATATGGATGCTTTTAACCTAAAAGCACAAAAGGATTACAAACATCTACCTATATGTACAAAGTAGATGCGGAAACTAGGATTATTGAAAAGAAAGAACAGAAAAGAACATTAGATGACACAAAGTTCACATGCCCAAATGTTGCATTACAAAGTAAATGAAATCAAAGAAGTATTTTCCATCCTTTTGAGAAAATGAGGTATCAGAGCTTTATGAGATATCTTGAAATGATAGCATAATCTGAAAATAGTGACCATGAAATGTGTTTCAGAGAAAACTGAAAACAACACAAAGGTTGTGATCAGTGGAAGGAAAATGCATCATAATAAAAGTTCTGATACAATTATCCTCCAACCTCCCTTCTCTAAATGAAAAAGACACAAAGATCTTCTTACACATTTACAATCCAAAAATCACTATCTAAAGGAAAGCTGAAACTCTTTTCTTTAACATTACATCAACAAATAAAAAATTCTCCTATCTCTAACACAAAGTTTAGGAAATAAGCTCTGCCCTCTCTCTCTCAAAAGAGATGGAATAAATCTAGAAAATTTCCTCCCTTTCTGTAGCACACAGTCTACAGTCCAGAAGCAAGAAAGAATGGAACCCCATTTACATTTGCTGGAACCTATTTATCTTTTTTGATGTTTGTGACTGTTCAGTTTTTGCAACTGATTCTTGAAAAACCTTTGATTTCCCTCTTCCTTTGCAATATCTCCCACTAATTCTTATTTGAATATTAACTCTTAATGACATATGTCATTAAAGTTATAATATAAAACATAATCTTTCACATTCTGTCTTGAAAAGATTATACAAGAGATATGTTTATAACCCATAATTTTTTATATATCCTAATAATTATAATGTTTAATGAAACATTATAATTTTATTTCTTCCTTTCCAAACTTTAATTTTAGACACTTGTCATATATCTGCATTATGTGAGAGAGTTTACATATGCCACCTATCATTTGAATGATCTAATTTTAAATCAGATATTCATGATGTTGGGCGGATTGGAAATGATTCTGACAGTAAAAATAAGCCTGATTATGGGGGGCATAACTAATTATTCCACTGTTGAATCTTGCTAAATTTTGGATATGTTATCCGAATCCTAGTTCTCCACATTCTCACCAAGGCGATTTTGAAAATAATGCCTGAGTCAAAAGTTATAGATCTCTGTTTGAGGGTCTATATGACTGTCAGAAAATCCGACTTGCTGAATTGAAATTCCCTACTGATCATTGGACACCATTTTGAACATGCCTCCTTGTTAATAGCATTATTTTTCTGCAATAACTCTTGTTACTCCCGAACAAGATGGTAGCATAAAGTCTCTAGGGTGATGATGGGTTCTAACAGAGGATTCCTAATAGTCCAAACAATTTCCGTGCTGACTCCTAAGTCAATATAATCTTGTCTGCCAACCTACATATTTGAAACTCAATTCTTGTCTTTTCATCGCAGCCTCTTCCTATTTAACTAGTGCTCAAATGGTCATGAAAGCACAAAGGCTTATTCCAAGCTCATCACCACATTGTGTAATCCAAAGTAAGTAGTTGGATCAAATGATAAATAGCACATAATCAATCCATCGGGTTCCCTACAATGCTCGCAGACTTGTAGAGCAATAGACCAACATAACTTGACCACCTCGGTTGATCCTTCGTGTATTAGTAGATACAAATTAATTTCAATTCCTTGACAAATTGTGTAAGCCAACTACCTTGGAGAAGAGCACTGAAAAGGCCAAAAGTAATTGCAAAGTTCCTAGCTTACACCCACGGGCTTCCACTTTTTATATACCCGAGTTCATCCCATCTTCATCCACATAACTCCTTCTTGGCTTCATCTTTTGGGATTGGATCAATCTAACTTGAAAATGAGAAGAAAGTACCCCTTTTGGGTTGAAATTGATCTTTGAGCCTGAATGTTGAACTTCAGAATTAAGAAATTTTGAAGATTTGCCATAGTGGTATTTTGTTCTTTGATCAAGGTGCATCTTCAAATTACAACCTTTGAACTTCTGCACTGACTCTGAATCATGGACTGGTACTGGGCTTTGAACTTTTTTTTAATGAACGAATCTGCATTTCAAAACCCAAAGTCTGAACTTCATTTATATTGAACCTACAGGATGGGTTATTTGAACCATTAAACCATTCTGAACTACTTTGAACTACTTCGAACTTCAATTCGAAGTGGTTCGAAGAGGTTCAACATCTAAAACTGAATTTGGAAACTGTGAAACTTCTTGTGAAGTCCTCTGAACTTGGATTAAATGATCCTTATACCTTTGCTCTGAATCATTGAACTTGACAACCTTAAGCCTGATCTGAGTCTGCATGTTGAACCAACAAACCAACTTGGACCTCTGAACCATCAAACTATTTTGGACTACTTTGAACTTTAGTTCGAAGCGGTTCAACAACTCTAAACTTGAAGCTTTAAAATTGTGACAATATTGGATATTAACACATGGTTCAAAGTAATTAATAATATCCAGTTGGCGACAAAATTTTGTAGAATATTGATTCACCCACCCCCCCCTCCCCCCCCCCCCCTTGCCTAGTATTCCCTATTTCTAACAATTGGTATTAGATCTTTGTCATAGGTTCGAATCTCCTCGAGTGTCGCTAAGGGGGGATTGTAGGGCTAACCACCAATGTTCCCCTTCAGGATTCATGACATGGCTTAACTATCTCATGTGTTCTATAAGTCTAGTGGTTGTATTGGGCATTAACAGGTTGATCTTTTGGTGCAACGACAACACTAGCTTGTAACATTGTGTACCTTATAGATATGACATGTATTTTCCTCTTCTCTTTTGAAACTGATCTAGGTGGATCTAGAGAACTCAAAAAGTTTGCAGTCTTAGAATCTCATAGAATCAACATCATTGGCTAGACCTCACTGATATGATCCTGTCACAACTTGAATCATGTTGAAAGGAGGTAATGGTAAAAAATTATGTTTGGTCAATATTTGGGTCAAAGTGGCAAACTAGGGGTTGACTTAATAAAAAAGAGATGAAATATTTCCCATCTCTAAAGTGTTCAATAATGTGTTTCAAATTGAAGAGCTCATTGAGAGCATTGGAAAACATGATTGATGGTTAGAAAGGTGACATGGTAGAAATTTGGGGGGTTGGATGGACAAAATTTGGCACTTGTGTGAGTTGAACTTCCTACCTCCCACCTTTCATTTAGCTCATTTACCATCATGCCATTCATGTTGCGTTTGGTGTAATTGGTGGTATTTATATATGTATTTTCCTACCTCTCACCTTTCAATTAGCTCCTTTACCATCATGTCATTCATGTTACCTTTGGTGTAAATGGTGGTATTTTTTGTTGTTGTTATTTTTGGACAACTATCATACCATTCATGTTATCTTTAGTGTAAATGGTGGTATTTATAGTGGTATTTTCCTTTTGTTGTTGTTTTTGGACACATAAGACAAAATGGGTTTCATGTGATTCGACCCAAAACCACCCTCATTCTATTTTGGGCCCTTTCCACTCCACCATCTACAATTCTAGGGATTCCATTGGTGTTATTTCATTTTATTTGGCGGTTTCTTGCTAATTGTTGGAAATGTAAGAGGAGTGATTGAGAGGGGAGGGGTGAATCAATTACCACAAAAATATATCCCAGATCCCTTAGATGTCAATACAAAACATAAACTCTGATGAAATTGTTGTTACTTAGTTAACACATAGGAACTTGGTTAACACTAATATGTTGTAACCTGGAAAACCCTATAATAACAACTATTACTCAACAAATGTTGAATGTGCAGAACTTAAGATATTGTATGTGATTAATTTTAATTAACTTAGTTGCATACACATAAAAGAAATAGCATGAACACAAGTGACACCAAGATTTAACGTGGAAACCCAATTTGGGAAAAACCACCAATTGCAACTAGTTACTAATTTTCACTCTTCTCAAGTGAGCCCTGTTAGGATCCAACCTTGTTAAAGGTTACAAAAAAAACTGTTAGGTGTGACCTTGTTAGAGGATTTAATCACTATGTTAGGAGTGGCCTTTTTAGAGGTCTTTAGACACTTCAATTTAGAAATGTCACCTTGTTAGAAATAGTTTTAAAGCTAACTCTATTAAGAGATTTGATACACTGCTACAATGGTTAGAGAGTATCAATGATATGAATTGATTGCTGATGCAACTGTATTGCTGATTTTAGATCTCAATTCTGGCTTAAATACTTGATCCTTCTTGATTGAATGTATCTTTCTAGCTCCTTAAGGATATTTATGTATCCTTCTAATTTGCTTCCTTTAAGCATCTTCTTTTCTTTCACACACTCACACTCATTCAATCCTCAACTTGACCTTATACTTATATCATATACACTATCAATTCAACTTGAATACAACTTAGAATAATTAGTATTCATCTCCTCAGTCGGCTAGAACTAACAAACAAATCTATTAAATTCAATATGCCAAAACAAGAAGATCCTTTGTTAGCTAACCCTGCTCAGTAGACACTAACTCAGAAATGATTTTCCTATGTTAATCAAGTGAACTCAGTTAACATTGCATCTTTACAAACTTCCTCTAGTAACCAAGTAAGCTCGGTTAGCACTAGTTCCATCCAACTTTTGTTCATTAACTGATGTTTGAGTAAACTCAGTAGACACCATTTTTGAACTTGGTGAACACTAGAATGCTTGGCAGACACAGAAAACTATCTTCATCACACGAGTGAGCTCGACATACAGTGACTGGTAAAGATATGACATTTTGTGTAACATCAAAGACAATATATAATTGATCAATTATTTTCAACAAGATGATGAAGTCGATCCCACCTTTTTGGGTTCACATTCCCATGAAATGTTTCCTTCAAACTTGTGGTTTCAGGTTTGTGAAAAAATGATGTTTTGCAATTTGGTTATGTGAAAACAGATGAGGTGGTTGGGAAGGCACTAATAAACCTGCAAACAGGGTTTAAAACCCAATACACAACAACAATAAACACAATACATCAATTTTGTGGATTAGCGAATGTAACCACAAATGATTGTGAATGACCCAAATACGAGGTCCCACTGGGTGTGCCAAAATGTATGTTGTGAAATCCTAGTGTGTAAAGAACATTAAAGTTAATCTAACATTCACAAACTAAGGAAATGCAATAAACTTTACGAGAGGACAAAGGAGACACAAAAGAGGAATGCTTAAACCAAGTATGGTGAGCTCCCTAAGTGCAACCTTGATACTTCAATGTGTCCAAATGATGGTGCATGTGTCCTCAGAATGATCTCAAGCTTCAAGTGATGAATTATGGTCAAGTATGAGGATGAGTGAAAAGTTTAACAATGGGAGCATGGGTAGATTTTTCCATTATAGATGGTATTTTGATAGTTTGTGAGCTCTCAAAATAGCGTTATAATTTTTCATGGGAAGTGGTTATGAAATGTGAGAGGAGAAGGGTCAAATTTATAGGCTAAGGGGTGGTGAGATGGATGACTAGGATGTAAGGATGGAAAATGAATGAGGTAGGGCTAGGATGGAAGGAAGGGGAAGCACATGGATTGTGCTTCTTCAAATCCATAGCCTTGTAACAAGTGTCACAAGAGGATTGGATGAGGGAAGAGGGTAAAAATGAAGGGTCAAATGGAGTTATGAAGGGGAAGGAGTGTGGAAGAGGGATATAAGAGGCCTTAAATAGCCATCAATGCCTTGGATAGTGATGTAAGAAGAATGGGGTGGGAGTTTGACTTTGTTTTGGTTTAGGAAGTCTTAACCTTTGTTTAAAGTTGTGCACATGTTTAGGAAGGGGATTAGGCTTAGTTTAGGAGGAGATTAGGGTGCAAATGGGTTAGCATTAATGAGATAGGTTAATTAGCTGGCTATGTGAGGTTAGCATGGGTGAATGGGTTGGATTTGGATAATGATAGTGTTTAGGAATGGTTAGAGGTTAGGAATCAATTTATTTCATAAAAGGGGGTGTGGGATTAAAATAAATAAGTATGGTGCAATTATTTATTTTAATAGAAAAAATGGGATTTAGTTGATAATTTGACTTTGGGTTGTCATTTGGCTTTATCAATTGGACTATAGTTAATTAAATTAATTAATTAACTAGGGGATGGTGATTAATTAATTAAATATTTAATATTTAATCACTAATATCCTAGGAGATGACTAAAAATGATTACTTAATGATGTAATCAGATATAGGTGTCTATAGATGATCCATTTCATCACAACATGTGTCTCTAGGGGTCCTAGAACCCCTAGGGACATATTGTAATCGATCATGTGGGTCGAGGAGGGTTGTAGCCTAAGATACGACCCCCTTTGACCCATTTCATTACGACATGTGTCCCTATGGGTCTTAGGACCCCTAGGGAAATATTGTAATTGATCGTATGGGTCAAAGGGATTCGTAGGCTAACTTGCTACCCCTTCAACCCATTTCATCATGACATGTGTCCCTAGGGGTCTTGGGGTCTCAAGACCCTTAGGGACATATTATAATTGATCGTATGGGTCGAATGTGGCCATAGGGTAACTGTTGGCCAAATTTGCCTTCCTACCAAAATGGCCATGTTTGACTTCAAATGTTAAATGGTCACATCCCACCTTTAATATTAAACAATGCCATGGAAATATGAAATAAATTAAATAAAATATTATAATATTTCCATGTTTTCCTAAGTTATTTTTGGCCCCTAGATGTTTCTATTCACCGTCAGATCTCCTATGATCAACGGTGGGTGCTTTCCTGCTTTATCAAGATGCAAGGTTTTTTACGAATGCAGGGAAGCGACCTTTTGCCACACGACCAGGGTGGGCCCTTGCTTCTTGTTGTAGGCCTCCTTTTGACTACGCTAAAATGCTGATATGAGTTGGAATATGGCTAGGATTCTATTGGTAGTCACTTTCCCACATTTTGTATTTTGTCAAATTCTTTGACACTACGGGAAAGGAAGGTTTTAACATGTGGACATGTGGGTCCATTCTTTCATGTGTGTTGCTAGGGCTGAAAAGAAGTGCCAGGTGAAGAATATGTGTTAGTTCCTTCATTCTAGTTGGTCAAGGGTTTATGTGATTGCAAAGGTGGATGCCAAATGTTCAGTGGGCCTAAAAGTTTTAGGGCCAAACATAGTAATGACAAAGGTTTTCCATGATCATCAATCTTTTGTAGACTGACGATTGACACTTTCCCACATTATGAAATTATGAGGAATTTAAGCATTACGGGCAAGCGGCAAATGTCCATGTGTCCTAGTGGGACCAGTTAAAGAAATAACACTGTAGTCACAATGGTTAAGTTGGCAATTTCATAAGCCATCGTAGTCAAGTTTAGAGAGTGGTGTGGTTAGTTGGCCAATGGGACAGTCAAACATGCGAAGACCTTGGTGGCAAAAGGAAATAATGTTATTGGTGCATATGGTTCATTTTGGTTGTAGGATTTTGTTTGACTACTAACCTCGCTGAATTGTAAGCCAGAAATAAAGGAAAATTAGGTTTTCTTGCACAATCTGATCTTCTAATCAATCCCAACCATTCCAAGTTAATGCTAGGTTTCAAACAATGCAAAGGACACTCTTCCCAGTGTCTGATCAACCATTTTGAAGAGTTTTAGCATTGATTGGCATTGTTTCCATCACTTGAGGGTTTTCTCCAGTCAAGGTTTCCATGATTTTCATGCCTCTGCAAGTGTACTAAATTAAATCTACTGTTTGGATCATCTTGATTATTCTTTGAGCATTTAATGGTAGTTGTTGTGGAGTAACTTTAGTTAGAAGTATCTTAGTTATTCCTGAGCTATAAATGAAGATTTTGTAATCTTTGCAAGGGTTGATCTTTCTCTGATTCTCTAGTATTGCTTCTATGCATACTACTATAATTTCTCATGCCTCTAAGCCATTGTAATCCTCTACTGAGTCTCTTTTATCCATTAACACACTGTGCAAGATTTCTTTGCCTTTGGTTAATGTTTTGTCAATATTCTGCAATTTGTATGATTGTATCTACTTTTGGCATTTGAATGATATTAAGTGAAATCTCTTCCTATAGCATTCATTTTTTGTCTAATCTACATATGGTTGTTGAATTAAGAAAAGTTTGAATCTATATTATTTGAGGTTATAACTAATTAATTGTGCATTTATGGGTAGAGGTAAAGTCAAACACTCTATTTTGGTGTATCACCCCCTAGGTTAGAATAGGTAGATTTTCTTTCTATGCATTCCTTCTCCCTTTTCCTTTCCAAGTGTAGTTAGGTTCACCTTGATAGTAAAGGAGTTTGGCCTTCTCTGAAGACTTAGCCTCACAGTTCAAGTTCCATGGCTTGGAGGTTGTTTCCATGTTTCACAAGGTTGTCCATATGTAAAAACTTTGGACAAGGGTGCAAAATTTTGTAACAATAGTTTTTGGCACACCTGGTAGGACATATTAAGAAAATTTCAAGTCTATTGGTGTCAAAAGAGAAAAATTTAAAGTTGGCATTGAGAATATAGTGCTTCACTCAATATTCCAAGCCTTTAAGAGGCTTATTTCTACAAAGCACTTGGTGACTCTACACCCTTCATATATGGTTTTAGACCATAGTTTTTGTGATTCATGCCCAAAGTTGAAGCAAAGGCATCTTCTAGAGGTAATTTTCAGTATCAAGATCTTTCATTTTGAAATCCTAGAAGAAGAAAGACTAGATTGTCTCTATCACCAGTTAGGAGTATAGAGGAAATACATACACCTCCAAGATCAATTTTCACTCCACTTGTTGTTAGATCTCAACCCAGAAAGCCATCAGCTCATATTAATAGACTACTTGCTTATATGGCTAGAGCTCATGCTTTTGCCACCTTTAATGGTGGAAATCCTCTTTTATTAGCCCAAAGACATGACATAATAGTGGTTGCACTTAAAAGTATACCTAAATTTACTGGTAAAACTGCTATCTCTCCCTTAGAACACATTCAAGAGGTTGCAAATGTCTGCAATATTCATGGTATTATAGAAGATGATGTGGCTATTAGACTCCTAGCTTCATCTTTAAAAGGGAAAGCCTTACAATGGTACAGGGGTCTATCACATGGTTCTATAATGGATTGGGATGGGTTAGGGGTAGGACTATATAAACACTTTGAGGACAAAAGTGACTACTTGTCACTTTTAGAACAACTAACCACTATAAAAATAGCCCCCCATGAATGTATGACTGATTTCAATTATAGATTTCAGAAGACATGGGAAAAAATACCTATTTCAATGAAGCCTACATCTAGTAATGCCTTCTTACATTACCTTGACAGTGATATTACCACTACAATCCAAACCATGGGAGGAGATACCTTACCTAATGCTTATAAAATAGCAATAAGGGCAGAAAACATATTGATACAAGGAGAAAAGTTAGCTCCAAAGCCTCCTATGCTTTTCTTCCTTGATATCCCAAATCACCAACCAACAATAGCCCCTATTCCCACAACTTCCACATCATAATCCCTTGCTCTAGTCCTTCAAGCTTCCACATCTTTGAATGGAATGGATGAAATCAAGGAGATGATGCACTCTATGATGTTAAACATAGATAAAAGATTGCAAGGCCAAGATAAGAAGTTGGAAGATAGCCTCATTCTGATGCAGAAAGTGAGCAACAAAGTGGGGAATTTGGAGAGACAACAAGCTCAAGGTAGTAAGGACACCAATTGCAATATCAAACTTTGAACAATGGTAGGCCTCCAAATCATAATTATGGGAACAATTCTTTTGATCAAAGTACATAGGATGGTCATGCTTCTACCTGAAATGCAAATCAAAGTAGGGCCATAGTCCCTCAAAATAATATGGCTAAAGATCAAGATTTTTGTCCTTCTTGCAACTACTCCTATGCCTATTGCATGTGTCAAAAGGCTAAATCCTATTTAGGTTTGACCATCCAAGAGCCTACAGTAGGATAGTCATATAATGAGAACCAACCCAAAGATGTCTCACATATGCAAAGACAGGGTGATTGCTCCTTCATGAATCATCAAATGGCAGAATATTGTAATGTAAACCAGGAATCTATTGCTCACAACATTGGGAGCGAAAGAAGAGCTGTTGAAGATGCTATCCTCCTAATCAAAATTTAAAATCAAACGTAGTGCCTCATGTACAAACAAAAAATGATCAACCTAATGCTCCTCAACAACAAGGACAAAATAGTAACATAGTAGATGTGAATAGTCCCTAGGTTATTCTAACTCAACCCCCTACGCATGCAATTCCAAAGGATTCTACCGAAGCACCTAATAACTCATTTAGTGTGGTAGAGAAGATGAAGAAGAAAAATGTGAATATTTCCATGTGGGATGTTGTTGCTACTATATCCATGTAAAAGAGGTTGCTACAACCAGAATTGGAAAGCATTGAACCAAAGGATCAACCACCTAGCATGGAAAGTGCCACAAGCCTAGTACAGCCATCAAGGGAGGTAGACACAAATAAAAGGGTTAGACCTCTTCCATTTTATGTTTCTCTAATTATAGGGGATAAACTTGTTGACAATTGCATGATTGATTCAAGGGCTAGTAGTTCAGTAATGCCTATGTGTTGTTGATGCTTTAGAGATGAAATATGAGCCCATTGTTAAGGATGTATTACAATAGGATGGTAGTACTGTCAAGACTGTAGGGATCCTTAGGAATGTGGAAATGACCCTACGTGCATGCCTTAGTTATACTATAACTCAATATATATCAGTTGCTGAGGTCAAGACACACTTTGCCATTTGTCTTTCAAGAGACTTCACTACCCAAATAGGTGGTTACATATCTTCTGATTGGTCATATATGTTTTTCAGAACATGATATGGGACCAAGGCTTCAATAAGAGTAGAGCCTCTAGCCCTCCATCAAATTGAGCCCTACACCCCTAATCTCATCAACATGAATTGCACTATCCTAGAGGTGGATGAGAATGACATAGTAAATGAACTTGCTGCTTCTCCAATAGAGATACCTAATTTTCTCTTAGATGAATGGGCTAATGTATATCAATTTGATCCTATATCAGAAACCCTTGAGATGATAGGTCTTGGTACATACTATGTGTTAGAGAAGGATGCTCTTGTCCCTAACCTTATGAGAACCAAAGAAGATATGAGTGGGATATGAAGTATGTATTTTGATGGATCAAGTAATAAAAATGGGTCAGGGGCTGGTGTGATGTTGATTTCTCCTGCATAGGTAAGGTACTACTTCTCTTTTAGGCTTCAATTCAGTTCTACCAATAATGTGGTTGGGTATGAATCCTTCATCTAAGGTCTTCTACTTGCTCAAAAAAGAGGAATTCAAGCATTAAGTGTATATGGAGATAGAAATTTGGTGGTCAATCAGGTGAGAAATCAGAATATCACTAAGAATGGTTTGCAAAAGTCTTATAAACATAAAGTATGGGATTTTCTTGAAAGTTTCAATGCATTTAATATTTAGAGCATCCCTAGAAAAGAGAATAGATATGCTAATAGACTTGTAGCCATTGGTACATCTTATGATGTGCCAAGGAATCTTGAGGAGGAGAAGAAGCAAAAAGTTAGAGTGGTAGTTAGACCTGCAATTCTTGACAACAACACCAATTGGCAGGTGTTTGAATCTGATGTACAAATTGTAAGTTTCTTTTAGAATGAGGCAGAATTCTCAAAGAGAAATCAATCTAGGTTGCATGGCTAGTATGGGGATCAGATCATTAATCTCAGTTCCAACAAATTGCCTAAGGATCTCATTACCTTAGAGAGTATTTTCAACCCTGATGACTAAGCAAGAGATAGAGGCATGAACCTAGCTACTGACAAAGGTGATTATACACTAGTTGTAGTTGTTGATGGAAAGTCCTTAAACATGGGAAGGGTATGTTCTAAAATGGAGCAAGAAATTTTTATTCATCTATGTCAAGAATTTAATGATGTATGTGCTTGGCCATAATATGATTTAAAGGGCTTTGACCCAAGTTTGTTTTAGCATACCATAGACTTAGTAGAAAAGGTCAAACCAGTAAGGCAAAAACATAGGCCAGTGAATCCTAAAATTGAACCCTTAATGAGAAAAGAGCTATCCAAGCTAATTGAGGCTAATATAATCTTCCCTATCAAGCACTCATCATGGGTAGCAAACTTTGTTCTTGTTAGGAAGAAGAATGTAGAAATTAGATTATGTGTGGATTTTAGGGACCTTAACCAAGTTTCCCTTAAAGATCACCATCCCCTTCCTTCCATGGAACAAATATTGTCCAAGGTTAGTGGTTTACAAAGGTTCTCATTTCTTGATGGATTCTCTGGTTACAATCAAGTGCTGGTCAAAGAGTCTGATAGATACAAGACTACATTCACCACCAAGTGGGGCACCTATGCTTATAGTAAAATGTCTTTTGGGCTAACAAATTCAAGTGCCACATTTCAAAAGGCAATGGAGATGGCCTTTAAGAATATGATTGAAAGATTTGTATTGGTCTATCTTGATCATATCATAGTGTATTCAAAGAATATAGTAGATCATTTGGGTCATCTCAGGAAAGTGTTCAAAAGGTGTAGAGAGTTTGGGGTATCCCTTAACCCAAGCAAGTGTGTCTTTGCTACTAATCAAGGAAAATTATTAGGAAACATTGTATCAAAGGATGGTTTGACCATTGATCCAAAAAGAACTAAAGCCATACTTGTTCTCTCCCTTCCCAGCCATAAGAAAGGTCTGCAAAGTTTTCTTGGTAGGATAAATTTTGTGAGGAGATTTATCCCTAATTTAGCTACCATGGTAAAACCTCTTACAACTATGCTTAAGAAGAATATGGTCTTTTCATGGACCAAGGAAGGGAAGGTAAGTTTTTAAGAGATCAAAGCAACCATAGCCTCAACCCCTACTCTCATCAACCTAAATTTTGATAAGGATTTCATTTGTTCATTATTGCTTCTGGATTAGATTGTGTTGGAATTTTTACCATCAACGTTTCGAATCACATTATGTGATTCATCATCAAGATGAGAGAACAAGAGCTGTAAAAAAGTAGTGTGATTCAAAATGTTGATGGTAAAAATTCCAACACAATCTAATCCAGAAGCAATAACAAACATATCTAATGGATTGTGGAAATTTGATCTCTCTAAAGGATTTCATCCTTTATGCCTCAGGTGGTGAGTCGAGTATTTCTGCTGTCTTGACTCAAACAAATGATAAGAATGAAGAACAACCTATATCTTTCTTTAGTGAAGGGCTTAAGGACTTTGAAGACAAATACAATTTATGTAGAAAAGCAAGCCCTTGTAGTCATAAGAGCTTTGAAGAAATTTAGACACCTTCTATCTCATAACAAGATCCATTTGTTAGTAGCCCATGCTAGTGTGAAGGACTTTCTTTTAAGAAAAGATATTAGTGAGAAGAGAGCAAGTTGGATCGCTAAGGTAATGGAGTATGATGTGGACATTCAGATTACCAAGTTGGTAAGGGGAAAGGGATTATGTAAACATATGATTTCATCTCAAAAATCAAATGAGGAATTTGTTATGGTATTGATAGAACAACAAGAAGCAAGAAATGATAATCCAAGGAATTGGATAGACAACATGATGACCTTCTTGTCAGGCAATGGATATCCTCAAGGATTGGATAGAACTAAAAGGAGACAATATAGGCTGTAGTCAATTCCTTATGCCATAGTTGATGGTATCCTTTTTAGGAGAGATTTCAATGGAGTTGTATTGAGATGTATTGATGCAGAACAAGCTAAAAGAATGATCAAAGAGCTTCATGATGGTCTTGATGGTGGTCAATTTTCAACAAGGACAACTGTAATGAATATTATGAGAGTTGGTTACTACTAGCCATCCTTGTTCCATGATTGTCATAAGTATGTGAGAAAGTGTGAAACATGTGCCTTTTTCTCTGGTAAGCAAAGGCTCGCAACTCTTCCTCTTCACCCCATTCAGGTAGACCAACCCTTTTCTCAATGGGGATTGGATTTCATAGGCCCTATCAATCCTCCTTCCAACTTTGGTCACAAATGGATTCTAGCTACTACGAATTACTTCACTAGAAGGATAGGGGCAGTTGCATTGAAGGATGCTACAAAATCTTTAGTTGTTGAATTCCTTGATGTAATTATTACCAGGTTTCCCTTCAACCATTATTTCAAATAATAAAAAATCTTTTGTAGGAGCTTAGATTTGTGCATGGGCAGTTGATCATAATATCTACTTGAGCACATCCTCAAACTACTATCCTCAAGGCAATGTATTGGTTGAGTCATCTAACAAGAACCTAATTAAGATTATGAAAAGGACTATAGAGGATAATCAGAGGTGTTGGCATCAAAAGTTGAAGAAAACACTATGGGCTCATAGAATAATGCCTAAGAGAGCCATATGAAATTCACCCTTTGTATTGGTATATGGCAGGGAAGCAAGGCTTCCAATTTCATTAGAATTTCCATCTCTAGAATTGGCTCATCAGTTAGAGCTAATGGAAAGTGATTCCATGATAGTAAGAATGGTAGAGCTAATGGGGCTAGAAAAGAAAAGGAAACAGGCCATGCAAACCCTAGAAACATGTCAACAACAAATGAAAGACAACTTTGATAAGAAGGCCAGAGTTAGAATCTTCAAAAAAGGTGATCTGCTATTAAAATGGGATGCAAATAGGGAAAAAATAGGAAGGCACTCAAGATTTGATACACTATGGAGTGATCCCTATGTGGTTATCAGTTACAAATAGTCCAATGCTTTTACATTAAGCAGGCCTAATGGGGAAATTCTGCCTATTCCAGTTAATGGAATATACCTTAAATCCTACTTTTGATAAAAGATGAGTTTTTCATGTATATAATTAGGCTAGTTTCCTTCCTATGGTTTCTTGTTTTTCAAGAAGTGCACAAGCACATGTGTTTTGTAGAGGTTGAAGAGGATTTTGGTTCCTAGTTGTAGTTGCAGAGAGACAGTTTTGGAGGTTCCTAGGCATGTTTTCTATGATTTTAAGGTTTTGTTGGGGGGATCCTCATGATTTCTATGACTCTGTTCCCCAATGGATGCGCAGGCTACTAGTCTATGCATAGCTAGCTTGCATCCCCCCTGAGTCACCGAAATTGTTGGCCAAATTTGTCTTCCTACCAAAATGGCTATATTTGAATTCAAATGTTAAATGGTCTCGTCTCACCTTTAATATTAAACAATGCCATGGAAAAATGAAATAAATTAAATAAAATCTTGTAATATTTCCATGTTTTCCTAAGTTATCTTTGGCCCCCGCATGTTTTCGTTCACCGTCATATCTCCTAGGATTAATGGCAAGTGCTTTCCCACTTTATCAAGATGCAATGTTTTTTATGAATGCAAGAAAGTGACCTTTTGCCACACATCTAGGGTGGGTCCTTACTTCTTTTTTGTGGGCTACCTTTTGACTATACTGACATGCCGCTATGAGTTGGAATATGACTAGGATTCTATTGGTAGTCACTTTCTCACATTCTATATTTTGCCAGATTCTCTAACAATACTCGAAATTGAGGTTTTAACATGTGGACATGTGGGTCCATTCTTCCATGTGGGCCACCAGGGCTGAAAAGGAGTGCTAGGTAGTTTCTAGGTGGAAAATATGTGTCAGTTGTTCCATCCTGGTTGGTCAAGGGTTTATGTGTCTGCGAAGGTGGATGTTGAATGTTTAGTGGGCCTGAAAGTTTTAGGGGCAAACACAATAATGACGAATGTTTTCCATGATCCTCGATCTTTCATAGATTAGTGATCGACGCTTTCCCACATTATGGAATTAAATGAGAAATTTAAGCATTGCAGACAAGTGACAAATGGCCATGTGTCCTAGCAAGACCAATTAAAGAAATAACACTGCAGTCATGACTGTTAAGTTGGCAGTTTCATAAGTCGTCGCAATCAAGTTTAGAGGGTGGTGTAGTTAGTTGGCCAATGGGATAGTCAAACTTGTGAAGACCTTGCAGGGTGGCAAAAGAAAATAATTTTATTGGTCCATATGGCTCATTTTGGTTGTAGGACTTTGTTTGATTGTTGACCTTGTTGAATTGTAAGCTAGAAATGGAGGAAAATTGGGTTTTCTCTCACAATCTAATCTTTTGATTGATCCCAACCACTCCAAGTTAATGGTAGGTTTCAAATGATGCAAAGGACACTCTTCCCACCATTTTATCATCCATTTTGAGGAGTTTTGGCATTGATTGCCATCATTTATATCACTTCAAGGTTTGCTCCAGTCAGGGTTTCCATGATTTTCATGCCTCTACAAGTGTACCAAATCAAATCTACTATTTGGATCATCTTGATTATTCTCTAAGCATTTAATGGCAGTGTTTGTGGAGTAACTTCAGTTAGAAATATCTCAGTTATGCCTAAGCTATAAAGAAAAATTTTGTAATCTTTGTAAGGGTTGATCTTTCTCTAATTCTCTAATATTGATTCTATGCATGCTACTATAATTTCTCATGCCTCTAAGCCATTGTTATCCTCTGTTGAATCTCTTTTAGCCATTAACACACTGTGCAAGATTTCTTTGCCTCTGGCTAATATTTTGTCTATTTTCTGCAATTTGTATGATTGTATCTACTTTTGGCATTTGAATGATATTAAGTGAAGTCTCCTCTTATAGAATTCTTTTGTTGTCTAATCTACATGTGGTTGTTGAATGAAGCAAAGTCTGAATCTATATTCTTTGAGGTTATAAATGGTTAACTGTGCATTTATGGGCAAAGGTAAGGTTAAACACTCTATTTGGTTCATCACCCCCTAGGTTAGAATAGGCAAATTTTCCTTCTATGCATTCCTTCTCCATTTTCCTCTCCAAGTGTAGTTAGGTGCACCCTGATAGTAAAGGAAGTCAGCCTTCTTTGGAGACTCAGCCTCACAGTTCAAGTCCCACAGCTTGGAGGTTGTTTCCATGTTTCACAAGGTTGTTCTTAGGTAAAAACTTTGGACAAGCGTGCAAACTTTTGTGACAATAGTAACCTATGACCCCCGTTGACCCATTTCATCAATACATGTGTCCCCTAGGACATATTGTAATTGGTCATATGGATCAAAGGTAACCTACAACCCCCTTCAACCCATATCATCACAACATATGTCCATAAGGGTCCTAGGTCCCCTTGGGATATATATATATATAGTAGTATATTTAATAATATGTTTTTAATATTATATATAATAATAATATATAGAAAATATTTATAATACTATAGATAATATAGAATACTATATAATAATATATAGTACTATGATCCTAATATACGAACTAATCATATTTAATACCATAGATAATATTATAATAATTAAATTTATTATACAATATATAATAATAAAATAAAAAATAATAATATTCAAATATCATTATATCTTAAATGTAAAACATATTTAAATATGTTTGTAAGACTTTTGGTTTAAAAATGTACAATATGTCCCCATTAAGTCAAATTTGAAATTTTGTATTTTGCTACCACATTTTGGGTATGCGATTCTGTATCAGTACCCAATTAGGCTTGGTATATACCAAACTTATTTGGTCAACTCAAAAAATGTGTTTGAGCCATGTTTTTATGACATTCAAACTTCGACTAGCCATCTGACAAGATTTTTTCATCCAAATTCAATGAAACAAAAAGGGTTTTTAGAGAATACTCTCAAGATTCCATCGATATAATTGTTTTCAAATTATGAATTTGATAAGTATTTATTAGTTAATTTCTAATGAAGATGTCTGTAAAGTGTTGATTGACATCCTAATTGAAAAATAGCTATAAATTTCAAACGATATAACATTTTTGATATCCAAAAGTTGTGTCACACTCTGTGCTTTGTGTATTATAAGAAAAAAAAAAAAAATTTAAAACAAAATTTTCAATTATTTAAGGTGGTCAAACACAAGAGTTTTTTTATTCTAAAAAAGTTAAAATAGAAAATTCATATTTAATTATTTAATTGGAATAAAAACACCCAAAAATAGGTTCACGTCTGAGCATGAGTCTACTTCTTATATCTATAATTATATTTAAAAATATTATCATTCAATTTTGATTAAGGTGGTTAGACATACACCTACTTTTTATTTTTGTTCTAAAATTTTTGTATTACTGCATTAAAATCCAAAATTTTGACCAATCAAATAATTTTTTCTCTAGATAAGGCCTAGTAGTTTACAAACTAAATTTAATTTCCTATAGAGTCTCTTCATACAACTTTTTGATATATAGTTCATAACTACTTTAAAATAATGCGTCAAGTTGATAGAACCCTAATTTGTTGATTTTTCACAGCCACTTAAGGTCATAATTTGGTTGACCCTGATCCTGCACATACCCATCTGTCCAACTAATTTTAATCTAGAGATCACAAAGTTGTGTTCTCATTCTTATACAAAAAAACCACTAATCATAGCACTAATATTAATGTTAGTGTAGTTTTTTATTTTTCCTATTTTGCTAGGTTTTTCTTACACTTTTAATAATCTCGCTTAGGTTAATAAAGCATGTCTTATTAGGTGAATGGTTGTGAGGTGTCATCTTCCTACATGTGAGCATCCATTAGCTATCTTGGGAAGATACTTTGCTATCTTTAGTCTGATAGATGGTTGCTCCTCATTGGTTGGTGTTGCCACCTCCTCCCTCTTCCTAGCCTATATAAGCATGCTACCTGGCTTCTATTTGCATCTCTTGTTTTTGCATCCTCTTAATGCTATTTTGCTTCCAGCATTTGCATTACTCTCTTGGAGACTAACTCTATGATGCTATTTTGATTTTGTATCATTTGCATTCATAGTTTAGATATTTACTCTTTGCACTAGTTTTCTGGATTATTAATCTTTTCAGATTCTAACATGGTATCAGAGCTTTTCTATGTGCAAGAGTAGATTTTAGTTTCCTTATTTGAGAGATTCGGAGGGGGCAAATAAATTTTATTTTAGTTTTTTGAAAAACGAAGTATGCTCTTCTCTTGCATCTTTGGATGATCTTGAGAATCAGAAAAGTTTTGACAAAAACAGTTTTTTTCTAGGGTTTCAATCTCACTCGAGAACAGGACAAGCTAATCCAGATGGGCATTCTTAAGTCCTCTAAGTCACATGCCTTGGCTGCCAACCAAGGCACAAAAGAACAACAAGGACAAAGTAGTAACAACAATAGTAAGGACAAGAAACAAAAGAATAGCGAGGAGAAGAAGGATCGGATGCCAGTTTCTTCAAAAGCAACTATTGATACACCATCTTCCAAGGGCAATAAACCTAAGAAAGAAAAGGTCAAATGTGCTTATTGTAAAAGACCTGGTCATGATGAACATAAATGTTTGCAGAAACAACTTGATCACTCGACATACATTCTTGAGAAGAATAATATCAGTGTTCCTGAGTCTATCAAACAAAGTTCTAATGAAGGGTCTAACAAAGAAAAAGAAAACAACAAGGGGAAAGGAAAGGGCAAGGCCCTTTTTGCAGTTGCTTCCTCACCATCCACTTGGGTTCTTGATTCGGGTGCTTCACACCAAATGGCTTCATCTAAGGAAGAACTTGCATCCTTGGAGCCGTGTACTATGCCTTCTATTTTGATGGGTGATAACACTCTTGTTGAGGTGTGTGGGAGAGGGTCTGTTGATGTGGGGGATGGTACATTCCATGATGTTCCTTATGTACCCTCATTATCAACTAATCTCCAATCGATACACCAGATCACTCACACAAGTTTAGGCAAATGGGTTGAGTTCACTCCTAGTTCAGTGGAGATAAGCGAGTTGCACAATGATTCTACAGTTACAGTTGGGAGAGCAGATCATCAGTCACGACTCTATATGTTTTCTCACTTTGTTCTTGACCCTCCTTTGACTGTTTCACTCACTCACTCTAATGATGTGAGCAGATTATGGCATGAGCAGTTTGGCCATCTTAACTTCCACTACTTGCATCAGCTTAACCAGCAGAGCATGGTCATAGGGTTGCCTTCTACTTTGACATTGGAGTCACTTGGAATACATGATAGATCTTCTAATGGGTCAGATTCACTTGAGCAGTCTTCTACCTCCACTTCTGATGCAGAGAGTGATTTAGAGGACTCACCTCCTTCCTCTCCTAGTCATCATTTACAGGTTGATGATTCTCCTCTAGATTCTCCATCTTCCGGTCCACTTTGGGCTAGACAGACCTTGCAGTTTGCATGTGATTGGGTTGGGGATCCATCAGACACCAAGCAGACTCGTTCACAATTCCAGGATGCTCTACATATCTTCATTGCTACTGCCTCAAATCCACAATCCTTTCATGAGGCTTCTGGTATTTTTGAGTGGGATACAGCTATGCAGGAAGAGTATAGTTCCTTGATGAGGAACCACACTTGGGATCTTGTCCATTTTTCTAAGGGAAGAAAAATTGTTCGATGTAAGTGGATCTACCGGACAAAATTTGCAAGCTTTGCTGGAGGTGCAGGATGCTACATCTTTTGGGGGGGCCTCTTCCTCTCACTTGGAGTCCTAATTTTCTTTGGGGAGTCTCTTTTCTCTCTCTTTTGGGGGAATTATATGTACATGGGTACCTCATCAGGCTTGACTTGTCGGGACCCATTTCTACATCCACCTAAGCTTCGCTTATGGGGGGGTGTTAGTGTAGTTTTTTATTTTTCCTATTTTGCTAGGTTTTTCTTACACTTTTAATAATCTCGCTTAGGTTAATAAAGCATGTCTTATTAGGTGAATGGTTGTGAGGTGTCATCTTCCTACATGTGAGCATCCATTAGCTATCTTGGGAAGATACTTTGCTATCTTTAGTCTGATAGATGGTTGCTCCTCATTGGTTGGTGTTGCCACCTCCTCCCTCTTCCTAGCCTATATAAGCATGCTACCTGGCTTCTATTTGCATCTCTTGTTTTTGCATCCTCTTAATGCTATTTTGCTTCCAGCATTTGCATTACTCTCTTGGAGACTAACTCTATGATGCTATTTTGATTTTGTATCATTTGCATTCATAGTTTAGATATTTACTCTTTGCACTAGTTTTCTGGGTTATTAATCTTTTCAGATTCTAACAATTAAGGTCTTGATATGATTTGGAATCAAATAATTCAAATCCCTTTAAATGAACATCCTATAGTTGTTGAAGTCTCCTTGGTTCAAGAAATGGCCAAGCCTACTACAATACTCTACTAGGCCTTTCCATTTCTAATTTAGGATCTCCTTCATAATCTATCATTTCAATATTGAAGTAAAAAGTTTATAATGTTTCTATTTATGCTCTAGTATAATTCAAAATGTACAAGCTTTATTCTATGGAAATGTATATTTTGCATGTGCTTTGAACCATATTATTTCTAATAAGTTTGTAGGGAAAGTGACATCAACAAGATATAAAAATGTACATTTAAAACTAGACCAAAAAATCAATTTAATAATATACATGTTTTATTTATTCAAAATTTCCTTAGTCATGATTCACCTTAATATAGAAGTTTTATTATGAACTAAATTAATAATACAAGAAATAATATTTTATAGAGGTTGTAGCCCCTAAAAAGCTTCAATTACAATACTCATAAATATTTTTTAAAACTAAAAAATACACTAATTTTGAATTTGACCTAAAACCTCCATCTGCATGGTTGATTTTACTAATTTTATTTCTTGTTGAACTCTTGACATCATTTGCCAAAATGCTCCCTCTTGATGCCAAGTAGACTAAAAATTGAACATTTGCAACCCATTATGCATCATTGCCATCACTCTAGTCTTATATACTCTGTACACTTAGTTTGCAGATGAGATTTAATTATATTAAAGGAAATATTTGTGATAGGGATGATTTTTTTAGGATCATGCCCTTATCTACAAATTTGTGAAAATATGATCAAAGTTGTGTGACCTCCATTCTTAGATTTCCCAAAACTAGAAAGATGACATGAAGAAAGAAATTTGTATCTACCATAGAATTAGGGACAATTTTATCTTTGAATTCAATTATGTTGAGAATAAAGAAAAGGTACTAAAAAATGTCCCATGCCATTTTAAGGGATTAATTCTGCACATGGAACCATGGTTTCACATTGTGATCCTTGAATAGAGGATATCTTTTGCATACCTTTGGGTACATTTATTCTATCCTTAACTTATGAGTCTTGGAACCACAATAAGTTTACAGGTCATTGGAAACAACCAAGACAAGTATTATTGTGATTTGAAAGAAATACTTCATTATGTAAGTTCAACATATATATTTTTATGTGTTAAACTGGTTCTTTCCTAAAGTCTTCCTACCAAGATCTCTTTAAAAGTGGGTTGAAGATTTTGGAGGTAGCTGATTGATTATGAAGTAATCAATTTTAGATCCAAGAAATACTTCTTAATTGATTGTTCAACTCTTCAATGTCCAAAACCAAAATCACTTCAATGGGGAAATCATGCTAGAAATTGAATGCCCAGCTAGTGGATTGGGGATGATCCCCTACCATTATGGTATTCCACTAGACACCTTTCATGGTTGATCTATATGAATCGTTCATAATTTTTCTAATCTTAAGTGCATATTATTTTGTAGGATTTTTGTGCATATTTCATGCTCCAAATAATTTAATATTAGATCAATGATGAGGAAGTAGTGTTATGTAGTGACAAAAAATGATAGAAATAGTGAGCAAGATCTACTTTTTTGCTAAGACAAGGTAAACAACCACTAAATTCTATGGGTTAGAAATTTGGTGCATATACAACAATTGACTCTATTAACTATTATAGTAAATTCTTGGTACTCTACTTACATCTTAAGCGAGTCCTTAAGTATTGCACTTGAATTCTAAATATTGAAATTATATTATTTATACAATAAAATGTGCAAACTATTAAAAAATTAAAATTAAATATAATACTAAATTGACAAAATTGTTAAAAAATGAAGTATAAAAACTACCTAATGAATATAGACATAAAACAAGTGCTCCTAGTGAGCTGGAGTCCCTGCCCTGTGGGGATGAGGAGTTGCAACTATGTATGTTTTTTTAAAGTTTAGAGTATGTTAAAAAATTAAAGCATAGAGACATGGCTGAATAGAAAACATAAAAGAAAATAGATATATTTGTAATATATTTATGAAATGTTGGAAATAGTTTTGGTGTTGCTAATTGCATAGAAGGATTTTCTGTAAAACTATCTAAATAGAGATTTAATGATGACTGAAATGTCAAGTTACTTATATTTTATATAGCAAAATTCTTAGACTTGTGTATGATTTGGCTGCGTAGAATAGGCAATGTAGTGTATAGGTGAGTAATATACAAAATACATGTATCATATTTATACATTTATTATGTCTGAGACATCTTCAAAACAATATCTGTTTGGTCCAATGCATATTAGAACATGGACTATTGTTGAAGCTGAAACTGGAGCGATCGAAACAAAATGTGTTTGATATTGTTGAGAAGGTTAGCAACGTTAAATGAGGAAAAGAAACTATGCAAACAACTGGAAATGAGTAGAATATTAGCTTACCATGGTGGTTTCTGTGGTGATTGAGAGAATGGAATTGTCTATTGCTAGTGTGAATGTGCCATGTATGTTGAACTTTTGTGTTATGTAGACGGCTGTAGACATTTGTTCTATGTACTAGTTGAAGTGGATTCTAGTAAGCTTTGGGAAGTTGTCCTCAAGTAGCTTTCCATGTAGGCAATAGTCAAGAATGTTATCCTCTGTTTCAATGACATTTTGGAGATAAGGTTGGAAGTTGAATGTTGTGGTTTTTCCATAGTTGGTGCAATGAATCTCTCCTATGCTTGTGCTTGTGGATAATGAGACTATTTGTTGACATACTATGCATAGTGTGATATGGTGTTTGGTGGACATTCTTTGTTCATAGTATTCCTATAACCTGAGAGTGAACAGGAGAAGTCAGTAAATGTATTTGTAATTTGTTGAGTCGTGTACATAGTAGTGTGTAGTCTATGTGTGTTGTATGGTCGATTACCTGCAACTTTGGTTCTACCAGATTTTGTAGTGTTATTTTCGTGCATTGATCATTGAGTAGATTGATAAATGTGGCTTGGCCTGATTGTAGTATCGCCAATCCTCTTGGACCGCTGTGGATTACATTTTTGAGTAGTAGTAGCAACAGTGTTGGTTTTGTAGATGATTCATAGATATCTTCTAGGTTTTTGTAGGCATAGCTATGGTTTTGGAAGACTTAGAGCTACAATAATGAGTAAGCTGTTAGTCAATGGAATTAATTGAAATTGTAGAGAATTTTTAGAAAGTGAAATTTAATTTTGAAATCTGTATCTTATAGTTGCAGTGTCAGAAGGGAGCTCCCCATTTCTGATTTGTAGCTGGAACTATTGTGCTATCTGCAAATGGGATGTGACAAGAACACCCAGGGTTCTGATTGGATATGTATTTGGTGACTATATTAGTTATGAGATTTTTGTGTCCGGTGCTAGCTTTTGTTGCTTGCATATAGTAGTAGTTTTTTGAATCTGAGTTTTTGAAGGGAGTTTTAAGTAATATTCAACGTCTCCTCTTTCAAAATCCAATTTTTTGTTTATTTTGAACTTCTCTATGTGGATGCTTGTGCCAGGAGTCAGCCAATGCAAATATTTGTCAATCAATTTGTTTGTGATGTTTATTGTTATGGTCTTTTGAGAATCTCTGTCAATCATATCTATGTGTGCAATTGGTGATCCTTATTGGCTTGAGGAAGTCGACTTGCAAGTTGGTCCATATATTATGAGTATGTTGCCCTCAAACATGCTTCCTGATTGTGTTGTGCAAATGTCGAATATGGTTGAAGGTTTGGATTCTTCCACCTTTTGTCTACATATAGAAATGTGTTTGTGTTAGAAGTTTGGGGATTGTAATGTGTATGTGTTGAAATGTGTTTCAAGTTGATTATCATTGTTTGTCAGTATACTTACTTTTTTTGCTTGCTTTCTTGCTGATTATCCAATTTTTGTGTGCTATGTTTGTTTTCCATGGTCTACAAGAAATAATCAATAGAATAAAATTAGTAACTTGTATGTTTAGTTAGATCTTGGTAAGTGGAAGATGATAAATATAAGAGGAAGTTGCATGTTCATTCACTATTGATGTATGCATAGCGCTATTGCACAGTGATCAGTCCAAAATGTATCCATAAAAATGGTCTGAGTTGTTTCAATGTTGATGTTGCATATCCAAGTGTGGTCAACCATGCTTATAGCATGTGTTGTTGGCTTGTTTACTGTGAATAGTAAGCTATGATCATTCATGAACTATTGCAATTACAATTGTGCTTTTGTTGATTTCGACATGTGAATGTTGAAGTCTCCCGCAATTATCAATTTTGAATCTATTGGCAAGTTGCCTGTGATGATTTCTATGAGGTTGAACAGGTCATTGATTGGTGCATTTGGTGCAAGGCACAAATTTGTTATTCGTAAAGGAATTTGGTTGGGCAAATGTCGGTTGTTATTGATTTGAGGTGTCTTGTTGCAAATGTTTCTATTTTTTACAATGTGCTATTTCTGCTAGAACAGGTTAGTAGTCCATGTATAGAAAATGAAGGTTATAAATGGAAACTTTTGTTTAACAATTGAAGCTTTTCTGCTTTTCTTGTTCGAGTTTCTTGCAAGCATAGTATGGTTGTAGCTAGTAAGTCATGGTCATGAGCTATTTCTTGTTCATGTAATGGTAGGCTTCTTGTGTTTAGAGTGCATATTATGATCTTGTTTGATGCCATAGTGAAAAAGCTATGTTGTAGTGTCCAGTAAGCTAATGTTTTTAGGCAGTGCATTTCAACTTTGACTTTGTGGGACAATTTAGATTGTGGTGTTGTAGTCTATAAATCAAGTATAATGATTGGATGTCTCTTACATGGGATAACACAGTATAGACTAGCCCATGTTGGTAGACTTGGTGATGGTCAAATGCAACTGCATCCATTATTAGTCCCTGTGCTCTGTGAATGGTTCTTGCACATGCAAGTCGAATGGGGTATTGTAGCGATTGATGATTTTTGATGTTTTTTTTATTTTTCAAGTTATTCTCATTATCGGTGTCCACGAGTCTGAGATGGAATCTATATATAAATTATGCATTTATTGTCAATGTACTCTTCCAACATGAGGATTGCAAAACTCTATCCAAATGACATCGTGGTGGTGTGTTGTATGGAGTTGGAAGATTCTGTTGGTGTCGTTAACAAGGCCATCTTGTGTGTCGAGGTTTCCTGAAATGAGTTCTACGAGAATGCCTAGATTTACAAAGATTGCAGTTAGTAATGTAGTTTCCTCAACTCAGTAGGCGACGATGTCAACTGTTGTGCCTATGTGGTCAATAGCTTCTAGGAGATATAGTCTCATGAGAAAGTAGTCTAAGATGGTTTTGTTGTGCTCATCAACTATTGAGTTGCGTTGGAATAGATGGGGTAGCCTTGGGTCATTTGGTCTAGGCTTATAACATGTTGCATTTATGTATAATATGTCTTCATCCGTTTCGTCACATGTCCTAATCTAATTGAGAGTAGATACAAATTGGTCATCTATTTGCCTTACTATGGTTTTTAGTTCAAAGTATTTGACCATGTCAGTCCAAAATGTGTATGAGATAGTCTCATTTTTAATTCTAGGTTCTTCAAATATCTAGTTGTCATAGACAGGTTGCGCTTGGTATAGGTCTCCACCAAACGGTTGAGTTGGTGTGTTTTATTTGTCGTAATCTTTTGTCGATATTGTACAACATTGTTGATCTGATCAATGATGTCTCATCAATTAGTACATGCTATAGTTGGTCAAGTTTTTTGCTCAAGCTATCCAATGTATTAGCATCTAATGGTGTTAATTTGGAGAAGTTGTATGGGAGGTGGAATATGGAATGTGCAATGTATCCACCAACATTGAACACAACTTTTCCTATTGAGGTAACTATGATTCCCTTTGGTTTTAAGGGGTCTCTATTTAGTTGTTTGTTGTATAGTCATATGAGGGCTTCATACATTACTTTTTCCATGTATGTCTTGCCAATTCTAGCACCCCTGGTTCGTAACAAATGAAGTGGTTTGTGTAGTGCAAGTCTCTTTGTCATTAGTATGCCTTTTAGTATTGCTTGTTGTTCCCTGTTCAACTTTCTTTGCATAGCGAAGTATTCTTCAATTCTTTGTAAAAACAAATGTGCAATTTCTGAGAATAATACTGTGGGGGGAGTGTGCTTTACTTTTGTGTTTCTTTAGTGGATTAGATCAGGAATAATATCATATTGTTCTTCTATAACTGACTGATTGATTGAGTCAATGCAGTTGTCGAACATTATTATCTAATTTTTTTTTATGTGTGAATGTCTTTTGTTGCATTGTCTATGTCGCCCCATCTATTATCAATTTGTGCATTGTACATTTTTTCCTGTATTTTCTATTTTGATTTTTCTACTATTGAATGCTTCAATCCATGTGTTGTGGCTTGATAGCAAAGTGTTCTCACTTACTCTGAATAGTACATAAAGCATCAATTTCTCTCTACAATAATTTTGATAGTCAATATGAGGATTGTATTTGACAAAATGTATGATTTGTGGTTTTCTTCTTTTGTGTATTGTGTTTGCCTTATTGTAGTACAATGATGTATACTTGGCCAGAGATAAATTGTCTAGTGCTTGTGGTCTTATTATGTATTTGTCGATTATGGAAGCGTACATTATGTTATCTGAATTGTCATGTTCTTTTGCTATAGTTTTGGACATTTAAGCATGAACACTCTACTTTCAAATGGTGCAGTGTTGATGAAAATAGTTCTTTGTGAGGATTTGTGTAGTGGTAATGACAGGGCAATGTGAACAACTTGACAAGTGGACATTTGTTGACAGTTTAGTAGTGCATTTCCAAGTTTTTGTATGAACTGTGTCTTATTGTTGTAGGTAGAAGCAAATTCTCTATGTAGTTAATGAAATGTCGATGAAGATGTATCCTATTTTGTCATGTATGAAGAGCAATACGATGCTGCAATGTACACATCCAATATGAACTGTGTGTCTGTGTTTGCATACCATAGTGGTGGCACTTGCTTTGCGAATGCATTTGTCCAAATATTTGTTGGGTGTCTTTTTAGTAGTAGGATTCTTCTTGTTAGTGTCATTTGAAGCATGACAATATAGTCATGGTCAATTAAGTGGAACTCATTTAAGAAATCATCAAATGTTGTTTTCTTTGAGTATTGCTTATGTTCACGTTGCCTAAAGAGGGTCTGTTGCTTTCTGTTTTTTCTTTGGATCAGTTGTTGTCAAGGGATCCAATATTTTTGTTTCTCTCATTGGTGGTAAGGGGAAGTTGAATCGACAATTAGATCTTCTATATTTTCTACAAGTTCTTGTGTGATGGTGTGTTTGCATTTTGATAATGTTTGCATCAAGTAATGTTGAAGCACAAAAGATGTATTTGTCAACGAAATTTTCTATTTCTTCAGTTTTTCATTTTCCATTTATTGGTGCGTTTTCAATCCAAAGCATAAAATGAACATGTTCATTGCCTCTATTTTGGAATTCTGTGACAAAGAAGTAGTCCAACACTTTTCCATATAGGTTTGTGTTTGTTACCATCATTTTGCGAAATGTGTTTAGTCTATGGTTGAAGTAACGTGTGCAAAATACTAAATTTTGTCGTATTTGAAAATCTAGATTGATATCTTCTATGGTTTTGATATGTTTCTGGTTTTGTTTTTTAGAGATTTGTTCTAGAGCTTGTATCAATGGTTGCCAAAAGTGCTCTACACTTGTTAATGTGACAAAGAAAGTTAGGGGGCCTAGTTGTCTGATCATTGTGAATATGTTTTTCCTTGTGTTTTCCAAGTAGTCTAGTGAGGTGCGAACACTTTTGAGTGATCTAAATCCTATTGGTTATCTTAGTATTTTTTCAAGGTTTGAGGGATCACGAACTTGTTTGGCTAACAATTTTTTACCTTTGAGCTTTGCTTTCCTTATGCAAACCCATGCCAAGGATGATATCTGTTGTATTATCAACTTAATGGCTTTGAAGAAGATGGCTATTATATGTCTTACAAAATCATTCTCTTGATGCATTAGCTCCCATTTAGCATTTTTTTGAAAGCTATAGTTTTTGCAAATGTCCACTGGTCGTGGGTAGCTGTAGAATAGAGTTGGGAAGTTCATTTCCTTTGAATTGGGATCTTGGAAAATGCCAAGAGGTCTGATTCCATCAGAAGGTGCAATTTCAATTATGTATGTGTCAAGATCTTTGATGGACTGTGTGTCATTGAACCAATAGATGAGTGATTCAGATATTGGCTTTTCGTCTACTTGATCATTTTCATCATGTGATTCAGGTTCAATATCATTATTTGGTTGCATTTGTTGTTGTGTCTTTGTTAGCAATGTTTCCCATTGTTCATTTATGTATACATTGTGTCTCATGTACAATGGTGTTTTCTGTAAATCTCTTAATGCATTCATTATACAAGTAGGCCTAATGTTACCTTGAGCATACACATTCTCATATTGCAATTTTCATTTCAGTCTGACTGCAACTATTTTTTCTCATCTACTTCCCTAGGCAATGCATGTTGCACTTTATCAATATCTACAGTTACATTTATAATTATTCCATTTAACCCATATTATGACCTTTTGTACCCTAGTTGTTGAATCTGTGCAAATGCAATTCGTAAAGAAATAAGTCTTTCTTCTAGTGAGCTTAGCATTTGCACTGCATCTATCTTCTTATTTCCTCGTATGTTCCAGGGTGCAACAAAGCATGGAACTTTCATAGATAAAATAGCTTTGGAACATTCTTTACAAACAAATTGCCATATTCTAAGTTCCTTTTGTTCATGTTCAAGAGGTAGTGATAGGAAAGAGTCAATGTAGGCTTTGTCAATAGTCTGTATGTTTTTGCAGAAGTGCAAGCTTTCACAGATCTCACACGGGTGAATTGGTGTGTCATTTATAGCAGATAGATAACTCTTATTGATTTAGAAATAGTCTTACTTTTCAAGGTTTTCTTTGTGTTTTTTTTACTGCATAGTTTTTGAAATGAATATGTGAGGTGAAAACAGTTGTAGCAGTCGAAAGGTGGCTATCTTTTTTCTTTTGTTCAATGTGTTCTTGGGTCACATTCTTCTGTATTACATGTTTTATTGAATGAAGGGAATGGTGCATTTGTGAATGTAGCTTTTTTGTTGATGCAAAGTTGAGGTTTCGTTGAATGCTACATCTATATGTTGGTGACAATGTTCTTGTGCTGCTTGTTAGCAGATTACAATCTGTGACTGATGTATTGATTGCATTCGTTAGCTAGTTTTGTGGGTGATTATCTAGTTAGTACAGTGTTATAAACACTTATCTTGCTGTATTGATCTTGGTAAGATTATTATAGTATTGTCATATGTGAAGAGTGCATTGCGTCAATTTTTTTTTGCTATGTTTGCTAAGTCAAAATATTGCACATATTTTTCCAACAACTCTGAAAATTAAGCACTCTTCAATCTTTTCCCAAAATAGTACGTTTGATAGACAATAATTTGCAGTTGAGTACTACTATTACTGTTAGTATATGTTGAAGGATCTAATAACTTCATAATGTGGAATAAATCAAATAGTTCTAAACATTTCAGCATAAATTAAAAAGCAATTTTTTTTACCTCAAGGACATTTATGCAAAGCAGTACAATATTGAACACATACTTGAGGTAGTTAGGAAATCCTTACTGGTAGTTGCACATAGTCAGTCCTGTAGAGAGAATTGTTGGTATGTTGTGTTCTGCATAGGAAATGAATTTAAGTTAGTGTAAAATGAGACATGTGTGCAAGAATTCTGAATCTTAAGATTATAGAAAGCGTGAAGTAGTAGCATGGAAATTCTACATGATTAGAAATAAGAGTTAGTCAAGTTCTCTATTGAATTTTGAGCTAAGAGTTGAATCAACGTGTACATTTTTTAAGTGTAAACTTAAAATGTGATCTAATATGTCATGGAGAGTTTTTAATTACTCCTAATGTATGAAACTTACTAATAATGATAATTAAACATTGGAAGATATTGATACATGTATTGTTTATTGATTAAAATATTTTTCTCAAAAAATGAAAAAAGTTTAGAAGTTAAAAAACAAAGTCTAACGAATCAAGCAGATCAAAAAATGATAGAAAATTAATAGTTTATACATTGAATTTCATGTCATATCTAATAATAAATATAATTTACATATCTATTTAGTAAATTATTATAATTACAATGTATTTAAATGGTGAATATGAATAAATACTAAATATGTAGTCTGATGTGGTCTTATAGTTTTAGGTCTGCCATTGAATTCAGCAATCTGGATTTTGTTCTTTGTTTGTTTGTTCATAGATAATGCTTTTTAATTAGCCATAAATAATAAGCATAGTACGAGGTAAATGTCAAGATTTCAGTGTGTTTGCTGTAGGGATTTCATTTGGTTATTTTGAAATTTGCAGGAGGACAATATGGGAAAGGAGTACAATGGATCTCATAAGCTCCACCTGTTGGCTAAATCAAACAATGACAAAATTACATTGCATCTAAGGAGTCTTAGGGCTCTGTGTTTTGTTTTACCAGTTGGGTGCCTGACAAAACACCAAGAATCAATTCATCATTTTAGTTAAATGCTACTATTAATCACCAGTTGATAGTCTCATTTACCTAAACCTAGATCAGGTCCATTATCAACTATGTTGTGAGCAAGCATTTTAAATTTTTTTGCAGGAACTATCAATGCTTGTTGGAAATTTAAAAAGATTGTTTTGAGATGGATATGGTAAGAGTAGAATATAGCCTATAATACTAAAAGATTACAATTTTCTTCATAGGAATATACACATGCAAAATATGCAAGTTCTGTGAATGAGACAAAGTCCACTTTAGGTATTGTTTTCCGTCCGGACCTATTTCTACAACATTAGGGAAAACAAATTTCCACAACATTAGGGAGGAAAAAACAAACAATTGTTGCTCACTTTTCCATTAAGACAACTTGATTCTCCTGATCTAAGATTTTGTGTACTCAGAAATGAGTAAAATCCATAACCATTAGCCCTAGAATTAAATTCTTGAAACCTAACCCCTAAAAGATAAGATCATGAGCTATCCTGCTTTTCTCTATAAAAGTCATCCGTGATGTTGAAAGAAGAGTGTCTACTAGGACTATGAGAGGGAAATTCTTTAAAGAGTGTTTAATTTCAAAAGTCATACCCAAAAATTTACTCTATTATTTGCAATAATATTTGAAGCAATAAATAATGACTAAATCCTTGTCCACACCCATGTACAGACTTTGGCATTCTCTATTCTAATAGTAAACAAAACAGAGCAGAATGGATTTGCAGAGATATAGTAAATGAAACCAGCGCATAAGTAACTATACTAAAAAAGTGTTTCAATTTATGTAATTTCAATAAGAGTGTAAACAAAAAATATTAAAAAATAGTTTTTTGCCCACGTCTGAATTTGTATATGAGATCTAATCACTCATAGAATGAATCCAAAACCCACATATGGTAAAGCAAACTAGAGAAAAGTTCTTCGATCAGTAAGAGAGCTAATCCGAAAACCAAGTAAACAAATTCAAAACATAGATAAAATTTCTTCCACAATACTAGTTTATGTTTCTTCAATATGATAGAAAGTATCAATAATTGAATGGAATAAAAGAGCAAATGAAATGAAAATGCCTATTTCAAAACAAAAGATCATTGAGGGGCTTCTTGTTGCATCTTCAAGGGAGTTGGATGCGATTAAAGAAGAGAAACCCTCATGGGCGTCCATGGAAACAATAATGCAAAGGTTTTTCTGCTACTATTTGGCGACATGAATGTAGAAAGGATGCTTGAGCGGGGATGAGAAACAAATTGACAGAATCTCTTTTGTCCCCAACAAAGATTGTTGCCCTAATAATCTAGAATGCACCACAAGGGGCTTTACTTCTAGGGTTTAGGTGTTTTATGCCACGGCCTAAACCCTTATGTTTTGACCTTGGGCCTCCGTAAAGACTTACCAATGAGCATCTGAATAAAGAGGGCAGTTTTGATTGTGGGTTCCATGAAATCGGTGCAGTGGGCATACAACAAGTAGGCACGATACAAGAAATTGAACTGGGTTTTGATAATGAGTGAGGCTTTGATGAGATTCTGGCAAAAGAGCAAAATGTAGCTGCTATATTATTCACTGATGTTGCCATTTCTGAAATGTGTATAGCTGAAGTGGGTAGATAAGATATGGGTTTTGCAAAATGAGTAGCTGTCAGACCTCATTGTACAAAACAAGCTAAGCCTAAATCAATGCAAAATTGGGAAAAAATCCACAACCTAGCTACATTAGCATGGAACAATATAAAACAAAAGAACTAACAAATATAAATACTGATTTTTTAGATCATAATACTGACCCTCGTTGCACAAATAGCGCAGAGACTTATGTCTTGGAACAATCCAACCTAATAAGATTCATACGCCTCCTACAGAGGGGACAACAGAGCCGTGGAAGCGAAGATCTGTGTTAAAGTCCGAGCAATCTTTCTATAATGCCATCACACATATAATCACTCTAATAGTCACTGCTATGACCAATCTTGTCTAAACTATTAAAACATTACAGGAACACTTGTACAAATCTAGCATTGTATCTGGCTAAAAAGTTAATATCCTTGAACACATTACAAGTATAAATAAAGAAGCCCACATACCTGCACAATGCCAAAGCTCGTCAATGCGATTGTTGCAGACTTCGCTTCACAGTAACTACCATACACCGTCTTCCGGAATGAGAAAAAGCTTTTACACCAATTTGCAATTTTATGTTCTCAATGTCGCTGGTCCTTCTATTGCACTATTAAAGCGGCCGATAGGCTTTAACTGCTTTTTAAAATTTTTCCTCGGGTGTTTAATGCAGAGTAAATGCATCCTTATTTGTCTTATTGCTTTTTCCCTGAATTTTTGTCTCGAGAAAATCATTTTTTGCCCAACAAATTAAGTTCTACCCAATCGCAAATTAGAAAATAAACACTAATAATGTTTTTATTAAATCAGACTTTACAATATCCAAGATACGACACTTCTAAGGTGGGAAAAAAAATGGAAAAGGGGTCATGTGGGAACATTAGTAATAAGGCCGAGACTAATAAAAAGACATAATCAATATCAACTCGAGAGTATTAATTTGACAAAACCAAATAGCTTAAATGTATTAAAATGATGATTATACAATCCACACTCACAGTCACAATCACAGTCACTGTAAGGGGCTGGTGATTCACGAGAGGAAACCAAGAGGCCAGATGGGCCTATGCTACAAAGCTGGGTGCACACAGGTGCGGTGTAGGCAAGACATGGGTCGAGCCGAGGTGTAAATGAGACTATGTCGTGTGCTAGGAAGACATGGTTGTGGTGTAAGATCTTGTCCTAGACATGATCTAAGGTGTATGCTTGGGACTGTGTTGCGAGTTGTTGCCTCCAACATAGTTGTGGTGTAGGCATGGTGTGCAACTGAGCCAAGGTGTGATCTTGGGGTTGTGCTACGAGATGTTCCCTCTAGCATAGTTGTGGTGTAGGTGAGGCGTGGAGCCAAGCTGAGGTGTATCCATGAAGGGTAAGTGCCAGTGTGCATAATGGGTGGCTTGGAGAGTCCACCTCCCTCGAGAGGGCCGAAGCAGAGTAGTCCCTCCCTCTGGTCTCTGGGAGATAGAGGTGACACAAAGTCTTTAGGAGCAATGAAGTGTTGACGCAACGTGGTGAAGTTTGGTGTGATGACAAGGGTCCCTGTCTCAGTGTAACAGAGGAGCTGGACCAATGTTGGCAGCCTTTCCCTTGGAGGTTGTCCGGTGTCTGAAAGCTGGGGAAAGAGGAGTACCTAGTCCTGCGGTAGGAGGCAAAGTGGTTTTTTCCGAGTAAGAGCATTGTAGGCTTGTGGTTAGCTGTGTGGGAAAGGTGTCATTGTGCTAAATAGCTAAGTGGTGCGGTATCGGTTGGGTGTGGCACCGGGTGCACATCCAGGGTGCTTAGTTGCATGGGTTTGCATTGGGGTAGGATCTCAGAGACCGAGGTGGTCCAGTATGGAAAACAGGATGTAGTGTTCCGAAATGGTGCTAAGGGGATGCCGAGTCAAGTGGGCAGATCTGTGTCAAGTATCCGAAGGGGTAGTCGTTGGGCATGGCTCAAGGAGGTGACTCATGATGGAAGGCTAGGAGCAAAGGCTTGTGGTGCATGAGTGAAACGGGTGAAGCGAATGAGTGAAGTGGTTCAGAGGTGAAGTAGCGAAGTGGTAACTGAGTTGGTCTCCCCAGCCAACGTCCAACAGGGTTGGGTGGATCATGGAGCTAGGGTGTGGAACTCAAGTAGGTTGTGCAATGCAAAGGGATCCATGGATTGAATATGAGACATCGTGGATGCATGAAGGGGTTGGTTCGAGTGCACCAAGTGCACGAGAACGCAGTGTTCACCAACAAGGGCTTGTAGACATAGACTTGGGTGTCGAAGCAGTTGGGCTCATGGTGGGGACCTAGGGTTGGCTAAGGTAGTCAGTAGTTCTGTGGGGAACAAGGGTTGGGCTTTAGTGGTTCAATGGGGAGCTAGGGAGACCAACAAGAGGTGGAGTGTCGTGGAGGCATAGTCATGTTGAGGATTGGACTAGAGGACTCTAGGAAGTTCAGAGAGGTGCCTTAAGGACAGCGAGTGTACCGGGATCAGGTGTATCGAGGTGGTGTGCGTATGAGCTATAAGGTTCAGAGAGGTACTGACTAGGTATGGAGTATACTCTGAGAGTATGCGTATGAGCCAGAGAGTTCATAGAGATGTCAAGGTGGTGCTGAGTATAAATTTGAAGTATGTGCATGAACTAGGGAGTACTCATGGGGTCTAAGTCAGTCAGTGTGGATGCAGTGTTCAGCAAGGGAGTCTAGGTGGTTCTCAATGCAGGGTTGCAGAGGTGCAGTGTGGGGCTCGGGGAGTCAGGTGAGTTGAACAAGGGGAGCTGTGGGAGCTCGGTGCATTCCAAGAGTGGCAAGGTGATCATGGAGGATCAGGACTTGGTCAAGAGACTCGTGGGAGTTGAGATCACATACGGCCGATGTCAAAGTAAGGTGGGCTTATGGGAGTCATAGAGGTGAAGATATCGCAAGGGCTAGGAAGGGGTTCAGAGCTAGAAGCTCGAGGATGCATGCGTGGAGCACCTAAGGGAGAGAACCAGGAGTAAGGGTGGTTCGGCATGCGCTTCTATTCCGCAGGAGTGTATGTTTAGGCAGTTAGGTGTGGAGGCATTTGACGAAGAAAGGGGAGGCATAGTCTGGGTGAACGAAAATGGTCGCATCTTACGGTAGGTCAGAAGTAGGGATCGCCAGTGCCGCGTGAAGTTTGGAGATTCTCAAGGAGAAGGCTTAACCTAAGCATAAGCATAAAATCCAGCCCCGTGACAGTCACAGTCACACTCATATTGACTTCACTTTTTTTAATGTGATACTCTTTTCTTCGCTTGACGAGAACTTAAAACAATGAGACATGCTACGAGAGAGCACAAATACTAGCAATCAAGAGTGAAAATCGGCGGATTGCTCATGATTTGAGCGGCATGTTGATCTTAGCTCCTCTGTAGTTTGATCCACTTTGGCGGAGATAAACTACAGCAACCAGCAGCAGAGCCAGAGCTGAGCCCACCCTTACACTCCCTCGCTCAGAATGACATTCGCCGTCAAATGGGACTATCGCAATCGTCGATCCAGAGATGGCGTAATCATACATTTGAGGGAAAAGGTAGAGTGCAGTTAGCCCAATGTAATAAATTTTCCTCACAGATTTACCGCTGTATTTCCATTCAGAAATCCAAACAACCTGAGGAAGCAAAAAGAAATCCTGAATCAATCCCACATAAGGCCTCACCGCATGCTTCCAGCAATTGGAATGAGAATCAGGTGGGGCTTTACCAATGGAAGCATAAATCTCTGTAAGGAAACATATGGCGTAAATGACTGCGCAGGAGATAAGCACCCGCTTTTCACTAGGTACTTGGGCCAGACGAAGACGAGATTTCCAAACTGTTTGGAAAAGTCCTATTGTGGAAATACACGCAAGCAATAAGATGACATTGATTAGGATTCCAAACAAGGGAGAAGGCCCTACCCCAATTCCACAATAATAAATGTGATTTGAGGTTGCATGAAAATAAAAGTACTCTGCCCCAGTTGTAAGAGAAATACTGAAACCCAGAGCTTGTATTCCCACCATGACTAGCGAAATGTATGTAGATGCTTCTGCATTGTTCACAACATACACCAATTGACTCACAACACAGGCAGTTGCAATGAAGAGAGACAAAATGTTGAGCATTGCCTCCAATGTCCTCCGAGGAATCGCTTCTAGTGTCTGCCGTTTGTACGAGATTGGTGCTGTTTGGAACTCCACTGGCTTGAAATAGAGCGGATCGCTCTCTCCCCTGCTGCTCTGAATCGAAACTTTCACGGACGGATCTACCAAGAGCTTGAGATTCGTTGGTGGGTATTGCAATTTCAGTTCAATTTGACAGTCCAGGCCGTCTTCCACACCATTGCTACTGTTACTGTGGAAAATCTCTGCCCGAGCCCGAATGTCAAGGCAGCCTACAAGATACATTTTACCCCTCTGCTCATCATACACACCTTCAACGGAGAGCCTGAACAGAGTAGGAAAGATTTCATGCAATTTGAGCTGAGCCGTCAGTTTGATGAACCGCCTCTGGTCTTGCTTCAAGCTGACCGATTGGGTTTGATGATAGTTTAAGTCACATATTGGTCCATGTCATAAATCCATCCCCATAAACTCTTCTATAGCTATGATTTCCAAATCCATCGTAGACTTTGAACTAATCCCACTGGAAACGCTCGTTGAATGCAACGATAGATCTCGCGCTAACACATGGAAACTCTCCCTTGATCGTCCTGCTAAGGAATACTTGAACACACGCCCCCTTATCCGATCATCCATCCTAATTGAACTTTCTCGCTTGGAGAGAACTTCTGCAATGTTAGTCTTGGTGTAACAGTATGTTAGATGACCGTCCATTGTATAGGGCAGCGATGTGTATTGCTGTATTGGGTACTCAAAGGAGAGAGGATAAAAGGCCTTTCCTGAGTGTCTACGAATGCTAGAAATGAAACCTACTATCAAATTGCGCTGCTTGAGCGAAAAAGCTCTAGGAATGAAGAGACGGACTAGAAAGTCACAAGCAGGGGTAGGGGTAGTTGTAGTTGTAGATGCAAAGCATCCTACCATACAAAACTCACCCTGAGATGCTCCTCTCCATACTCCTTGGATCCACATGGTGTTTTGTTCCTCTCCAACTGATCTTCCGGTGTTGTTTTCTGGTGCAGGCAAAACTCTAATGGCGGCACTGACATTAACATCTGTCTCCAGTTTGTCACCAAAGCATTCAATGCCCTGAATGAGAATCCTCGAGTTGCTGAAACCCCCTTCATCCAAGAAAGGACCAACCCTGCTACAGTACTCTGCTGGGCCTTTGCATTTCCAATTTGGGATCCCCTCCACTATCTTCCCTTTCAACATGCACTTGACGAATTGACACGGCTGATATTCTCCCTGGTACAATTCCAAATCCACGGGTTTATTTTCATGAACATGTGCATTACAGGCGCTTTCAACCATGTTTTCTGTGAGAAATTTGTAGGGAAAGTGATCCAAGGGGAAAGTGATATAAAGGGGATCAAAGAACAGGGGATGATCTGAATCATGGAAGCTTGTCAATCGCCCAACAATCTTTCTGCTGGTGAGGCCGTTGTTGGGCTGAATCTGCAAACGCAGTAGAAATTTGTCATCTTCAACCAGAGGAGGCGCCTGCCTTTCCCACCGAGCAGTGAAGTTTTTCTGCCGCAGGGTCACCTTTGATCGGCCCAACATGCACAACTTTTGACTGCCGCCATCTGATTCAGCATAAATTCCTTGAAAATTAATGCAAAGATGAGTTTTCCCTACCTGTACTTTAAATTGTTCCCAAATGACATCATCGATTACACTGCTCTTGTTCTTAGATATGTGCAAACATAAGGATGCTGTGACATTCATGAGTTTTGTATTGCCTTCAGATTGAACTTCTGAATAGTAGGGATATAATGATAAAGAAGTCAGCTTGAAACTTTTGCCTTCCTGTTGTAAATTAAATGGCAAAAGAGTTGCAGATCCCTTCTCCTGCTCCCATTCTCCAAAAAGACTCGGGCGATTTCATCTGGAATCTGTTGGCGAAGTAATTTCTCCACCTACCGGTCGTCCATCACAGACAAACAGCCATCACAGCCGTAGAGAAATAGACCACTCATTTTCCATATGCAGCCAACCATTCAGCTGTCCATTTCAATTGTCCATTACAAATTTTACATCTAACTCCTCCTACAGTGTAAATGGCATTTAAAATGTATTTCTCTATAAATTAATAGACTGGGCCAGTGATCAGCAGAGCCCATTTTGGATTTCTCATTGTGGATCATGAGTGGATGGAATGTTGTAGCATTCTAAGGATTTGTAATAGATTTTAGTTATGTTAACGAGTATGAGGTGCTGCAGCACAGCTTGATCTCTTTGTGTTTTGCTTATTGATTTGAATGTTTATCGTTGCATTCGTGTTTGTCTTTGATCCACTCTATCCACCTCCTTCAAGTGGTATCAAAGCTAACGGGAGATGATCCTAGAGATCATGGAGAGTTCGAGAAGTTTAGAATTGGTGAAGAGTGTTGTGGCAACGTAGCCCAACAGGCAATGGCATTTGAAGTTATCTTCTACAAGAAGAAAGAGAAGAACAAATCAAGAGACTACTATAAGAAATAGAGAAGTCATGAAAAGAAGGAAGTCAAAGTTAAAGTGTGTTTGAGTTAGTATTGTGCGATGCTGTCATTCATAGATTCGAAGCATATGGAGCATCTCTATGCAAGCGGGAGTGCTATAGGATGCATACACATGGCATGGAAGATATTGATCATGAAAATTTTTATTATGTTTGTGTTTGAAATATGTGTGTCAATTGTTATGTATTAGTTGTTAAAGTTAAGTTGGTTATCTTAGGTGTAACATGTTGAATAAAAGGTGAGATGGTGTGCTAGAGCTCGTTGTCATAGTGCAAAGGTCTTTGTGTGTGCTGATTTGGAGCTTAAGTGTTGGAATCTGGATGAGAAAATGTTTAAGGCTTTGTCATATCAAATGTGGTCATGTAATAGTAGATTGCTAAATTGATATCCCCCAATCAAGTGATGAAGATTGAATGAGAATTGTTTGTTAATGAGCTATTGTAAGGGGTGCATTATCGGTTGTACCAGACACCTTAGAGTTTGGTTTGACATATTGATGAACCATGTATGTGAAAAGGATTCCTATAGAACTGGCGAGTACAACAGTTGGGCACCCATGTATCTCAGTAGATGGATTTCTTTTTATATGGACTCATAATTAGTTTGATGCAAGTACAAAAGAGAAAGGCCCAGAGTGATGATAGTTTCCCTGTAGTGATGATTCATGGTCATTAGAACCAATGAGTGCTTGGTTTGTTAACCATTTGAGAGCAAAGTTTATGGTGATCTTGAAACCATTTTTGTAATGTTTGTGGAGTTTGTGGTGAGCCTTAAACCACTTTAGAATTTACATTGGTTAGGGGTAAGCCGTAAAACCCAAAGCATATAAATGTAGTAGCATTAGTGGAAGAAATTAAGGGGGAGTGTTGGCAGAGTAATTTCTCCACCTACCGGTCGTCCATCACAGACAAACAACCATCACAGCCGTAGAGAAATAGACCACTCATTTTCCATGTGCAGCCAACCATTCAGCTGTCCATTTTGGGTTTCTCATTGTGGATCATGAGTGGATGGAATGTTGTAGCATTCTAAGGATTTGTAATAGATTTTAGTTATGTTAACGAGTATGAGGTGTTGTAGCATAGCTTGATGTCTTTGTGTTTTGCTTATTGATTTGAATGTTTATTGTTGCATTCGTGTTTATCTTTGATCCACTCTATCCACCTCCTTCACTTGTGCTTCACTTGCAACAGAAGCACAATGCTCCTCAACTTCTAGAAAACGATCGTAAGTTGTTCGAAACATACTCTCATGGTCGTACTTCATCATCGAAGAAAGTGAGGTCTGAGAATGGCCAACATTTTCGAGAAGCAGGCGAGCCAGAGCCCAGGTGAAGATGCGGGGTATGATCCAAGCCCTCATTTTGTTCAACTCGAAGCGCATCATATTGAGCTTAAAATCAGAAAACTCAAATGGATTCAACATAGGGGATGTACAATGAGATTGCCTTTGATGGCTCGATTTCTTACCAAGAAAGCGAAGGATTCCTGAGAAGATACAAATGCATTATTCTAATTTCCCCATTTAACGTCAAATAATAAACTAGAGAGCTCGAGTATCTTTGAATTAAATAGTGAAGTGGGAAGGCTCTAAATACTGCTTCTCGACGATTGAAAATAATAGTTGGAACGAGGTTTGTGGATGGGTGGTGAGAAAATGGGAGAGGCTAATCTCCATGCACTAAAGACAAAATAAAGTCAACCTTTTTTTTTTTCAGATTCACAAAAATGTAGTGATTTTTTTCTAAATGTATTGTTGTTCTCTATTACGAACTATGCAGATCATGAAGATCAAATGCTGAAATTTTTAGAAAAATTCATGATATTTTTGATCTTTTGAAAATTGGTCAAGTGTACACTTTGAATGGAAGATAGCCACATGCTGTGATGAACGTGATCCCATCATACGGATGGAAATGACTATTCAAGTCAAATAAACTCCCTTTGACTTGACTACTTGTCAAATTTATTAAATAATTTAAAAATTACATACTTTTAAATTAATTAATAAAAATTATAAAATGTCATGTTATATGTGTGGTTTATTAGGCTGTATAGTCATTTCTCATAGAGATCACTTTCTTAGGAGCACATTTTTCTAAGAAGTGACATAGTAAAACATTAAGACAATTAGGTAAGGATAAGTGAGAATATACATGTTAAGTTTCAGGATTTGCACCCTTTACTGAATGGGAAAAAATTCAGTAACCCTTACTTAACATGGGATTCACTTCACTATGTGGGACTGGACAGTGAGATGAAACCTCTGGATTCTAGGCCGGCTCTTATTGAATCTCTCAGTGATAACCTCTTGAAACTTACAGAAAACTTGAGGGAAAAGGGGAAGAAGTTACTGAAAACCAAAAAAAACTAAACCTTAAGTTTTAAAATAAGGAAGTGATACACCAAAGAGGGGTATGGAAATGTAACCCACATGTAACAGAGAGGATAATACAGCTTTATGAAACACAGATGAAGCACAACTTCCTGTAAAGACTTGCACAAATGGTTTATAATAAGGTTTTCCACTGAAACTACAAAAAGGGAGGCAAACTAATACCTTCCTTTGACTAATTTCACCCAAAACACATGTTATAACCTGCAAACAAACTTACTGTTCTACATAGAGGTGCTGAAATGAGACAGAAAACAAGGAATAATGAAACATTCACAAGTTAAACTATCCAATCATTTTGAAATGCACACAGAAATTGTAGAAAGGAAAAGGGCTCACTGATAACTTCACCAAGCATAATCACACTACTGCAACCTGTATTACATCTCTAGAAATGAATTACAGACTCTGTAAAATGAGGTCCAGGACTTAGAGAAAAAGCCACAAAATCTATATCCACACAAATCAGAACCCCCAAAATGAGTTGAAAGACTCATCCTTAACATCTTTTTTCAACTGCAGTTTATCAAAAGTCATAAATGTTGGGTCGGATTCAACCCCAAAGGCCAACTTGAGTCTTTGACAAGACTTCAAAAAGGTGTACCAAATAGCCCAAAAGGCATGGTCTGATAATATCAACAACTGCCCCTCATAAATGTAGCCCCAAAACCTCTACCAGACTCAAAAAGTCCTCCAAAAGCAATAACTCCTCAACTGCAATCTTCCCCCTTGACTCAACACTTAGTCATATAATTTTGCAAAATATTTGTCTTTTAACCCTTCTTTAAAAGAAATTAAATGTTTATTTCTTTGCACAACAATGTTTACTGAATGATTTATATTTTATAAATAAGATATAAATTATTCAATATTTATTAATAATTTATTGTAATACGATCTATTCTTTTTATTTTAATAAATATTAATTATTTTATAGAATATTAAGTGATAATCGAATCAACTAATATTCCATTAAAATAATTAATACTTATTAAAATAGCACAAATAAATCATATTATAGTAAATTATTATTATTATTTTTTTACAAAGAAATAAATTTAATTGAACCTTTTTAAAAGAAATAAAAGACAAAAAGTATGCAAAAAAATGAAAAATTGCTAAATATGGGTAAAAATCCCCCCCTTTCAAAGCAAAACAAAGACAATTGCAAAGGGAATAAAATCCCATGGAAAGCCCTCCGGATTTCAAAATTTTATAAACAACAAAATAGGGCATAAGAAGGCTTGAATACCCTAGAATGTCATTCATTTTTTACATTCACAAAAGCGAGAAAGAAGAGCTCTCGAAACCCATTCTGGAGCTGCGGCTAGGAGGGTTTCTTGGAGTTATTCGCTGCCATGGAAGAGTTTGATGGTTGCCATGCTTGAGTTTCACTGCTATTTGAAAGTCAAAGTCATCATGAGATGTATGTGTTGAAAGGTAACGAAAAATTCTGATGTTATGTTATTTCTCCTTTTGATATACCTGTAGATTTGAATGTTTTCCCATATGAATCATATCAGCATCACCTTTGAAGTTAATTCCATTGTCTTCATACTCACTTTGATATCTTCCAGCCGCTTCCTCGAACTCATCAATTGCAAGCAACTTGACACCGTTATGTCCTTCAACTCTTCCTCCAAAATTTTGTGAGTCTTTCAGGCTGGCCTCCTCACAGATTAAAATCCTTTCTTCAGACGTGTCACTTTTCTTATTCACAAATATCCTTGTCCTTCAAAATGCATGTAGGCTGTGTAGACGGCAAGGTGTATCCATCCATCTTCTAATCCAATCTGATATGTCCATTCTTGCATTGAAAGATCTTGATTGGACTTGTAACTCTGTGATCAGATCCAGTTCCTGCAAATTTTTTGCTGACAAAAACATGCAATGCATGTCCCAATGACTCTACATGTAGAATGGGGAGTGTGTTATTAAGTCCATTGTCAGTAATTTCAGCACTGATTGTATACCACAAATAATCACTTGAGTCTTCAGTTGTATATATTTGCTCCAGAAGGCCAGTATTTGTGAGTAAATTATTTCCCCATACTCTTAAAGCCTCAGTATACCGCTTACAATTTGTTCATGTTGCCTTGTGATCTTTATTAATAAGCTTTGATTGCACAACAGTGGATTGCATGGCAATCTTTGTTGTGTTGAAGATCACATTATTGCAATCAGGAAGAATGCTCACAGACCATGCAGGCAAGCTGTATGTATTGCCATTAAATGTCACATTGAAATCAGAAGTATCATTGATATTAGCAAGAAACGTTGCACAAGTTCCTGATTCCATATAGTAAATGTGTGCGTCTAACTGAGGCCCGAGATCAAGGTAAACAGGGTTTGAGTTGGCTAAAGCACTTTCACAAAGTTTAATTGCCTTATGTAGCTCTTTTAGATGGTCCTGTTTTGGTTCCCTCACCATTCCTCTTTGATAAGGAAGCCATGCCAAAGCCAGCTGGGCTGTTGTACAATTATGCTTCTTTGCAATGAGACAAGTTCGAATAGAAATTCCATTTCCTTTTATTTTAATAAATTTTCAGGTTGAAACTTTCAATGTATTTTCTGGCTTCAGATTTTGATGACAAGCTTGCATTGAATGGCAATAGTTAGCCCCCGAGATAAGTTGTTGTTAAAGCTGATGCTCTCGAACAAGAGACAATACAGAGGCTGATATAGAAATGGTGACCACAGTATTAACAAAGCTGCATCTTCTCCACTGGCTTTCTACTCTTTATATGCATATGTTATTCTACAGTACCTCTGTCATTTATCACACTTTCGCCTTTCCAACTTATAGTTGCAGTTACATAACCAAGCCGTATATCAACACCATGTCTTGATTGATATTTGCTTCAGTTTCACCTTTGTTGAATTAAGATCTGGAACTTGGATTCCATTTGCATGTTTGCACATGTTTATAATAACTTCATAATGCATATTTGTTAGTCTGTTCATCTTTTCTATTCTGTTGCATATCTTATGAGGTTCGAGCATGGGCTCGTGACACTCACAAATGGTTTTATTTCTTTTTTAACATTAAATGTCAATATCACTGCTCGTTTTCCTTCATGACGGAATGCATTGACAGATAGACAATATAGTCGTAGAGGTAGGTAGTCATTGCTTAGATCCCTCGGGATCTAACATCAGTTGCCTTATATTTTTTTGCAGTTACTGGAGAGTGTGGAGCTCAGAGCTGGACAAGTGTGGCGGGAAAAGAAACCATAACCAGTCAAAGCAACAGGCAATGATTGGTTATCTCTATTCTTATTTTTTTCATGTATATATTTATCTGTTAGTGTATTTCTTGATGAAAGAAAATTAATCAGTTATCCTCACGGCTTGTGTGAGACTTTCTCTATTCAACACATTAATCCATTTCATATTGTAAAATGAAAATTGTACATATCAGTGATGATCTATACAATGAACACTTGTATCTCTTTTGCGCATGGTTTCATAAATGATTGCAAAATGATAAAAATGAATAGAAATGAATACTTTCTTTTGCAATGTTTTCTGTGATGTTACTTCTTAGTAAAATTCAGCATGTGAAATTTTGGTAACAATACACATGACGAAAAGTGATTATAGGGGAGAATACGAAAGGATATATTTTTATCGTTACTTATTGTCTATTTATAGGCAGAGATCAATGTTTTCAATCGTAACTTGATATTTGATATTTTTTTGATGTTATCATTGATACTTGTGGTGTAAAGTTATCTTTATGTTTACTAGTTTGAGGTTTAGACGTCTCACTCTATGAGTCCATTAAATAACTATATGTGGAAGCTAAAAATATCAATAGGAAGGATATGGATAGAATATAATGCTAGTGATATTCTCTTCCTTCTTTTCAAAACTTCTTGCAATTTTTTATTTATTTATAAATGATTTGATTATTTTGCTTATAATTTTTTATTTTTGTTTTGAAACATGGGTGATTAAGAAGATCCAAAAACTCCTAAGTAAATAGAGTAATATTCAATCATAAACTATTTCATTTTATTTATTTACTTAAACTTAAATTATATCTTATTTTCTTCTCTTGTTTTAATCCTAGAGAGATTATCATTGTGGTTTGGGTAGAGGGAAGAATTAAGGTCAAAGGGAAATGGAATATAGACACAAGCAATGAGTGACCTCATTTGACAATACTTTTCTTCCTAGAGGAGGCCATATCTTACACAAGCTAATCCTTATCTACTTTTCATTTCTTTGTTTGGTGGGGCCTATAAATTTAAGCCCTAACATGTCCTATTATAACATCTATTTGTATGACTTTCCTTCCACCCAATGTTTAAACCTATGACCATAATCTATGATAGAGTTAATATAAATTTGAGTTTAAAATAAATGAATTCACATAGCTAATATATTGTTAAGGTGTATAATCAATTCAATAAAATAAAATGAAAAGACAAAAAAAAACAAATTATAGAGGTAAGACTGTTAAATTAGTAAATTGTTTAGCATGACTTATAAATTCAAGTTCTCACATGTATTTCATTATAACAGGTTTTTGCACGAGCTTCCCTTTGTCCATACAAGTTAAATTCAAGGATTTGAATCTATAACCACCATCTATGTTAATAAAGGCTTGACCGTCTAGTCTACCTTTACAAGCTAATAGTTTGCCCCAAAAAAATTATTATGTGCATGAACTATGAAATCTATAATAATCATTGGAGAAATAGTTAGAAACTTATAATTCTTACTTTCTATAACTTATGGATTGAAAAAGAAATATAATATGTTTAAACAATTTGTACTACCCACCCATAGTTCACTTTCCTATTTATATTGTTGTACTTAAAAAGAAGAAGAAGAAAACACTATTATTGAGGATACATTGTACAAAATTACATTATGGATGTATTTATATCATGAGACTTTACTTGCATAAATTATATACTTTCAATGGTTGATTATGATTATGTAGTTACTTTACATGTTTTCAGTTAATTATATAATTGTTATCATGTGCATGTACGTGGGTTTATTGGTTACTAAACTCATACTTGCATGTGTATAGTTATACGTATGTTTTGATTTTATCATTGATGTGTTTGTATGGTTGAGAGAGGGACTCCTAGTCACCTGCGTGTGAGATCTACATGATGAACTACTTTGTACAATTATCTATTATATATGGTATATATGTACATGCTCATCTCTTATACATAATTGCAAGTACCAAACATTGACTTCCTTGAATTGCCAAGATGAGTCTGCCCTATCACAATTACTCTATGATAGGGAAGATGAGATAATAACTAGGTTTGAATCCCAACCTAAGTTCTAGTTTGGCCAAAGATGGTGGACAAGTATCATTTTGACTACTTAATTGAGTTGTCAAGAGATATATAATCGACAACCTTTCCCTTGAATGTGGTTTTGTGTTTTTAGAAATAGTCGGCTTTCTTTCTTATGGTTTGACATGTGTTTGTCATATTAAATATAATATTATATTTATTACATAAATTTTTAAAAATGTCAATTAAAAAACTTTTGGAAATTAATTTCACATTAGAATGTTGCAATTTAATTGAATAATTATTCTAATAAGTATATATATGGTGTTACCTATTATTTTCATATTACATATATTAATGGTAACAATCTAAAATATGTCAGGTTTGAAATTCAAAGTTGCAAGTAAATAAAGTTGGAAAATGAAAATGAAACTTAAATTTTATCAAATGAGATATGTTGGAAAATTAAAGTCAAATTTTATTAAATGGGATATTTTGGGGAAAATGTCAATAAATAAATAAAAATAATTAGTATTTTAATTTTTTTTCTTAATTAGATTTTAATCTTTCAAAAATAAAAAAAATGTTAAATGTTTTCTATTAGAAAATAAATTATGTTCATTAATACAAGTGAATTTTAGAGAGAAATTTGTAAATTTGCAAAGAAGGTTTGAGGAGAGAAGAAATTTGCAAGGAGGATTTTCTTAGAGCTTGGACTGAAGATTAGGAAGAGTCTTTAGATTGGAAAATCTTGAAAACTTGAGATAAAATTTTCTATTCTCTTACATTTTACAACTAGTGGATTGTTGTAGGATCCGTGTTTTATGAATTTTGCAAATCCTTGTTTTCTGAAAATGCTCGTCTTTAGTGTTTCCATTAGTTTTCTGATAGATCCATTTGTAAGAATTCAATTTTGAAATTAGGTTTATGAATTTGGAAGAAAATAACTTTTGGGTTTTTATTTATTTGTGAAATTTTGAAGAAAATTGGTTTTGGGGTTTGATTGGTTTGAGGAAGTTTTGGGAAGAATCTTTATTTCTATAGAGCTTTAAATTTTTATTAGTTTATTGTAGGAAAAAATCTCAACTATGTTAGTTCAAAATTCATAAATTGATTTGGGTAAAACCTTATTTCATTAGATATGTCAAAAAGAAAACACTGATTTAAAAAAAAAAAACCCTTTGTTCTTATATGGAAGCATTATAATTTTATTTTTTAAACAAAGTTACAAATAAATTTTTTTTAATAATAAAATATTTTAAAACATTTTTTGTATTATAAATGAATAATTTTTTTTTTTTTGGGAAAGGGGCCATACCCCCCTAGGTTGGTTGGTGAGGTAGCTATAGGTTGTCCAAGGTAGACACAACTTACCCAAGGTAGTCATTGTTTGACAAGGTAGGCACAATTTTCTAAAGGCAGGACCCCAAGGCCTGCTAGTAGGCTACCAATGATAGCTTTTAATTTTGTAATTAATGGGATGATTCGTTGGTGAAATTTTTTTATAGTTTTTTTTAAAATCAGTAATTGATCGAAGCCTAGTTTATTTATTATTTGTTAAGATTAATTATTATTATGCGTTATGCTCAAGTAGATTTGAACCCAACACTTCTCTAATGAGAGGCTTACAATTTACTATTGTGTTGTAGGTCATTGCCTATAATTCATTGGTTAAGTTATTGTAATGTGAAATTGTAATACTTATCTTTAAAGTTGTGTTGTGAGCATTGCTTTAAAACAATTGATGTCACGTTTCTTTAATAAATTTGTTATCCTCATGTGTTCCTTCATGAGACATTGCAATTGCATTATTATGTGCATAAACTATGAAATTTATAATAGTCATCAACAAAAAAATAAGAAACTATTAATGCTTACTTATAGAAGCTATGAAATTTATAACTTGTGATTTTAAAAAGAAAAATAAGAAAAAATCTATAATCTATTTAAACAATTATAATAAAAGAATTAAAATAATAAATAAATTATATATATATATATATATATATATATATATATATATATATATATATATATATATATATATATATATATATATATATATATATATATATATATATATATATATATATATATATATATATATATATATATATATATATTGATGTATTTAAATAACAACAAAAAAAGCAGAGTTGACCCCATGGTACAACAGGCTGGAGACTAGCCAGAAGTTACCCCTTGCTATCTAACCATCCTTTTTCTAGTCATACAAAACAACAAAAACAAATTAACATTTGACCCCCTAGTATTAACTTTCAAAACACTAGTATCCACTTTACTACCTTTAACATTAATACTATGCCAAAAAATGGTTCAACAGTAGATATTACAGACGCTGCTACTAATATGATTATCCATAATAACTAAAAATGCCACCAATGGCACACAGTTCATAGTTAAACATAAAATTAAACAAAATAAAGAAAAAACAAGCATAGGGGTTAACATCTCTCCCTCTCCTTCAGGTTCTCCCCCTTCTTTTCATCAAGTTCCTCCATGGCCAGTTTCTCAGCCTCCTCCTTGATAGGTTTCTTTAGCCAAGTCTTGAACCAATCATCTACTAGGAAGATATAGAGGTAGCGGGTGTTCTCAATCTCTTTTCTTTCGTCCTTCTCATCCTTCCTTACTTGCAAAAAATAAAGAGTGATGGCCATCGAGCGCACGACTTTAGTGGAGAGCTCCACTAGGGTTTAAACCTTTTGGTATAGGGCTTCTTGGTTATCGGATAGGTCATGCATCAAATTCTCTAGTCTGTCCAACTTAGTTTTTCTCTTATGGGTAAGTGCGCCAAGATGGTATACAAAAAAGTGGAAACCCCCCCAAAAGAAAAAAGGAAGAAGAAATTTTCAATAACCCGATCAAGTTATTTGAAAAGGGTAAGTGCACCAAGTTGTGGTGGCAAAAGGGGGGTATAAGTGGACATCTTTTTTCTGAAATCAGCAATTTTTGAACTTCGACAAGAGTTTGAAGATAGTTATGCTCAATATTTTAAGATATGACAAAAAACAAAAGTAGTAGTCCTTTAAATCTAGTTTCTAAACTACTAATTTTTTTCAAAATGGTTTAGTTTTAGGCCCTCAAAAAGGGGGCCACAGAAAAAGGTACTATTTTTTTAGAAAAAACATAACATAGTGCAAAGTGTGGCCTCCCTAAAATTTTAACTTTAATTTTGAAATTCTTTAATAGCTTTGGTCAAAAGTTACCTAACACCGTGTAGTTTATCCCAAAATTTTTAGGTAATTTTATAATGTGTATTTTTTAAAAATGAATTTTGTAAGTGGACACATCCAAAAAATGTGAAATATCTACGTGCCCCCTAGAAATTATTGAAAAATAATCCAAAATAAAAACTCCTTTTTTTCAAAGTGTGTAGAATGGAGTCTAGTTTCTAAAAAACTAACTTTTTGCAAAAAATGACAAATGAGTTCAAATCCACACCCCAATTAGTACATGTTGGTTTTTGAGAGAAATTTGACATACATTCAAAAGAAATTATAGTTGAAAGGCTTAAAATAATATGAATTTGAAATAAATTACATGGTTATATAGCTAACACAGAGATCTATAATACTATGTAACCTGATTTTATCGATTCTCAACCATAGGAAAACTTAAAGGAGAGCACAAAAGAAAAAATAAGCATTTTTGTATGCTTTTCATGAAACAGTTCTCAGACCACTTTAGAGTCTCCAAACCTTTGGGTTGGATCCCCAAGGAAAATCCTAGCCTTAGATTGGTGGTATCCAATGCTTTAGACAGTGCGTGAGCATAATAGTGCATATGTGCTATAGTGCACACACACTATTTAAAGCATTTTAATTAAATTCAAGGCTTAAATAGTGTGTATGCACTATAGTGTGTAAACTCTATTTAAACCTTTTTCAAATTGACGACTTAAATAGAGGGTACACACTATAGCGCACATGCGCTATAGTGCATACACACTATAGCACACATGCGCTATAGTGCATACACACTATTTAAGCCTTCAATTTTAATAGAGAGGATGGATAAGGAGAGAGGTAGAGAGGGAGAGAGGGTAAAGAGTGAGAGAGAGAGTAGAGGTTGGGGAGAGAGTAGGGGATATGATGTAGAGTGACATAAAAGAATAGAAAGATAGAAGGGAATGGGGACGGGGAGAGAGAGAGAGAGAGAGTAGAGAATGGGGGGTTCAAAGGGTACATGGGATATGATGCATAGAAAGAGAGGGAGGGACACATAGTAGGGGATGTGAGAGGGTGGGATTGGCATAGAGAGAGAGAGAGAGAGAGAGAGAGAGAGAGAGAGAGAGAGAGAGAGAGAGAGAGAGAGAGAGAGAGAGAGAGAGAGTATCAGATGATAGAGGGAGAGGGAGGGAGGGGGAGAGAGAAGGGGAGAGAGAAAGGGAGAGGGAGAGGGAGAGAGAGGGAGGGAGGGAGAGAGAGAGAGGGAGAGAGAATGAGAGAGGAGGGAGAGGGAGAGAGAGATTGATAGGGAGTAGAGGATGGGGGTTCAAAAAGTACATAGGATAGGATTCATAGAAAGAGATAAAGGGACACAAATTAGGGATTGGGGGAGAGAGAGAGAGAGAGAGAGAGAGAGAGAGAGAGAGAGAGAGAGTATGAGAGTATGATATAGGATGCAAAGAAAGAGAGAGAGGATGGGCTAAGGAGAGATGGGGAGAGAGGGAGAGAGAACACAGATTAGGGGATAGGAGTGGGATATGGAGAGAGAGAGAGAGAGAGAGAGAGAGAGAGAGAGGGGATGTGGGATCAAAGGGTACATGGAATACGGTGCATAGAAATAGAGGGAGGGACACACAGTAGGGGATATAAGAGTGTGGGATTGGGATAGAGAGAGAGAAGAATGGTGGTTCAAAGAATACATGGAATAGGATTCATATATATATATATATAGAGAGAGAGAGAGAGAGAGAGAGAGAGACATAAAGGGAGTAGAGGATGGGGGTTCAAAGAGTACATAGGATAGGATTCATGGAGAGATAAAGGGACACAGATTAATGGTTGGGAGGGAGAGAGAGAGAGAGAGAGAGAGAGAGAGAGGAGAGAGAGAGAGAGAGAGAGAGAGAGTGGATGGGGTAGGGAGGGAGGAAGGGAGAAATGGGGACAGAGGGAGGGAGAAGTGGAGAGGGAAGGAGAGAGGGAGGGTGAGAGAGAGAGAGAGAGAGAGAGAGAGAGAGAGAGAGAGAGAGAGAGAGAGAGAGAGGATGAGCGTTCAAAGCATACGTGAGATAGGATTCATAGAAAGAGAGAGGGATATAGAGTGGGGAGGGAGGGAGGGGGGGGGGGAGAGAGAGAGAGAGAGAGAGAGAGAGAGAGCGAGAGAGAGAGAGAGAGAGAGAGAGAGAGAGAGAAAGAGAGAGGGCGATATTGATAGGGAGTAGAGGATGGGGGTTTAAAGAGTACATGGAATAGGATGCATAGAAAGAGAGAGGGGGACACAAAGTAGTGGATGGGAGTGGGATAGGGAGAGAGAGAGGGGGAGGGAGGGAGAGAGAGAGAGAGAGAGTAGAGGATGGGGGGATCAAAGGGTACATGGGATACGATGCATAGAAAGAGAGGGAGAGACACACTATATGGGATGTGAGAGGGTGGGATTGGGGGGAGAGAGAGAGAGAGAGGAATGGTGGTTCAAAGTGTACATGGAATATGATGCATATAAAGAGAGGGAGGGAGGGAGAGAGAGAGAGAGCAAGTAGCAAATAGGAGAGAGGGAGATTGATAGGGAGTAGATGATGGGGGTTTAAAGATTACATGGGATAGGATTCATAGAAAGAGAGAAAGGGACACAGATTAGGGGGTGGGGGGAGATGGAGAGGGAGAGAGAGAGAGAGAGGGAGAAATGGAAAGAGGGGAAGGGGGAAATGGAGAGGGAAGAAGGGAGAGAGAGAGAGAGAGAGAGAGAGAGAGAGAGAGAGAGAGAGAGAGAGAGAGAGAGAGTAGTGGATGATAGAGGGAGGGAGAGGGAGAGAGAGAGGAATGGGGGTTCAAAGAGTATGTGGGATAGGATGTATATAAAGAGAGAGAGAGGGGGACATAGAGCAGAGGATAATAGAGGGAGGGAGAGAGAGAGGGGGGGGGGGGGGGGGGGGGGGGGCAGATGGAGGAGAGAAAGAGAATGGGATAGGATGCAAAGAAGAGAGGATGGGGTAGGGAGAGAGGGAGGGAGAAATTGAGAGAGAGAGAGAGCAGGGGTTTCTATTGTTGTATGTCATTTCCAATAGTGCGTACGTGCTATAGCATGCATTGCTATTGAGAATTACATTTCTCCATAACACACGTGCACTATTGAGAAATCCATTTTTCCATAGCACATATGCGCTATAACATGCATGTGCTATGCCCTAGGCTCAACAAGCCTATGCCCAGGCCATAGCACGTGCATGCTACAGTGTGTACGTGCTATTGGAAATTTTGAAGATAAAAGTGTCATCTTTTTGGCACCACAGCTTGGTTCATTCGCCCAAAAGTGAAATGCCAGCCAGGCTTGGTATCCAAGCCTAGCCATTATAGTTTACAAAACTCAACTGGGTTATTAAATAATATAATTCAAAAAGCCCGATCGGGTTTTTTGAATTATATTGTTTAATAACCTGATCGAGTTTTCTCGGGTTTTTTGAGTTATATTATTTATAACCTGATTGGGTTTTTTCTAAACTTTATATTTTTATTGTTGTCTACATTTGAGGGCATTTTTTTACCCTTAAGTGATAGCAACAATGTGAATTTCAAAAAACCCAATTAGGTTTACCATAAAAAACAAATCTTGATTGCATCTCCAGCCATGACACCCTGCAAACAAGGTAAGTCTTCATTCTATTCATCATTTATGTATTTTTTTTTATCAAATTTTATAATTTGGTTTTGTAATTTATAAGTTTTGTAATTGTTTTTTTTTTTTTTTGATATAGGTGCATGAAGGAATCCAAGAAAATTAGGGAGAGAAGAAAGACCACCTCCTACACAATCAAGCCCTCCACCCATCATGACACAACCACAAAACACTCCCCCCATTGTAACACAACCACAAAACCCTCCACCCGTAGTGACACAATCACAAAACCCTCCACTCAATGTTCCCGTTCAGCAACAACTGCCTCCTATAAACCCTATGCACATATAATTACAGTGTCTAACTACTACACAAGAGGACCTCATAAACTGCCTCTCACAAAATAGTGCTAACATTACCCAAATGGTCAATAGGTTGTGGTCATCTACACTTGATCACCACTTAGACCTAGTGAATACACTTGAACAAATGGCCCAAAATGCAAATGATGTGTCTAGGGAGGTTACGAAATGGGGTACATGGAGAGATAGGTGTTGTGCATTTTATGCGAATGGGTTATTATATCAGCAAGTGAAAGATAAAGACATAAAGAAAGGTACCATATGTTCTCTTTTCATCGATCCTCTATTCGACAACTCCCTATTTCACACAACCAAAACTTTTCCTATTCTTTGGTGCAATCATGCTAGGATGAGATCATGTTTTTGGGATAAGTGGTATATGGTATTTTACCTACCACCATGCAATAATTATGAGATGCCTTTATATTTTTTGAGAAAACTATATTGTGACTTCATCCTTAGCGAGAAGCCAAGTTACTTTGACATTTGTTAGTTCTAGGGTAGAGGGAGAGGCTCTGCGTAGGATAGATCTAGAGCTCATAGGGTGGTACCACAACACGAGAGGAGGCATACAACATGAAAAATCATGCCTCATGTTGTGCTCCCATCAATTGTAAAGGAGTCTATTGATTTACAGACTCTTCATGCAGCCGCATCATTGACAGATGTTATCATTCAAACATGTCTCACAATTAGGAGGTTTTCCTTCACCAATGGCACCCTAACCATTATTAGATGCAACTTTAGGATCATCATGACATGTGACAACTCCATCATCATCACCTACGACACCAAGGTCATCACAACATGTGATAGCTCCATCATCATCACCTATGGCACCTCGGTCATCACAACCTACAACAGCTCCATCAACATCACCTACACCACTAGTGTCATCTCCTCTTGTGTCACCTGCACCACTAGTGTCATCTCTACTTGTTTCACCTACACCACTAATTTCATCATCACTTGTGCCACCTCCATCATCATCATGTGCATCATTACAATCTTTGGGGCCCAATTAACATTTTTGTTTTAGCTGTTAGCACGTGTGATTTGATAGATATAGATGCATCTCAGGTTTGAGTGTCATCTCATCCATATGTACATTGGGAGCATACTTGGTATTCATATGAAGGTGGGGATTTCACACTCACATATGATTTGATGGTGATGGTCTTCGATGGATAGGGGACACATGTTTGTTTGAGTTTTGACATGATATTATTTAATTACCTAAATATTGTAAAAATTAATTTTTTTTTATAGATCACTCTAGATTGATATATGAACAATATGTAATGCAAGATGTAGCAAGAGTATGAGAACACCATAGAGTACTTGTTTTGCTAGAGGTGTGAGGCTAGGAGCAAAAATACCCAAGGTAAAGTTTTTTAAATATTCTTAAAAGTACAATAATACATTGGCTTTAAAATATTGTTTCTTGACTAGTATGACACTAACAACCCACTTATAGATCCTCTTCTATCTCCTACCATTATTGAAATCATCCCATTCATCAATCCATCCAATTCCCATCCACATCTCTTGCTCCTAGCATTACCCAAATCCCATCTAATGAACCTCATTAGTTTTGACATGATATTATTTAATCACCTAGAAATATCATAAAAGTAAATTTTTTTTAATTTTATAGAGAACTTTAGATTGATATGTTTAAACAATATGCAATGTAGAGTGCAACAAGAAGCATGAGAACATTGATCACATAGTACTCATTTTGCTAGAGGTGCAAGGCTAGGAGCAAGAACACCTGAGGCAAAGTTTTTAAAATATTCTTAAAAGTACAATAATACATTGGGTTTGAAATATTGTTTCTTAATTATTATGAGATTAATAACCTACTTATAGATCCTCTTCCATCTCCTACCATCATTGAAACCCTCTCATTCATCAAATCCATCCAATTCCCATCCACATCTCTTGCTCCTAGAATTACCCAAACCCCATCTAATGAACCTCATTAGTTTTGACATGATATTATTTAATCACCTAGAAATATTGTAAACATAAATATTTTTTAATTTTATAGAGAAATTTAGATTGACATGTTCAAACATAATGCAATGCAAGGTGCAGAAAGCGGTACGAGAACACCGCATAATACTCATTCTGCTAAAGGTGCGAGGCTAGGAGCAAGAACACCCAAGGTAAAGTTTTTAAAATATTATTTAAAGTAAAACAATACATTGGATTTTAAATATTATTTCTTAATTGGTATTCTTAAAAGTAAAATAATACCTTTCCATCTCCTACCATCATTGAAACCCTCCCAAATGCCCATTTCTAGTAGGGTGTTCTCTGTACTCACAACGACCCTAAAATATGTTGCTTCACCCTAAGTGTCAAAGCTTGAAGCTATCAAATGGTATTCTCTTTTGTTTGCCAGAGTAGCTAGCTAGATTGATTCATCTGCTTGCCCCACATGAATTAGTCTATTACGTAATATGACATCAAATCCATCCAATTCCCATCCACATTTCTTGCTCCTAGCATACCCAAACTCCATCTAATGAAGCTCATATGTGTTCATCCTCCATATACCCATCCACATCAAAGAACATTCATATCACATATGGTGTCTTAGAGGAGTGTGGAGATCATGAATCTCCACTTTTATTTCTTGAAAAAGAACCAAAAGTTCATTCACATCTCTCTTTTCCTTCTCAGTCTCTTTGTTTTTAATTTCTATGCCTTGTACTATCCTTCCAATATCGTCCTTCAAGTCCTTTTGTCTTCTTGCCCTCCTATGATCTTCTTATTGTTATTGTGCCTTCTTGCCATTTACAACATTATCTCATATTTATAACAATACTCTTTACTATTTTATAGGGCTTGTTGGGGGGCTGAAATTTCTCAAATTGACGATGCCATGCTTTTTGCCATTAACTTTGGCCTTGAGAGCTATACGATATCATAGCTTGCACACCTATCAAGTTTACAATTTGAGTTGAACTCATGATGTGTCTTATTGATTCCTCTTATGTTATATTTGTTTCTTCTTTAGGGTACTCCACATAGCTTGAGGTCTAGAGGAAAGGGAAAGAAATCAACAAGAACACCAAAACAAAAAAGATATTAAATACAAGTCAAGTTTATATTTGAAATTTAATAAGAATGAATGTATATACATGTACTAAATATTGATGAATATGTATTAGCTTGTTTGTTGAATATATGTAGAAGCAATTTAGTTTTGTAGAGTTGATGAATCCCCTTGAATCTATCGATGTTGAGGCAATGGAAGAGGTAAACTTTCATATTTTCCTTCTCATAAATTTTAGGTTATAGTATGCATTTGTTCTATATACATATTAAACAATTGCATTTACAAATGAGTACATGCATTTTTTTTAGTTTTATAATAATTATCAATAATTTGTCTTATTAACATGTGTTATATATCTTTTACCTATTACAACAATCTTTGATACTTTGTGTAAAGCCTTTCCCATTTCATTTTGTTAGGATTCTTGAGCATCAAAGACAGGATCAAACACAAGAGAGGCTAGAGGTATGTATGTAGAGTCTTAGTTGAAGCCCTTTTGTGATCTCAATTTGTATTGCTTGTGTGTGTGATAGAAATCCCTAATGCCTACTCTACAATTCTAAAATTTTAACACTTACCATATAGGTTGTGCCTCATAGCAGCATTGGTTCATCAGTGCCTACACTTCCTGCTAGCACTAGAGATCTAGCTCAAGCTGCAATACTTTTTTTGTTTTTTTTAACTCTATTTGTAATCCTTAATGCCACTCTATGATGCTAACATTTTATAGCTTATCATATAGGCTATGGTTCATAACAACATTGATTCATTAGTGCTTGTACCTCTTACTAGCACTAAAGATCTAGCTCATGCTACAATACATTTTTTTGTTTTTTAACTCTATTTGTAATTCCTAATGCCACTCTATATTGTTAACATTTTATCGCTTATCATACAGGTTGTGCCTTCGATGAGCATTGATTCATCGATAGTTGTGTCTCCCATGGTCACACTACCTCATCATTTTGTGAGGCGTCCCACCCATCGACGAAGGAGCCCATTGCCGCTATCATTTAGTGCAACTGTAGGACAAAGGGATGAGGTAATGAACAACTCAAATATCCACAATTTAGAACCCAATTTCTAGTTATTTTCATATTACTTTTACATAAGATATTTGATAGTGTATTTTCATTTTTTCTTTAGTAGACACGTGGTGAACCACAAACTGCATCAAAGAGGCTCAATTTTGATGATTCTGCATAGTCATAGATATTGATAGTGATATACATATGTAATTGTGGTTGTCACATGACATTGACATATATTCAACTTTTGTATTGTATATATTCGAGATTTGTATTATGCACATTCAACATTTATATTGTACACATTTGACATTTGTCAGGTATTCAACTTTTGTAATGTATATATTTGATATTTGTATTGTGCACATAAGACATTTCTATTGTACACTTTTGGCATTTTTTGGGTATTTGACTTTTGTATTGTACCGATGAGACATAACATATTTTTATAACTATATGATTGATATGAATATACATTAGACTTGGATTTCCATCCAACTTATTCAATGTGTGCATACAAACTTGAATTTCACCTTACTTTCTTGCAATTAATCAAACACATAAACATTCATTATTTTATACAGAAAATGTAACATGTTTATCAAATTCATAATAATATGTAATCACATGTCACTTATTTTGATGTAATAGGATATTAAAGTAAAAATATGCCATGATTTTTGTATTTGTGTCAAAGATCGCAACCTGATAGTGCATAGAGACCCTTAGGGACACTTCCATTCAGTGTGGTTGATACCGTCGGAGGGATTTTGTGGCTGAAATGAGGTTGGTCCTAGCCTAAAACTAATCAACTAAAGCTAACAGAGTAGACAATTTGATCCTAGGATGAACGGTTTGAAATATACACAACCTTGCTCATTTTAACTAAGCAACATTGCAACTTTTGGCAATAGGCGACATACGAGTGCCAAATCCAAACAGAGTTGAATCTCTAAAAAGTGAGATAGGATGTTGTGTGCCTAGATAACATGATCTTATAGCACCTAACAATTTTTCAATATGTTGCACAAGCTCAGAGAAATTCTTGATCAAAGATCACAACCCAATGGTGCTTAGAGACCCTTAGGGTTACTTGTGTTCACTGTGGTCAATATCGTTGGAGGGATGTTGTGGATGAAACAAGGTTGATCCTAGCCTAAGATTGACCAACTGGAGCTAATAGAGCAGACAATTTGATCCTAGGACTAATGGTTTGAAATATACACAACCTTGCCCATTTTAATTGAGCAACATTGCAACTTTTGGCAATAGGCAAGATACTGGTGCCAAATCCAAACAAAGTCAAATCTCTAAAAAGTGAGATAGGTTGTTGTGGGCCTAGATAATATGATCCTATAGCACCTAACAATTCATCAATACCTTTCACAAGCTCAGAGAAATGCCCAATCAAAGATCACAACCTGATGGTGCTTAGAGACCCTTAGGGATAGTTTAGTTTAGTGTGGTCAATACCATCAGAGGGACATTGTGGTTAAAACAAGGTTGGTCCCAGCCTAAATACAAACAATTAGAGTTAATGGAGCAGCCCTGGATTGCTAGGAAAATCCAAAATTGTTGATTAGGTCCTAAGTTGGTCAAAAGTTGCTCAATGAGAAAAAAGTTGTTGAATAGGTTAAAAGTTCTTATGGATGGGAAATTGAGGTATTAGGTTACCTAATACATCCTAGGAATCTTAGCTGAGGTCCTAGAATAGTCCTAGATGGACCCATTCAACCAAAAGATGTCAAGAGCAAAAGTCGCTCAAAAGTTGCAAAGTTGCTCAAAAAGTTGCTTGAGCAACTTTTGCAATTTTTGCAATTTTTGCAAAAAGTTGCAAATTGACCCTACCTTAAACTTAACCACAAACCTTACCTATGGTAAAAACCTAACCCTAACTCTTCATGGACCCTATTGACCTCATGATGATGCCATCATCATCATGCCTTGTGCCAATCAGAGGGCTATTTTAAGCCTAAAAAGAGGTGACATATTGTGAGAGCAAGGACACGGTCCAAACCAACCCTATCCAAGTTTTTCATATGTTGTAGAGAAGCCAAATAGGTATCCAAATCTATAATTTATTTTCCTGGTGTTTTGAGAAATTTGGAAGAAAAATGCAAGAGGACAGCCATCTAAATCCATATAAGTTGAAGATAATTAAATATTTTTTTAAGGATATCATCAAACCCATAAAAAGTAATATATGGCATACAAATATGCACATGTTACACATTTTTTTTCTCTTTTTGTTATACAAAATTTTGGCATCTAAATATGCACATGTGACATCTCTTATCAAATTTTTATACAAAATATGGCATACAAATATGCACATGTTACATGTCTTCTCTTTTTAATATACAAAATTTGGCTTCTAAATATGCACAAGTGACATCTCC
>CM053788.1:220584652-220702152 GCA_028749045.1 Cupressus sempervirens
TGATGTACAGAGAGGATGGGATGAAGACAAGGATATGATAAACACTTTTTTATTAGAATACATAACTTGATATATCTCTCTCTCTCCCCCTCACTCTCTCCCTCAATCTAGAATTATGAAGTAGTAATACAAAACCTGATTGGGTTTTGTAGAACCCAGTCGGATTTTGTAGAACCCAATTGGGTTTTGTAGAACTTGATCGGGTTTTGTAGGTTTTTTAATGCATTTTTTTATTTTCATAACCCAATCGGGTTATGGCTTGGTGATAGCCTAGGAAAATGACCCCAAAGGCTTGGGAGATTGTTTTCCCTCCATTTTTTCCTTTAGACATTTTTTTCATCTTCTAAGATGAATTCTTGTCTTTGCCTTCATCAGGTTTTCCAATGGTGAAGTGGGTTCTCTAAAATCACCACCATAATCTTACACGTCTTCTTAGCTTTCTAACAATATAAATTTTTCTTTTTTTTGGACAACATTAACATTGTAAAGTTTAATTACTTTTACCAATGCCTTGACATTCCTCACAGACATATGTCTACCATTTTAAAATAATTTTTTATATACTTAACCAAATTCAAAAATAAATTATATATCTACTATTCTACAGTTGATTCTATACACTTTTAAAAAAAAGTTTTCATTTTGATTATTTTGATGCAAGTTATACTCAACACACAAATAGGTACCAAAATTTCAGGATGTGGTTAGTTTAATAATTCATAATTAAAAAAATACTCATCATAAAATTAAAAAACATTACACAACTTCTAGATATGACTCTTAACTATCATCCTACCAAAGGGATATGTAAGATACTAAATATAACTTGGTCTTTTGTGCTACACACGAAAACAATTATGTTATGTTTTCTAAAAAAATTAGGAACTATTTTTTTGTTTGCATAGGGTTTGACCCACCTAATATTATCCATTTTGTAAAAAATCTAGTAGTTTAGAAAGTAGATTCAGAGTACTACAATTTATATGTTTCACACATTTTGTCATTTTTAGTAGATGACCCTCAAATGTCTTGTCCAAATTTGAGTTTACCCGATTTCATAAAAAAGGTGACCACTTATACCCTGCTTTTTGTACTCCATCTTGTGCACTCACCCTGATCCTTCCCATGACTATGAAAACCCTTCTCCCCCCCACTCTTAGTTACATCCTTTCTTGGTGAAGTAATATCTTCCCCCAAACTTTTATCCAAGGATGGGTTAGCTTCTAGGTCACCAAAATGTGGGAGGGGCTAGGAACCTCCTTTCCCTCTGGATCAAGTTGCATGATATTTCTCTTTCTTTTTGTGGACCTCCTTTCACTTTCTGTGGACTTTGAGCTCATCCCCTTCTTAGCGAGGTCTTAAATTTTTCCATTTTAAGCCTTTTACTAGACCTCCTTGCAGTTTTATTACTTTGCCCAGTACTTGTATCAGAGTCAATAACACTTATGTTTTTTCCTATCACCCAAGGGCTTATTATCCACCTTATTCAAGGTTGAACTAGGGCTAGGGTCTATAGAGACTTGGGGAGTTGCAGTGGGAATAGGGTTAACTAGAAGAGGTGGGTTGAGGGAAAGTTAGAATTTGTAAAGTTTGAACATGAAGGCCTGTGTAGGATATTAAAGTATCTACCTTATTCTCTCTTTCTCCTAACCTTAAACACACTATTCTCCATAGAATGCAAAATGAGGTGTAGGGAGGAAATCAAGTCATGGTTCCCAAAATGGTTTAGAATAGGAAAATGGTAATAATACAACACTTGATGTCAATCTTCAAGAGTTATATAGTGCATGATGGCATAGCAAACAATGTCCCAGGGTTTGGATAGGTCCCTCCCTAGAAAATCCACTCCTCACACAAATAGGCTCCTCCTTAGAACAATTTTTTTCCCCCATACTCGCTTCATTAGAAACCCTAGCCTACTTGTGCCAAATCTTGCCCCTGAGAGACAACCCACCAATTGTTGCAATAAATTCCTTTATTATTTTGAGCACCACCCCATTAATGTTCACATTCCTATTTTTTTAGGTATCAATGAACTATAGGGATACATGTTCATCATACCCTTCAATGCCCTCAATGGATGACAACAATCCACCTTCATGAAAATAAACCCATGCTGCCTCACTCTTCTTGATGCAGTCTTCAATTTTGTTTAGTTCAATGTGGTCGCTAGCACCCATGTCTTCACCAAGTTCAATCACTAAATCCTTAGTGTTCTTTGACATCCCCTTGTTGTAGGGTTGGAAGCTAGGGTTGTTTAAAGTTATGATGTTAATAATGAGTATGAAAAAGCAATTGATTCTCATCATGAAATCACAAGGATTCAAATTTTCCAATCCCCGTTTGACTTGAACATGTGTGAGTTGTACCTTTCCCATTTAAGTTAACTATTGCTAGCTGTGTATTTATTGAAGGATAAGGGAATTTCCATTATTATTGTACATGTTGAGCTATTATTTTGCATGATGATTAACAATAGGAATCCTTTCAAACTCCATTGTACATGTTGAGCTATCATTTTGCACGATGCTTAATGACATGAATCCTTTTAAACTCCTCTCTTGAAAAGCTAATTTGGGATCAACTCCAAGGTTCTAAGAAATCTTGCAACCTACTAGAATCCACTCAGTAGAAGATAAATGTGAGTGTTCATGAGGAGGCCTTTGCTAGTTCTTAAAAAAATTGGATAGGACTTTGAATTTTCTTGCTATCTCAAAATAACAACCACACAAAAAAGAAAAATATTTTTCTATTTTTCTATATTTTTATGAATGCAATATAACAATGTAACCATATGAATTCCTAAATTAACCAAGGGTTAGTAAAGTAAATAATGAAGATTGGGTAACAAGAAATTTAAGCAAATAACATGAAAATTAAAATCCTAATAGACATAAGCCACGAGAACAATGCATCCGTGAGTTAAGCCTTTGAAAAGATCTGTAGGTAACTAATGAAAATAGGAGTAGCACTTCCTAAATTCCACTTATGCAATCATCGATGAAAATTTAGTAACTATAAGATGTTTCACTTTTCATTAAATATCAAGGCCATAGAAAGTGCGCTCATGTGAGAAAAAGCTATGCAGGAATAATATAGATGATCTCTTCTTGAACTAAGTATGTCAACAGAATTTGTAGACACGTAGCAAATACTAGAATTAAAAGATTACACAACCAAAATAACACTATAAAACCATTGGTTCAATTGCCTTCCATGAATATACATCCACAAAATATAACACACTTAGGCAATAATCACTACGCTCCAAATACGAGCACCAATAGCATATATTAGTGCATCAAAATAATGGTGGCCTCGAATACATGTTACATTCCTAAATTTATAAGAAATCTTCTCCTCAATTTGTGTTAAGAGTGAGAGATATCTTTATGCAAACATATGCTTCTAAACTAATAAAACAAATCTAATTATGTACAAACTAATTCTCTAACTAGTGCTTAGTAGGACTCCATCCATATTTATATCATTAAATAGATGCACAAGCCTTTACATGTCTTAAAACAAAGAAAGCATGAGAAAATGAGAAGAAGAAAACCTTTAGATGATGTAGGAGTGTCTGGAAGTGTCAAAAATAGAAGCTCCATCTTCACTAGGTGTTTATAGGAGTTAAATTATCATTAGAATACATTTTTGATGCATGAAAAGCTCTAAATTTAGAATTTGTAGTTAACTATCGGTGCACCTCTGACTTCTTCAAAAACTTTTAGTGCACCTCTAAAAAAGTGCACCTTAGAAGTAGTGCATGTGCACACCTAGTGTAACTGGCACACCTACACACCTAGTACACCTGTACACCTTGGAAGCATGTTCAAAAATGAAAATTTTCAACAAGTGTCAAAACTTAAATTCTAGCTTCTCTATTTTGTTCCCCTTCATACTAGATCTATGTCTGGGTATTTTCTCTTGAACTTCCCAATAATCTTGGTGACTTGAGCTACATCCAACAAATCTAAGGCTTCATATTTTTCCTTCACTTTTTGCCTATAGTTTCCCACCTTGATTCGAGTCTCTAAAAAATCTCCTAGTTTCACATCTAAATCTAGTAATGCTTCTTTAGTTTTGAATGCTTGTCTAATATCATCATCATTATAAGCTTCTTCAAAATTTTTTTGGAACTATTCAACAACTACTTCTATAGTCATCAATTTGCCCCTTGAATCATCTTCAAAAATATCTAAAGATGCATCACTATAATGTTTCTTTGCCTCCAAAATTTCCTCTTGGGTTTGATCCTTGAGCTTATGAATATCCGTGTGTAATGTCTCCATTACTTTATTGCCATCTACAATCTTCTCTATGCAATCATCAATTTTATCTAACTCTTCCATTGTATATACCTCCATTAACATCTGATACCTTTGACCTTTGATTGACTATAGTGCTTTTAGGTCCTTGCCCCAGGTATGTACTTCATCCATCAAACCAAAATCTTGATTGAAAATAGCCACCAACTTATCTACATTATTCTACATCAGGTGTAACAACTTAATATTTCCTTACATAATCTGCACACCCTTTTCCTCAAAACTTTCTCTCCATTGTTGACAAGCTTTCAAAAAAGGGTCTAGCTACATCGTCTCTTTATCTCTTTTCTCCAATGTTGCATTCAAAGTATCCACAAGATTTTCAGGATCTAAGGGACCAACAACTTTGTTTATATATCCTTTTAGGATCTCATTCTATTTCTGAAGTGTTATCAATTCTATATCATCGTATTCTAAGTGCCTAAACACTTCTTTAATCCTAGTTGTCACCATTAACTCGGTAGTGTCCAACATCGGTTTCCCAAGCACAACCTCCCTGATTTGATAATCTTTTGGATTTAATTCTTTAATATTTGCATGTAGAGGAGGGATAGCAACATGAGAAAATAAATCTTGATTTTGATCACTCATAATAAAGGCCAATGCTCATGCATCTTTTGGTGGTGACTCAAGTTTTCTAAGAACTTCAATTAATTCTCTCATTCCTTCCTCTTTAGTATCATATTGTTGCCTTTTATTTCTAATCACCTCTTTTCTCAACCATCTTGGAACATACTACATCGAAGATTTGCCTTTTTATGATGAAGAAGTTTTTTCTACTATGCTCTTCCCCTTATCACTCTTCAGAGTCTTGTCCTTTTGTGAGATATCCACACTGGGAGTCTCTATATCCATTGAGTCCATAGTTCTCACCTCAATGTCTTGGGAAGCCTGCAGAGTTTGCTCATAGATTTGCGCTTCCTTTGACACTTCAGCGATGTGTATTTGTTGTGGCTATTCCTCCTATTCTGCTTGAACATGTTCTTCTTCATTGCTTAGAGGAAGAGGAGTAGCTAAACCTTTATCCACACAAAATGTAACCGGATTTGGCAATGGTGGAGCTACTTTGACTCCTTGTGGCTGCGATGGAAATTGAATCCAATCCTTTTGTTGAGGTTGATTAGTCAGAGCATCCCTTATCTTATATCCTACCAACTTAGTGCCTACCGACATAAAATCAAAATTTGACATTTGAAAGACATCAGTGCCTTCACCCTCCTACTCATCAATCCATTGTTGTAGCTCATCTTCTGAAATGGTAGACTAAATAGACTGGTCAAGAATGGATGGTGGTGTAATTGTAGAGCTTCTTCTTTGTTCCAACTCTATGGCTCTAGCAAGATGAGTCCTACAACTCAAAGGAAGGTTATCTTCTTTATCCTAATCATCCTCCTCTTCCTCTTCTAGAATGACTTCATGGATTGATGGGAAATGAATAACTCTCCTAATCACCTTTTGTCTCCTCTTGACCAAAGTCTTGATCTTTCTTCTTTTAGGAGCAGATGTAGAGGCTTGCACCTCTTTTTGAGGTGGAGACACTTCTTGTATTTCTATTTCAAATCCTCCTTGCCCTTGTTTAGTCAGTGGCACTTGAAGATTATCTTGGGTCTGCATAGCTTCTACATTCTTCGATCCTTGTACATTTTATGCCCCAGGCTATGGTGGTGCTTGAGTTGGTTCTTCTTTCGGCTCAGCTTGTTGGGGAGAAGTTCTCTTCCTCTTGCCTTTACCCTTCTGAGCCCTATAATATCCAACTTCTCTATCAAGTTGGTGCACTATTTCCAATCTTACTGGGGACTAAGTTGTAAAAGTGGGTACTATTACCTTAGCTCCTCTACCTCTTGTTGGGTGGGCTGTAGCATGGAAGACTATCACTTGAGGAATTGGATCTAGTTTGAAAGGCCTTTTGATCCAATCCTTAGTTAATTTGATGACATGTTGGGCCCTGTGATTAATATCTGAGTTTTCTTCCTTATCAATCTTAGCATTCATAATGGGTCGATCACAAATTTTGTCTCTACTATACAATGGGTCAAGTACATCCTTAGTATATTGTTGCACTACCTTTAAAGGAACCTTTATCTTCAAAGAAATGATTTCCAAATAGAGATTCATTCTATAATAATCCCTTATTTGGATATCGTAGTCATCTACTACGTTCATCTAGTGGTCCTCAATTGCATCTTCATGTTAAAATGTCTTGCTAGATAAATATTGCACCCTTCCAATGTTATCAAAATAAGGATAAGGAGAGTTATATTCCTTCAAGGGATACTAGTCCCATTCAGGCTCAAAAGATGGAATATCCTATCTCCAAACCACACTAAATGATCCTATAGTAATAGGTCACACCTAGGTTATCTTGTGCTACTTCCTTACTCTATCATATGTAGACGAGAATTGTTGAGTGATCTCCAGCAATATAAGCCTATCACTTGGATACCTGGGGAGCTTCTTGGGGTTGTAGTCATACTCACTACCCTCAAATAAATGAATTTTTGAAATTGGATGTAATAGGTGCCAACTTTTGAAATCTTGGTCGCTACCTCATCTAACATCATTTTCACATGATCCCCTTCAATGAACTGGATAATTGCAAAAATGAAAGTGTCATTCACTATCCTATATTCCTTGTTGTGCTTTAGAAGATTTTTCTTCACCAACTGGGGATATACTATATAGGGCCATGCATTTGCATCTTGCATGCTGCCCTTTTTGAAGAGTCTCAAATAATCCATCATCCTTGCCACTAGTAGGTACACCAAATAGGATGTCATGTAGAATTTATGGTTGTTCTTAACTATCACCAGATGCTCATCCAAATTCTCACTAAGAATGGAAGCCCAATCAATTGGCATCTTAGCTATTTTGATAGTCTCAATAAAATGCTCCATCCATATGTTTAGGTGCCCTGATGCTGGTAATCCCATGACTCTACTCAAGAGTATTATAGAATATCCAATATCCCCTTTCATGTAACCTCTTGTCACATCCACTTTACCTACTTTAAGCCCCAAAGGAGTCTTCTCAATGAGATACGAGGATTGGATGATTTTAGACACTTCCTCTACATGTTATCTATACCATCTTTCCACCTTGTGATAGGTTAATCTGATAAATTGGTTTTCTCTCAGAAGATGGAACATCTTCTCTATGTTCTCAGGTTGGAGATCTAGTACAATCTCTATAGTTATACTCTTTATGACCATTTCCTCAGAAATATAGTTTTTTGCCAGTGTCATGATTAGCTCCAAGGACTATACTGATACTGGGTGTGATGCTGCATTGACTAGTCCCAATAGGATAAGAGTGGATATTAATGGGGACCTCTATGTAGGTTTGTTGCATAATACTAGGAATACATTCCAGTCTGTATAACCATGTTTACTATCTCAAATCTCTGAATAATCATCTTGGAAGTGTGACTTTGTCGGAACACCTTGAAACTTGAAAACCACTGGCTTTGGGACCACTTTTTTAGCAAGGGAGGATGATGAAGAAGCCATTAAATCTACACAAAATTAGTGTCTATTAGTTTGGAGTCAAAGAAAAATCAATTAACACAAACCCTAATGGCGACATGAAAAAATCCAAAAAACCCTAATTGATGAAAAACTATTAAAAAACCATTTTCAACGCTAATATGCAAAAAAGAGCACACTTAGCACACTTCAGAGTTGCACTAGGTGTGCTATCTCTTATACAAAAGTTTGTTAAGGGTGTGCACCTAATCGGGTGCACCAAGTGTGTAGCCCTAAATACTTGTAAGTGCAAAGGGTGCATGCACATTTAGCACCCTTTAATGGATACTTATCTATGTAGAGGTGCACAATTGTGCAACTTTACTTAGGTTTTAGTTTTTAATTTTTTAGGTTTTTTAAAGATTATTGCAAAAAATGTGCACACCTTTTTTGGTGTTTAATGTTGTGTTTGTGTTTTGTGTAGGTGTGAGGAGGGGAGATGTATCATGGTACATCAACACACTTGAGGAGCTATGTTGGTGTAACTAGGGAGTCTCAAAGTGAAGAAATGAAGTGGGAGAGGGGTGGGGGTCCGAGGTTTTATAAGCCCAAGACTCAACGCACCTCTTGGAGGTGCACAACTGCACAGATGCATTGCTGTGCACTTTCCAAGAGAAAGTGCTGTACTTCACTCTTTTAGCACATTAGTGCACTTGATGAGGTGCACTAGGTGCACATTTGTTTTGCAAAAAATGACTCTCCCATAGAATTCTAGTTTCCAAAATTTGGGTTTTCAAGGCTTGACCCAGATTGGCCGAAGACACTACGAAAAACCATAAAAAAGACTCAGACCCTAGACTAGGTATTCAAAAAGCTAAAAAATAAAGTAGGGGGTCCCTATTTCTAGGAAAAACAAGGCATGCATTGTGAAACTACAACAATACACAACTCTTGTTTTTGTCAGATTTTCTGTTCTAACTAAATCTACATAGGTTTTCCTCTCACCAAGCAATAAATGCTCCCAATGATGGATCCCCAAATTAACATATATACCAAATCCTTCCAAATCTTGACTTTATGATTTTTTACTCTTGGGTTCTCCCACTCACCTATATTCACATCAATACACCATTTGTTGTACTTCATTACATTCCACTAGAACATTGTTCTCTTTCCACTATCATTTGTGTGGATGGTGGGGTTTGGCTGACATCATCCCATTCCTTTATTCCTTCAACATTATGAACCACTTTGGCCAGGTCATCCAAAACATTGTTGCCTTCTTAGTATATGTACTCTACATGGATTTCAAGTAACCCATCCAACAGGTTGTGGATTTCCTCAATTGCCACTTTTATCTTCTAGTTGTACCTATCAACTCCATCCTTCACAACATTAATAATCAACATTGAATCTCCCTCAACAACTAGTTTATTAATACTTCTCACTCACACTATCCTCATTCCCCATAATAGGGCCAAGACTTCTACTTTATTTTTTGTTCGCCCCCCAACAATTCCCAACATATGCAACTGCCACCTTTCTAGTATTATCTTGAATAATGCCTCCAGTTGTCGTCCTCCTAGTAGTGGTCGATCCATCAAAGTTAAGTTTCAACCAATCTTTGGGGGGGTGCCAAACCATTTTGTGTCTAGCATTGGCTTTAGAGTTGTCAAATATTATCACCTTCAAACCTAGGTCCCAAGAATTATCCCATCTCACATGTTTTGGTCTCTTGGGGGGTTCAAAGGGTGTTTCCTCTACCATATCTCACTACATTATTTCAATATCTTGATCACTTGTTGTGTCACCACCTTGCTAGAAGCAACCTTGTCCCTAAAAATGTGATTGTTCCATTCCTTCCATATTTTCCATGCCACATAAAGGGGGATGAATCTTCTAATTTTTTTTGAGGTATGGGTGGTTAGAGGGACCATCCCAACAAAAGAACTATTGAATTTTCTTATTGAAGCACCACTTAGTCTCCCACAAGGAGAGAACCTCCCTCCAAACCTCCATAGAAAAGGGACAATGTATGAGGAGGTGTTGTATGGATTCTGCTACATTATAACATAACACACTATAATTAGACAACCAAAATCATCTTTTTTGTTGATTATCAATGGTAAGGATGACCCCATGTAGAGTCATCCACCAAAATAAATTTATCTCTAGTAGGATCCAGGGGTACCAAAATTTCTTCCATTCCTTCAGGGCTTCGCCACCCTTGAGACAACAAGCATAAGAAGATTTCACCATGAACTCTCCAGAGGGGGTAAGTTTCTATATCAAAGAATCCTCCAATGGGACAGAGGGTATATGATAATTCTGTAACATCTCTTGAAGTTCTATAAGAAATCTCATTCTTGGATTATCTTGATTGTAATATTTTTTTTCAATTGTGCTCAAGGTCAATATAGTTGAAAACTAGAGTACCATGGAACCTAGTACACGACTCTCTTAGAGGTTGGAACTTGGTATTCATGAGGGTTCCATCATATAGCCAATGATCTTCCTAGAAATTAACTTTGTTCACACTCCCCACCACCCAATGAGCTCCCTTCAACATTTTATGCATTTTCTTAATATTGTTCCAAATTTTTTATCCTGGGGGGAGAATAATAGTCCAAGGATGTTGGTGCAATGCCTTGCCCTTGAGATACTTAGCCCTAATGATACTACACCAACTACTCTAGGAGCACAACAATTTCCAACCAATCTTAGTCAGGAGGGCATTATTCAAATGCCCAATTCTTTTAATGCTCAGGCCCCCATTCACTTAGGTTGGTAAACTTTCTCCCAATTGACTGAAACCATTCCATGCTTGTCCTCCATTCTAGACCATAGGAAATTTCTTTGAATTTTTTCAATAATCTTTTTATACACTAGTATATTATAGGTCAAATTTTGACCTAAATTTTCAACCAACATATGAAGAGACTTGTTCAACACTTTTTTTTTTTTTTATGCCTGACTCGGTCAAAATTTTGACCAACTTAGGATTTCTCAAATTGGTAAAAATTTAGACCAACTCGGGTTGTATTAAAAAAATAGCCAAAATTTTTTTAATTAATTTTTTATTCTCTCTTCGCGTGCTATTGGAGGTATTAGAGCTGAGGATTGTAGGAGCTAAATAATCATATTGTGTAGGAGTTGAGGATTGTGGGGGCTAAGGATTTTAGGGTTACGAGAGCTAAGGATTTTAGGATTGTGGGAGCTATTGCGAGAGCTGAGGATTTTGTGCATATCTCGTGGGAGGTATGCGAGCTTCTAGCTATGGATACACATATACTTTGGTGCCCTAGTTTTGGCTTGTCCAAATCCCATGACCTTGTTAGCTATTATAGTTAGTAGGAGTTATTTTTATAATTTCATGTTGTGTGCATTGACACTTTGAATGATTGTGCCTAGAAAGATCATCAAATATTTTGGTAATTAGGATTTGAGATTGTGAGACTATATGTATGAAGTTTTAAGCCAGGAATAGAGGCAGGCCAAGTAGCATTGAGATAGTGAGAGTCGGGTTTTCAATGCACAAATTTTCTACCACAAGTTGCACTAGAAGTACCCCATATAATTTTAGAGAACCCCCACTACTCTTCTTTAGTAGTGTAGTGGCCCTTCGATGATGGTGTTGTTGTTTGAGAAGGAGGCATTCAAAGGCATTTATCTTTCAATGTGCGAGAAGCTAAAAGTTTAGAAAGATTTCATCTATGTTTAATGGCACAAGGATTTCAAGTAATATAATTTTTTTGTGCTCTTTAAATACCCATATATATTTGTGGGATTATGATTTGTGTTCAATAACGAATGAGATTGATCTCTTCTTTCTATAGATTTTTGCTTGTGGAGTAGCAGTTAGGACATACAATTTTGGTGCAACAGACTTTAAAGATACACCTGTGTACAAGGAAGCTGTTGAGTCTCTAGGATTGTATGAAGATGCACCCAAAACACTTGAAACTCTGTAAGAAGTATGCAACTCATAATTGAAAGAATATAAGGTGATTTTACTATCTGCATTTGTGATTATAGGTTTCTAGAGAGTGGGCATTGAGATTATTTTGAGTTTACTTAGCAATGATAAGATCTTGGCAAAAATGAATTCAATGGAGTGTCATGAACAAGGATGAGAACTTCATATATGTATGGATTATACTATAATCATCTACCATAGATTCAATCAACATGATCAATATCATAATCATATATGAAAGATTCTTTAAATAAATTAGTTAATGAAATGAAAAATAAAATTCTATTTACTGAAAACAAATAATTAACATCATTTTAATAAATTAATGAAAATATGATTTTACTAAATGAATAGCTATATAAAATAATAAATTAATGATATAAATATGATCAAACAATAACTTATTTCTTCGTAGATAATTGCATAAAATAATGATATCATGACAAAAATCAAACTTCGGTGATTGGAAGAATAACACTAGCATTTGCTAAAATAACTCCTAAATAGCTAAGATGGTTGCAAAGCAATCTCAATTGTTTAAATAAATATATTAGAGATATCCATGTTGATAATTTCTCTTACAATAGAATCTATTAGTTGCTACCAACTGGCCAACAACATTCGAATCATATTCGATTATGTCAATGCATATCTTTGACAACCAATTACATAAGTGCACTACATCATGGGCCAATAGAAAAATTACAATGATTTTTCAGCTAATGAGAAAATGACACTTGGAATAATGTGATTAACTCTACTTGAATTGGAATTTTTTGATTGGAGAAAACAACTCAGTGCCACCTCATCATCCTTATCCTATAGCTCCATTTGAGAAGATGTGGTTTGAATGTTGGTTTGTGCAATGTGGCTATTAAAACTGTAAATATTTATTTGTCAATTATTAGAAAGTAACTCTCAATATTTCTAACTTTTATTAGCTCTTCTAAAACTATCAACTTCTTAAGGATGAATGTGTAGCCCATGTTCTCAAATGCCTCATCTTGTGAGTCTTCTTTATCTGTTGAGATCTTTCTCATGCCTTAACTTGAATTTGCATCTTGAACTTGTATCAAAATCTAATTTTAACTTGATTGTATTTGAAGATGTCTTCATGTGAACCTAAATTTCACTTTGATGATGCATATTCCTCTCATTTGGACATCTTGAAACTTGAAGCACTCCTCGTGTAGCTTGATCTCATTTGAAGTCCCAAACTTGACCTTGTAACATCATCTCCATCTTCCACCTCCTAGATCGTACATCTTTGACCTTGGAAAACAAGGAGGGAAAAGAATTGAGTTTATTGAAAGATAAAATTTGGATGTTTTCATAAGATCACATTGCATTAGTATCAAAATAGGCCTTGGATCATGAATTGATTCAAGTTTCAAAGCAATGATCATTCCTCTTGCACATCTTGAAAGGAATTAAATTTTGAGCTAGAATAGATTAATCATAGATTGCCTCCATGTGGAGGTTGGTTTCCTTCATTTATTGCAAGTCTTGAGATGCTAAAATATGGGAATAAGCAAGTCTTTTAGTTCAATTCTATCTTAACCAAAAGCATAAAAAGACCAAGACCATGGAAGGAAGTCATCCTGCTACTTGGATGGGAGGTTTGGACAAGAAACCATAATAGCACGATCAACAATGAGGTATGAAGGAGCATTTGTGTGTGGAAAAAAACCTAACTATTGGTGTAACTAGGTTGTAGTTGGGTTAGATAATAGAGTAAAGATCCTCTAGGGATTGGGGTAATTAAAAAGCCCTAATAGGCTAGTGATAAACCTAAGTGAATCCTTGATAAGGAAAGGATTTGGGTAGTAGTAAACCTTGTGTTACTATTGTCCAAAATTTTACCTAAGGACAACCTTGTGAAACATGGAAACAACCTCCAAGCTGTGGGACTTGAACCGTGAGGTTGAGTCTCCAGAGAAGGCTAGCTTCCTTTACTATCAGGGTGCACCTAACTACTCTTGGAGGGGAAAAGGGAGAAGGAATTCATAGAAGCAAATCTACCTACTCTAACCTAAGGGGGTGATGCACCAAAATAGAGTGTTTAGACCAATCTTTGCCCATACATGCACTATTGAACCATCATGACACCAAAAGATATACACATGCAGAGTTGCTTTAATCTAACAATCACATGCAGATCAGAAAACCCAAATGAATGACACAAGGAAAAAGAGGATTCACTTATATACCATTCATAGGCCAAAAGAGATACAGTCATGAAAGATTGTAGATCTCTACAATACACCAATGAGAGGAAAATAGTTCTTGCACTTCACATCAATGGCTGAAGGAGATAAGAATGTCATACAGTTCAGAGGCAAAGGGAATTTACAGTGAAATTATAGAGCAATATCAGAGAAATCAGAGAAGAGTCGACCACAACAAAATCTACAAAAATTGCCTTTATAGCTCAAGCATAACTAAGATATTTTCTGACTAAAGTTACTCCACAACCACCATCATTAAGTCTTGAGAAAGATCTGGAGAAAATCTGATCTGGGTACAGGTTCAGATACAATAAAACCTGATATTTTCTTGAAATAGGGCTTTGACAGAAACAATGCCATTAACCATTCTGACCAAGTAGATGAATAAACTGGGGTGGTGGAGTGTTTTCTTGCTATTTACTGGGTTCAACATTCATTTGAGAGTGGTTGGAATTGATCATGAGGATCAAATCATGCAACAAAACTCGATCCCCTCTATTTCTAGCTCATGAATCAACAAAGTCAGCAAGTCAATCAAACTCTGCCACCAGAATGAGCCACCTGGGCCAGTAGTCTTTCAATTTTTTGCCACCCCACAAAGTCTCCATGCGGTTGACCAACTAACTAAGCCACCTTGCAACTCTGACCATGACAGTCTCATAACTTTTGGCCCTCACTGCCAACGCCCTAGCTGTAATGTATCTCCCTAAGCCAGCAAGGACATGTGCCCTTTAGGCACTTTCACGCATTGCTTAATTACCTTGCATCTCCATATTGCGAGAAAGTGTCGATCATTGATCTCCATAAGATCAATGATCGTGAAGATCTTCATTACACTGTGCTTGACCCACTAAATTTTTTGGGCCCACGAACACTCAACACAACTTGGCATACAACTCAGCTACCTAGCACCACCTTGGTATCACCCTATGGCATATGGAAAAAACTTGATCCCACAAGGACACCCGGCAGCGAGGTGCTTGCTTGCATTGCTTAATATCCCTACATCTTCATATTGCAGGCAAGTGCCAGCCCTTGATTTGTTTGAATCTGACAATGGAAGGTACAAATGAGATGATGTGATGCCACTGCAAATTTAGCTTTTACCTTTGGGCCCACGAGGGCACGTGGCGATCTAGCGCTTGCCCACATTGTCAGGAATTTTGACAAAACATAGAATGTGGGAAAGCGGGCACCAATCAAATTGCCAACTGGACTAACCTTGCTTCCCTTATGTGGCCCACACAGAATGTTTGTCTCACCCGCCACGCGTCACAAAGGGGCTTCCCTGCATTATGTAAAGGTCATTCATCTTGAAAATGTGAGAAAGCACCCACCATGGATCGCCAAAGATCTAATGACTCAGAAAGTTGCGGGGCAGTGAAAACAACATAGGAAATAAAGAAATACCATAATCTTTTAATAATTTTTTATTTTTTGATATTTCCATGCCATTTAAATAATACTTAAATATGGAAGATGACCATTGGGAGGGCTTAAGTGTTTGAATTCAATTTTTTTTGGCGGGAGGCAAAATAGGTAACATTTTGGCGACTCAAAGGGGATGCAAGTTAGCTATGCGTATGACCAGTGACCTTATGCATCCATTAGGCCACAAAGTCATAAAAGATTTGGATCAGTGCATTGCAAAACCCTAACCCTACCTCTGTGGGAGAAAAATATTGAAAACTCTATCTCTGCAACTCTACAACCTCAGCAAAACACTTGTGCTCATGCACTTCTTGAAAAGTTGAAAAAAAAATAGGAAGAAAACTAAGCTACCTATGTACATGAAACCTCAACTGCTATCAGAAACATGGTTTGAGATAGATCCCATTGACTAGGATAGGCAAAATTTCACCACCAGGCCTGCTTAATTGAAAAGCATTGGCCTGCTTGCAATTAAAAATCACATAGGGGCCACTCTATAGTGCATCAAATTTGGAATGTCTTCCTGGTTTTTCCCTGTCTACATCCCATTTCAAAACCAAATCACCCTCTCTGAAGATTCTGACCCTAGCCTTCTTGTCAAAGCTCCCTTTCACCTGCTATTGATGTGTTTCTAGGGTCTGCATGGCCTGAGTTCTTTCCTCTTCCAGCTCCATTAGCTCTGCCATTCTCACTGTCAAGGCATCATCTTCAATTAGCTCCAGCTGATGAGCTAGTTTTAGGGATGGGAATTCTAATGAAATTGAAAGCCTTGCTTCTCTGCCATATACCAACATAAATGGTGAATTTCCTATTGACCTCTTAGGTGTTATTCTGTCAGCCTACAGTGCAATCCTCAACTTTTGATGCCAACACCTCTGGTTATCCTCTATAGTTCTTTTCATAATCCTAATCAGGTTTTTGTTGGATGACTCAGCCGAACCATTGCCTTGAAGATAGTAATTTGAGGATGTGCTCAAGTAGATATTATGGTGAACTATTCATGCACAAATCTAAGCTCCTACAAAAGATTTTGCATTATTTGAAATAATGGTTGAAGGTGCACCAAACCTAGTCACAATTCTGTCAAGGAATTCAACAACTGAAGGTTCTATGGCGTCCTTCAATGCAATTGCCTCTGTCCATCTAGTGAAGTAATCTGTAGCAGCTAAAAGGGTGAATGCACAAAGTTGGGTCGCAATTCCACGAAAGTCAAATCCGCGAAATGAGACCTCTTAGAAACGAGTACTTGATTTTTAAAAATGGGCACTCGTTTTCAGCTCGAGTGCCCGACCCTAAATTTAAAAAATGGGCACCTGTTATTTTTAAAAATTGGGTACCTATTTTTTATTTTCAAAAAATGGGTACCCGTTTCTCAAAAATTAAAAATTTGAATTTTTAAGAAACGGGCACCTATTTTTTAAAAATAAAAAGCTGGTACCCATTTTTAAAAAATAAAAAATTGGTACCCGTTTTTTAAAAATCAGGTACCCATTTTTAAAAAATTGGTTACCCATTTTTTAAAAGTAAAAAATGGGTACCCGTTTCTTAAAAATTCATTTTTTAAAGTTTTCGGTGAATTTACATGCCGCTTTTAGTTTTTCAAAACGGGTACCCATTTTTTTAAATTCAAATAACGGATGTCCATTTCTTACAATATGAGGTGGGATTTTTTTTCCTACCTCGAATTTTGGTTTGGGACAGGCTTGGTGAGACCAAGCCTATGCCTTGGCCTCTCAAGATTTGGCTAAGGCATTGAACTGACAAATTCATGCCTTGCCATAATTTTTAGAGGGTCTTCTCGATCAAATTTTTTTACGAAACAAAAACCCATTAGAGCTCTCACTATCTTGATTTCAGAAATATAAATTTTATAGACTGATGATTTTATTTACTATTTTTTAATCAAAGGTGGTACCTAAATGTAAAATAGCAATGTTCACTAAAACTTTAATAACTTTTTTATTTTATATTTTTTCTTAAATTAATTTATATGTCATCAATCTTCATTCAATTATTTTGAAGTTAAAAAAATATAAAATTGAAAAAAGTGAAATTTTGATCAAATAAAAATTAAAAATTAATAAATAAAAAAATATTTATTAAAAAATTCAAGAAAAATATTCTCATCAATCTTTGGTGTGTCAGGTAACTCCATTTAAAAGGATTCACAAAAATTCATTCATTTGTGTCAAATTATGGTGTCCATACACGAGCGTGTTATGGTCCTAAAACAAACATTTTGAAAAAGTGGTTTTTAAAGATCCATACCAAAAAATTAATCTATCATATGGGTATACAAATAAATTACATATTCAAAAAGAAGATTCTAGGCACTACAATTTTTATTTCTGAAGTTTTTTTTATATTTAGTCTCTAAATGGCTCAAATTTTGGCATCAATTGACAAAATATTTCAAAAACAAGAAAAACACTTCCACTTTTTGGCCAAAAGTGAGACACAACTTCTTACACTGACCCAAAATCCATTTGTGACTAGAACTAGAAGAAGGATTGATAGGGCCTATGAAATCCAATCCCCATTGAGAAAAAGTTTGGTCCACCTGAATGGGATGAAAAGGAAGTGCTGCAAGCTTTTGCTTACCAGAAAAGAAGGCACATTTTTCACACTTCCTCACATACCTATGACAATCATAGAACAAGGATGGCCAGTAGTAACCAACCCTCATGATCTTCATTGTAGTTGTCATTGCTGAGAAGTGACCACCATTAAGACCATCATGAAGCTCTTTGATCATTCTTTCAGCTTGGTCTATGTCAATGCATCTTAATAGGGCTGCATTAAAATCTTTCCTAAAAAGGATACTATCAACTATGACATAAATAATTGACTGTAATCTATACTGTCTCCTTTTAGTTCTATCTAATCCTTGAGGATATTCATTGCCTAATAAGAAATTCTTCATATCATCCATCCAATTCCTTGGGTCATCGTTTCTTGTCTCTTGTTGTTCTATTAGTATCGTAGCAACTTCCTCATCCGATTCCTGATATGATATCATCTATTTACACAACCCCTTCCCTCTTACCAGCTTGGTGATCTAGATGTCAACATCATATTCCATTACTTTAGTAATCCAACCAACTCTTTTCTCACAAATATCTTTTCTTAAAAGGAAATCCTTCACACTTGCTTGGGGTACTAATAGATGAATTTTATTATGAGACAGGAGGTTTCTAAATTTCTTTAAAGCTCTGATGATTGCAAGGGCTTGCTTTTCTACATAGCTGTATTTTTCTTCATACTCTTTAAGCCCTTCACTAAAGAAGGCTATGGGCTGCTCTTCATCTTTATCATTTGTTTGAGTCAAGACAACAGAAATGCTTGACTCACCACCAAGGGTATAAAGGATGAAATCCATTTCAAAATTTGGATTAATGAGAGTAGGGGCTGAGGCTATGGCTACCTTGATCTCTTCAAAACTTTCCTTCCCTTCCTTGGTCCATGCAAGGACCATACTTTTCTTGAGCATAGTCACAAGGGGTTTTACCATGGTAGCAAGATTAGGGATAAATCTTCTCACAAAATTTATCCTACCAAGGAAACTTTGCAACCCTTTCTTATGTTTAGGGAGAGGGAGAGCAAGTATTGCTTTTGTTCTTTCTAGATCAATGGTTAAACCATCCTCAGATACAATGTGTCCTAATAATTTTCCTTGATTAGTAGCAAAGACACACTTGCTTGGGTTAAGGGATACCCAAAACTCTCTACACCTTAAGAACACCTGTCTTAAATGAGAAAAATGATCTTCTACATTCTTGGAATACACTGTGATATCATCAAGGTAAACTAATACAAAATTTTCAATCAAATTCTTTAAGGCCATCTCCATTGCCTTCTAAAATGTAGCACTTGCATTAGTTAGCCCAAATGGCATCTTAAAATAAGCATAGGTACTCCATTTGCTAGTAAATGTAGTCTTTTACCTATCAAACTCTTTGACCAACACTTGCTTGTAGCCAAAAAATCCATCAAGAAATGAAAACCTCTTTGAACCACTGACCTTGGACAAAATCTGCTCCATGGAAGGGAGAGGATGGTGATCTTTAAGGGAAGCTTGGTTAAGGTCCCTAAAGTCCACACACAATCTAATTTCTCCATTCTTCTTCCTAATAGGGACAAGGTTTTCTACCCATGATGAGTGCTTGATGGGGAAAATTATATTGGCCTCAATCAATTTGGATAGCTCCTTTCTCATTAAGGGTTCAATTTTAGGATTCACTGGCCTCTATTTTTGTCTTACTGGTTTGACATTGTTAACTAAATCTGTGGTACGCTGAAACAACCTTGGGTCAAAATCCTTTAAATCATCATACGTCCAAGAAAATACATCATTGAATTCTTGACATAGATGAATAAAACTTTCTTGCTCAACCTCATAACATACCTTCCCCATGTTTAAGGATTTTCCCTTAGCAACCATGACTAGGGTGTGATCATCTTTGTCAGCAGCTAGGTTCATGACTCTGCCTCTTACTTGGTCATCATGATTGAAAGCACTTTATAAGGTAATGAGACCCTTAGGCAATTTTCTAGAATTGAGATTAATGATTTGATCACCATACTGATCCTGCAGTCTCGACTAGTTTCTATCTAAAATTTTTGCTTCATTCTGCAAGAAGCTCACAATTTGTTCATCAAATTCAAACACTTGCCAATGGATGTTGTTTTCAGGGATGGCAGACATTAGTACCATTTTGATTTTTTGCTTCTTCTTCTCCTTAAGATTCCCTGGCACATCATGAGATGCACCTATTGCTACAAGTCTATCAACATGTCTATTTTCTTTTCTAGGGATGTTTTGAATATTAAATGCATCGAAACCCTCAAGTAGATCCCGCACCCTATGTTTATAAGACTTGAGAAAACTATTCTTGGTGGTATTCTGATTTCTCACTTGATTAACCACCAACTCATTATCTCCATATACACTTAAGGCTTGAATTCCTCTTTTATAAGCAAGTAGGAAACCCTAAATCAAGGATTCATACTCGACCGCATTATTAGTGCAACTAAATTGGAGCCTAAAGGAGAAGTAGTACCTTACTTGTACAGGAGAAATCAACATCACACCAGCCCCTGATCCATTCTTATTCCTTGATCCATCAAAGTACATACTCCATATCCCACTCGCATCTTCTTTAGTCTCCACAAGATTGGGAACTAAAGCATCCTTCTCTAATATACACTATGTACTAAGACCTGTCTCAAGGGTTTCTAACATAGGATCAAATTGATATGCATTAGCCCATTCATCTAAGAGAAAATCAGGTATCTCTGCTAGGGAAGTAGTGGGCTCATTCATTATGTCATTCTCATCCATTTCTAGGATAGTGCAATTCATGTTGATGAGATTAGGTATGTAGGGTTCAATATGATGGAGGGCTTGAGGCTCTGCTTTGATTGAAGCTTTGGTCCCATATCTTGTTCTAAAAGACATATATGACCAATTAGAAGATATGTAACCACCTATTTGGGCAGTGAAGTCTCTTGACAGACAGATGGTAAAATGTGGCTTGACTTCAGCAACGAATATATCTTGAGTTACAGTACAACCAGGGCATGCATTTAGGGCCATCTCCACATTCCTAAGGATCCCTATAGTCTTGATAGTACTGCCATCCAACTGTAATACATCTCTAACAATGGTCTCATATTTCATTTCCAAAGCATCAACAACACACCTATGCATCACTGAACTACTAGCCCCTGAATCAATCATGCAATTGTGGACTAGTTTACCCCCTATAATTAGAGAAACATAAAATGGAGGGGGTCTAACCATTTTACTCATTTCTTCCTCCCTTGATGGTTGTACTAGGCTTGTGGCACTTTCCATGCTGAGTGTTTGATCCTTTGGTTCAATACTTTCCAATTCTTGCTGCAACAACCTCTTTTGCATGGGTATAGTAGCAATAGCATCCCACATGGAAATATTCACATTTGTCTTCTTCATTTGTTCTACTACACTGAATGACACAACAGGTACCTTGGTAGAAGCCTTGGGAACTGCATTTGTGAACCGCCTCACAATAGGTGTTCCATAGTCATGCGCTAGGCCTGGCTTACGAATAATCTATTCAAGCGAAGGACTACTTTTCCCCTACCATGAAGTGTATTTAGATTGTCAACCCAGGGACGTATACTTGAAATGGTCGGCACAGTATGTGCACTAGGTACCTTGATGAGTCATTATGCTTGTGCTGTAGGAAAGTAAAAATGGAAAGGAAGGAAACTACACTACTGCTATAGAAAGGAAACTACTGAATCTATGAATGTTGAAAACACAATGACAAGATAACAGAGATTCCATCTTGACTCATCCATTAGACTGTTCTCGCAGATGCTGCAGCAACATTCATGAAGTGTGATGCTACAAGAAGGAATTAACTAGTTATGTCTTATTTAAAATACTGCTAATGCTAGTAAAATGAATCTATTCTATTCTAATCTAATCCACCTTCCAAGTGGGCCCCCTTGGTTGGCTTCTCTAATCTACCAACGAAGGATAGAAACTAAAGAGAACTAATTCATTTTATTAATCAGTCGTTACATAATTCAGAATTGTAAAACACAACTGCAACAAACTGTGAATCAATGTTTTCTTCTTACTCGATAAAAGTTATCAAAACCAAAAATTGAAAATTAAAAAACTTCACACATAGGAGTCGATCCCGACATATATAGGGAATCTACTCTTTATTACATAACAAAAAAGTAACTATCCTAAGTTAAGTCCGCAGTAGAGAATATAGGAGAACAACTGAAAGCGGATAGGAAGGATAACAGAATTGAGGAGGGAGCAATGAAGTCGCGACATCCACTTGTTACAACGTAAATGCAGAGAAGGTAATGGCTCGTAAAAACTCCTCCTTATTCGCTGCCATATTTCCTAGAGTGGTTATAACTTCCTTTTCGTGGTTGTTCCTTGATGCTCGTTTCTCCTTGAATGCTGTCGACAACCAACTTCTGGATTCTTCTGCTCATCCTTTAATCCTTATCATCAGGTTAGTTATGATATAAAACATGTTTGCAAATAAACATCCATCAAACTAAATTCAAGCATAAGAATGCACATTTGGATATTTATATGAAATACTGCATATTAGATATAATTTAGGCAAAGGATGACATAGTTTTTCTACCCCATAAATCATCAAAGGTTTATCAAACATAAGCTTATAAGTGTTAAAACAAGGATGAACAGAGTATCATAAAGTATCTTAAACATAATAAAATAAAGGCATTTTTTAGACTCATCATCTGCCCCCTGCTAAACTAATGCTTGTCCTCAAGCATTACACTTCTTTGTCAAAGATCTGAGCTCCCCAACTTCTGTCTTTCCCTTTCTGCTACTCTTGAAGGTGTAATAGAATCCTCTGGTCCTTTCCCATACTTCTTGCCTGTGGTCTTCTTGCAACTTATCAAGTTTGTCAACATCAATATCATACAGGGGCCATAAAAGCATTGAAGGTTGCATGGTTAAAGGACACCATAGCTCTGGCCTTAGTTGCTTTCCCAGTTCTAAATATTTTGGAACTCTATATAATGCTGCTTCCAAATTAATAGGACTGTGTGGCTCTGATTTCTTGAGAGAATCAGGTAACCGTGCCCATCTACCTCTTACTCCGGTCATAGCTCTTTGGAACGCAAAGTAGGGCAAGTTTTCATATTTGGCATATACTTTGGCTCTAGCAGAAAATACCTTCTTTCTAATGTCTAGATTACTCTTCCCATAGGTTAATGTGAACTAGTCTCGAAGCATTTCTTCTGGCTATTTACTTTTGGCCCTCAAGGGTAAAGGTTTTGTTCTCTTCTCATCTCTGTAATTAACTAGTTGTCTGTCATAATTCACCTCATTAGACATCCATGACATTAAAGCTTTCAGATGCACATCTCCTATATAGAGCAAAGGATTCCACTCAGTTTCTATAGGAATGACAAAATTATGAATATACAACTCACACAATAGATTTTGCTACCATGGTGGTAAGGTTTGATACAACCCATAAAACTCTTGTGCGGTTTTGAATTTTGCACTTACATTTTTGAGGGTTAACATCAACTGAAACAAAAGATATTGTTCTTCCAAACAAAAAACATATACTCGAGGAGGTGGTCTGCAAGAAAAAGCTTGATCAGCTAATTTAAGTGCATGTTCCATGCGCTGTTTCTGTCTTTCTAGCTGTTCTTTCAATTCTTCAATCTCCTCATTTTGTGATGTTATGATCTTGCTCATTCTTTTCTTCTCCTCTTTCCATAGTGCCTCAGCAAATAAATGCTGTCCATATAATTGGAAAAGGAGTTTTTGCAAGGTGACGACACTATTATCCTTTTCATAATCCTTTTTCTTTTTTCGTTCCCGCCATAGATGTTTCGCCAAACTATTGATCCATGTTGACTTATAGGGGACTAAGGCAGTATTCGAATCATGACTTTCAGGAACTACTTCATTCTCATGGCTTGAAATACCTGGTAAATCCATTAAGATTTCATTAATTTCTTGCTCACATGCTATAGGAGGACTACCAAAAGCTTCTGTCATCCCAGTGTGAAGGGGAGAATGGTCAAAAATTATCTGTACAGGAGACTCTGGAGCAGGTGCTTTAGATAATATAGGATTTTTAAAAATCCGCCCTCTCATTCTAGGGCTTCTCTGCAAAGGAGTCTCTTCTTGCACTATTGTCTTTTGCCTACTTTTCTGTTTCGGTATCATTGCTGCAGGATTAGTTGCTGCAGGAACCTTCTTTGTTTTCTTCTGTTGCTGAATTGCAGGACTAGGTTTTTGTTGAGCAATGGTTTCTTCTAGTGACTTCTGTTTCCTTTTAGCTTGACTAGTAGTGGATTTAGGGATGTCCTGTTCAGGTGAAGGCACATTCGCTTGATTGGAAGCAATTTTTGGTTCAATCCCTTGTGCATTTTCTGTTTCAGCTCCCTCAATATTTTGTTCTGCAGGCTCACTGCTGGGAACTACGTTTTCCTTACCCTGCTGTTCACTAGGGTCAACTTGGGGTTGTAGGGTTTTAAATTTCACAAAGTCATCCCATGTCAAAGGGGATACGTCCCTAAGAGACCTTTCTATTAACAACTTAATCAAAGCATGGTGAGTGATAGAATTATCTTTCCTTTTTTGAGTCCCTTCCACACTAATACAGAGCATATTATACAGAAAATTTGGAAGATTCACGGTAATATTGTGCCTTATACAACTAAGAAACTTAAAATGGTGTGCATGTAAGTGAGAAAATCTACCTTCACAAGTAAAATACTTGATGACATGCATTGCTAGGTCAGGGTATGGAGGCGACAAAGACAATATCTTGCACCCCTGCTTCGTAACATCCAATGGAGGGTCATGTGGGGTAGTGAATTGGGCCCTTGCTGACCTAGCGTCATGCAAGCTCGGATAATGCTCTCCAACAGGAGGTAACCTTGTTACTTCTGCAATTCATTCTTTTGTTGCAATTACTGTCAAACCCCACACAGAAGCTTCACCTTCATCAAATGTCCTGGTGAATTCTACAGCTTCTTCTTCATCATATGCTATTAAATTCAAACAATAACCTAACCACCCGCATGCATTGAATCTTCTTACTACTTCTACATCAAAGAGCAACAAAATGTGCTCGACCGGCTCTTTTCTCTATAAACCTCCTCCCATTTCTTGATAATTCTGCTACTCCATTTCCCTCTCCCTTTCTGAATGCAAACTTCACAACTCTGCGTTATTTCTTAGACACTTCATCGCTTCCTTTTAGGAACATTAATTGCCATAACCAATTGTTATGTGCCATAATTAAACTTTAGGTAAAAGTAAATCATGAATTTGCATGGAAATTGTTAGGAAACATGGTTCAAATGCCAAAATTTAAAAAAAAAAGGTCACATCATGGCTTAGCTTAGCACGAAAAATTTGTCACGAACAAAGAAAAATTCATTCAGAAAGTGGGAGTACAACACTTGACATGGCATACTTATGGAAAAAAGTTCTCATTAATAAAGGGTAATGCAAGGATTTTTGAAAATCATCATAGTTAATCAGGCATGTCATTGGATAGTACGACACTCCCCTGCCCCCTGCTAATTTTACGACAAGTGTCCTCACGTGTCAGACTAGTATGGGTTAGGGACTGAAATACATAGTAATTATAAAGACTATGCAGTATTAGATATAATTAACAAAATTTGCAAACTTATAAATGAATAATAGTTTGAAAATGTTTATACCTACCAAGTGGATTTTCATGTGCTCCAAAAAAATGTGGCAGAAATAATGTAAATGGCAGCATCCATTAGCATGTGCAGATTTGATTGAAAACACAAAAACGTAAGTATGTAGAAAGTGAGTGGATGGAAGATTAAGAAATGGAGTGAGGTGGGTGGATGGAAGATTAAGATATGAATGGAAAGAAATATCATGAAAAGAAAATGGACTTTATGCAAATATAAAGTTATTATTATGGACATGCAAATTAGAATTAATGTTGAAGAAGAGTAGGCGAAAGGTTTTCACCTTCGACTGCAGGAAGAGATACTTGAGTTGTTGTTAGATCCGGTTGTTCAAACTGTTGTATGAACTTGACTTTTGTTTGAGGCTGTTTGTAAAGTTTAAGTCGATGACCGTTGATCAGCATTTTGAAAGGCAGATCATCAATTGTGGTTAGTTGAACTGTTCCATTGTCAAAGACATGGATGATTTTATATGGTCCTAACCATCGCGTCTGCAGCTTCCCTGGCATATCCTTGAAGCGGGAATCATACAATAATGCCCAGTCACCAGCTTTGAACTATTTGTTGAGGATATGAGAATCATGCCAATGTTTTCTCTATTTTTGCACCAGTTCAGTATGTTCTAAAGCGGTCTTGAACATTTCATCCAAAGAATTAAGATGCAGGAGACATTCTCTTTGTGCTGCAGGAAGATCAATATCTAAGGTCAAGGCTGTTCTTAAAGTCTTGTGTTCAAATTCAATTGGAAGCATTGCCACTTTTGCATACAAAAGCTCAAATGGTGTGAATCCGGTAGTGGTTTTCCAAGTTATTCTATAAGCCCAAATAGCTTCTTGTAACCGGCTGGTGCAATCCCAACGATGCAAATGGACTGTTTTAGTTAGAATATTTTCTAGCTCACGGTTGGTAACTTCTGCTTGTCCATTGGCTTGTGGATGATAAAGACTGGATCTACGATGCCTGATGTTATACTGTTTCATCAATTCTAAAATTAGGTTAGAAGTAAACTGTGTGTCTTGATCAGTAACCAATTCTTTAGGAACTCCATAACGTGTAAAAATCTCTTCATACAGGAATTTGGCAACTTTTTCATCACGGGCATGTTTCATAGCCTTAACCTCAACCCATTTGGTTAGGTAGTCAATACAAACCAAAATATAAGACTTCCCATTGGATGGAGGATCAATAGGACCGATGAAGTCCATTCCCCATTTGTCAAATGGTGTTAACACCATTTGAGGGTTCAAAGGCATTTCATCTGTTTTGGTTGGGCGACCCATTCTTGGGCATTGGTCACACTTCCTTGTATAATTGATTGCATCTTTATGAAGGGTAGGCCAATAGTAACCAGTGGCTAAAATTTTGAAAGCTGTTCTTTTGGCTGCAAAATGTCCTCTGCAGGGCTCATTATGACATGCATGCAAAATATCATATGTCTCATCTTCTCTTACACATTTGCGCATAACTTGATCAGGTCCAGTATAGAACAAAAAATTGTCTATCCATGAGAAATGGAAGCTTTTCTGTATGAGAAACTTTCTTTCCTTATAAGAAAAATGCATTAGTGTCTTATTAGTTACAATGTAGTTAGCAATATCTGCATACCATGGAACTTTAACAACAATATGAAACAAATGTTCATCTGGAAATGCATCATCTACCAGAGTAGTGTTAGTATCATGATGATTGATTCTTGACAAATAATCAGCTACAACATTTGTTTTTCCAGGCTTATCTACTATGGTTATGTGAAATTCTTGTAACAAGAGTAACCATCTTGCTAACCTAGCAGTTATAGCAGGTTTGTTCATGAGATACTTGATTGCTGCATGATCAGTATGAACATAGATAGGATAACCTGTGATGTAATGCCAAAATTTATTTAGAGCATAGACTACTGCTAACAATTCTTTTTCAGTCAATGTATAATTCATTTCTGGACCATGAAGACTCTTACTAATATAATAAATGGCATTCTCAAGATTTGAGTGTTTTTGTGCTAAAACTGCTTCTATGGCATAATCAGAAGCATCTGTATATATGTGAAAAGGTAGGTTCCAATCAGGGCCTTGTAAAATTGGGGCTGTAGTCAAAAGTTGCTTAAGCTGTAGGAAAGCTTTATCACACTCAGGTGTCCATTTGAATTCAGCTTCTTTTGTAAGCAACTTATACAAGGGACTGGCTATTTTACTGAAATCTTTTATAAAATGCCTGTAATATCCAACATGTCCCAGAAAAGATCTGACATCTTTTAATTTAGTGGGTATGGGTAATGTTTGAATTACCTCAATTTTAGTTGGGTCTACTTGTATACCTGCAGTAGATATGAAATGACCGAGTACCACACCCTCTTGCATGAGCATGAAACACTTTTCACTATTTAGTGCCAAATTATGTTCTTGACATCTTACCAAAACTTTTTCAAGATTTATCATTGCTTCTTCAAAAGTAACTCCAAATGTTGTAAAGTCATCCATATAGATTTCCATACAATCATGTGATATATCAGAAAAAATACTAATTACAGCCCGTTGAAATGTTGCAAGAGCGTTACAAAGACCAAATGGTAAAACAGAGTATGCAAAAGTAACCCATGGATAGGTAAATGTAGTTTTGTCTTGGTCTTCAGGAGCAATACTAATTTGATTATAGCCACTGTATCCATCTAAAAAGGAGAAGTACTTTTTTCTAGCTAGTGTATCCAAAACTTGATCTATGAAGGGTAAAGGAAAATGATCCTTTTTAGTAGCCTTATCAACTCCCTATAATCTACAAAAATTCTCCATTTTCTTCCTTTCTTAGGTACTATAACCAGCGGTGATACCTATTTACTATCAGATATAGGATAGATAAAGCCAGCATCAAGCAGTTTCTACAATTCTGTTTTGACTATTTCTCTGAGGCTTGGATTTATCCTCCTCTGAGGTTGACGAAGTGGTAGACAACCTTCATTAATGTATATCCTATGGGTACATAGTGTAGGGCTTAATTCTTTCATATCATCATAATCCCAAGCAAAAGTCTTCTCATGCTTCTGAAGCAGTTCTTTTAATTGTTCCATCTGTACAAATGTCAATTTGGGGTTAACATGCAGTTTATGGCCTTTACTCAGTTCAATAGGAATAGTGGATTCTACCATAGTAGTTTCAGAGATTGGGCTTCCGTCTACTTCATAGGGAAGTAATGAACAAAGATTTTCAAGTTCCTTAAGTAAAGTACAACTTGTATCACACTCCTCATATGTAATCAATTCTAATATAGAGCTTTCAGACACATCTTTTCCTACCACACAGGTGTTGGTAAGGATGCTCTGGATTACTGAATCTTCTTCTTGCAACTTTAGAAAAGATTGCCTATGTAACATCATAAGTTGTACAATGGAATTTATCTCTTCTTCTTAATCTCCTAAATCTGGCCAAAAAGATGTACTCAAATCTGGTAATGGTTGTGCAGGAGGATATAGATCAAATTGCTTGGTTGCTTGGCCATTTGATATGGTCATATTCCCTGATCTGCAATTTATGTTTGCATCAGCTGTGGCCAACCATGGTCTACCTAGAATGACGGGATAGCCAGATAGGTTTACTTTAGGGGACAAAATCATGAAATCCACAGGATATTCTAGGGAATCTAAGGTCACAACAATATTTTCTATCATTCCATCAGGAGTGACAGTGGAACTATCTGCAAGCTGTAGAATAGTTGGTGTGGGCCTTAATCCTTCTATTTGTAACTTCTTCATGGTTTCTTTAGTCATCACATTTATAGCAGCTCCCAAATCTATTAAGGCATTTTTAACAAATTGACCATTGATGCTGACACTTACTACTGGACTCCCTGGGTCAGAATATTTTGGTGTAATCAGTCTTCCTAACATGATATCAGCTAAATGTCCAACAACATGAACTGTGGTAGGATCCTTCTTCTTCCTTCCAGGTTTCTTTAGACAAACTTCCCTTATAGCTTTTCCATAAGCAGGAATGTCCTTAATAGCTTGAAACAAAGGTATTCAGACATGCATATTCTTCAACTGGTTAACAATGTCAAAGGGTTGTTCCTTGCTTTGTTCCTTTTGTATTAGTTGGTCTAGAAAAGGAGGCTCTACTACTGGTTGGTATGGTATTGGTATGGTAACATTAGTTGGGTCAATAGGTTCATCAACCAAAGGTTCTGATGCTGCATGAGAGTCTGATACTTCAGTTATAAGAGGTGGCCTTGGTGCTGGTAAGGTCGTTCCAGATCTCAAATGTATATCTGCGACATCTAGAGCATAAGTAGTGTACTGTTGGGTATCAGTACTATACATGGGTTGCTGTGGTTTGCTATTTGGATTTGGCTGAGGCTGTGCAGGTAGCTGTGTTTGCTTTTGAGGTCCACTATTTGCAAGTGGTGGCATTAAAGCAGGTTGTTGAGCTGGAGGGGGTAATTGTGGAACACCAGTATTTTGGTTAGGCCATTGTTGAGATCCCTTCCATTGGTTTGGAGATTGCCAATTCCCTTGGGGTGGTTGCCATTGGTTCTGCTAGTTTTGGGGCCATTGGTTATTCTGCTGGTTAGGCCAAGGTTGTTGGAAGTTTTGAGACCATTGAGACTATTGTGGGTTATTTTGCCCAACATTATTCCAATTGGGTTGGTTTTGTGGAGGACCTTGGGTATTGCCGTTTTTCCATTGATTACCATATAAATTTGAATTTTGCAAGGGGTCTTGAGGCATACCTTGACGTTGAGCCCATGGTCGGCGTTGAGCAACAAAGAATACTTGCTCATCATCCCCATCTATCTTTACATATTCAGTTGGAAGATGCTGGTTCTCCATGCTTGCAACCAATTTACAATGGCAATCTTTCTTTTGCTTTCGGCAATGAGGACAGTACTCAGCTAGTTGTAACTCAGCCTCTGTTTGCTTCTCCTTTGCAGTCATTGTATCCAACTATGTAGCGACATCATTACTGATGTCTTGTTTGAAATCTGACAACAAATTGGATATTTCAAGTTTTGAAATGCCTTGACTAATTCCTTTTGTAACCATAGAACGGGGTCCTCGACATTTCTTCATGGTTGACCTTGAGTAGTTCTAACATATCTTTTTGAGGTCATCCCATTGAGCTTGATATACATCTCCACCGGCCATCAGGTCCAATGCTTCCAAATAGTCTTCATTCACTCCTCTTAGAAAGACTAGTTTTTGGGAATCTTCAGACAATGTGTGCTGAGGATTCTTTTGTAGTGTATATAAAAATCCAGAAACATAGTCTTCTAATGTCTCTTCCTCCTTCTGTGATATCCTAAAGATATCATCTCCTCTTGTGCCAGATGCTTTGCAATATTCTTTATATTTTTTCAAAAACAAGGCTTGCATTTCATCCCAATTTACAGCTGCATTGGCTCCTAAGCCCATGAACCATCGTAAAGCTGATTCTTTCAATGTGGCTGGAAATAATTTAAGCTTCTGGGCATCAGTGTTGTAGTCAAAACTATGACAAAGGATGTCAAACTCAAACAAGAAGGTATCAGGGTCTTCAGTTGCAAGGCCATAGAACTTCGAAAGAGTAGTGGGAGGTATATTCTTGAGATTGGCATTGGTTATGAGACTTGGAAGTGGAAATGGAAAAGTGGGTTGCGCCATGACTGGTGGAACTAGATTATGAGGTTGTTGCTAAAAAGGAAGGTTAGGCACTGGGTGATTAACAACTGGTGGATTTGAGGTAGTGTTATCAAGAAAACTGGTCAATATTTCAGTGAAGGGACGGAGACCAGATATATCTAGGGATTTAGCTCTTGATGATGATACTTGGGGAAAAACAAGACTTGCATCTTCAAAGGGCAACTCAACTTCTTCATTCAAATTAATAGATCCCTGTGGAAGAAATCTGCCATATTCATCTCGTCATCTTCCTCTTCGATGCATGCAACTAAAATTTTCACACTGGTAAAAAGAACTTAATCTAAAAACTATGAGTCAAAAATGCTCCTAGCTTGACACCATCCTCGACAACAGCGCCAAAAATGAACCGCCTCACAATAGGTGTTCCATAGTCATGCGCTAGGCCTGGCTTAGGAATAATCAATTCAAGCTAAGGACTACTTTTCCCCTACCATGAGGTGCATTTAGATTGTCAATCCAGGGACGTATACTTGAAATGGTTAGTACAGTATGTGCAGTAGGTACCTTGATGAGTCATTATGCTTGTGCTGCAAGAAAGTAAAAATGCAAAGGAAGGAGACTACACTACTGCTATAGAAAAGAAACTACTAAATCTATGAATGTTGAAAACACAATGACAAGATAATAGAGATTCCATCTTGACTCATCCATTAGACTGTTCTCGCAGATGTTGCAGGAACGTTCATGAAGTGTGATGCTATAGGAAGGAATTAACTAGCTATGTCTTATTTAAAATACTGCTAATGCTAGTAAAATGAATCTATTCTATTCTAATCTAATCCACCTTCCAAGTGGGCCCCCTTGGTTGGATTCTCTAATCTACCAATGCAGGATAGAAACTAAAGATAACTAATTCATTTTATTAATCAGTCATTACATAATTTAGAATTGTAAAACACAACTGCAACAAACTGTGAATCAGTGTTTTCTTCTTACTCGATAAAACTTATCAAAACCAAAAATTGGAAACTAAAAACTTCACACACAGGAGTCGATCCCAACATATATAGGGAATCTACTCTTTATTACATAATAGAAAAGTAACTATCCTAAGTTAAGTCCGCAGGAGAGAATATAGGAGAACAACTGAAAGCGGAAAGGAAGGATAACGGAATTGAGGAGGGAGCAATGAAGTCGAGGCATCCACTTGTTACAACGTAAATGCAGAGAAGGTAATGGCTTGTAAAAACTCCTCCTTATTCGCTGCCATGTTTCCTGGAGTGGTTATAACTTCCTTTTTGTGGTTGTTCCTTGATGCTCGTTTCTCCTTGAATGCTGTCGGCAACCAACTTCTGGATTCTTCCGCTCATCCTTTAATCCTTATCATTGGGTTAGTTATGATATAAAACATGTTTGCAAATAAACATCCATCAAACTAAATTCAAGCATAAGAACACACATTTGGATATTTATATGAAATACTGCATATTAGATATAATTTAGGCAAAGGATGACATAGTTTTTCTACCCCATAAATCATCAAAGGTTTATCAAACATAAGCTTATAAGTGTTAAAACAAGGATGAACAGAGTATCATAAAGTATCTTAAACATAATAAAATAAAGGCATTTTTTAGACTCATCAATTTGTACGAGGTTGAGATGGAACAACTTGAGGATCACTTACATCCTTTTTGCCATTATTTTGCCTTTGCTGCTGAAAGGTATTTGATTGATCATTTACTGCTTGCTCATGAGGTATTGTATTTGAAGTTGAGGCATGATTGGGAGGAGGAGGGGTAGCATCTTCCATAGCTCTTCTTTTGCTCCTAGTGTTGTGAGCAATGGAATCCTGGTTTACATTACAATGCTCCTCCACCTGATGATTCATAAAGGAGCAATCACCTTGTCCTTGCATGTACGAGGCATCTTTAAATTGGTCCTCCTTGTATGATTGTCTTGCTGTAGGCTCTTGGATGGTCAAAGCCAAATAAGATTCAACTTTTTGACACATGCAATCGGCATAGGAGTAGTTACAAGAGGGACAAAAATCCTGATCTTGGGCCATATTGTTTTGAGGGACTATGGCCCTGCTTTGGTTTACATTTGAGGTTGAAGCATGGCCATTCTGCCTATTCTGATCAACAGAATTGTTCCCATAATTATGATTTGGAGGCCTATAACTATTTAGAGTTTGATGTTGCAATTGATGAGCCTTACTACCTTGAGCTTGCTATCTCTCTAAAGTCACCACTTTGTTGCTCACTTTTTGTATCACAGAGAAGCTATCCTCTAGCTTCTTCTCTTGGCCCTGCAATCTTTTATCTATGTTCAACATCATAGATTGCATCATCTCCTTGATTTCATCTATTCCATTTGAAGATGTGGAAGGTTGAGGGACCAGAGCGAGGGATTGTGATGTGGAAGTTATGGGAAGACGAGCCATTGCTGGTTGGTGATTTGGAACATCAGGAAAGAAAGGCATAGGAGGCCTTGGAGCTATCTTACCTCCTTGTATTAGGATGTTTTTTGACTTTATTGCTATGTCATAAGCATTAGGCAAAGTATCTCCTCCCATAGTTTGGATTGTAATGGCAATGTCATTGTTAAAAGCTCTGAGGTAATCCAAGAAGGCATTACCAGGGGTAGGTTTTACTGAAGTAGGTATTCTATCCCATGTCTTTTGAAATCTATAGTTGAAATCAGTCATACATTCATGGGGGGCTCTTTTTATAGTAGTCAATTGTTTTAAAAATGGTAAATGGCCACTTTTGTTCTCAAAGTGTTTGCACAGTCCTGCTCCTAATCCATCCCAATCTATTATAGAACCATGAACCAAACCTCTATACCATTATAGTGCTTTTCCTTTCAAGGATGAGGCTAGAAGTCTAACTGCAACATTATCCTCTGTAATACCATGGATATTGTAGACATTTGTAACTTCTTGAATGTGTTCTGAGGGAGAGATAGAAGTTTCACCAGTAAACTCTGGTATACTTTTGAGTGCAGCTATTGGTATGTCATGTCTTTGGGCCAATAAAAGAGGACTTCCACAATTAAAGGTGGCAAAAGCATGAGCCCTAGGCTATGCCATATAGACAAGTGATCTATTGATATGTGTTGATGGCAATCTAGGCTGAGATATAATAGTAGGAGGAGTAGAGATGGATCTTGTAGGTGTATTTCTTACTATTGCACTCCTAACTGGTGATAAAGATACTCTAGCTTTCCTTCTTCTAGGATTTTAAAATGAAAGCTCTTTGTAATGAAATTTACCTCTAGAAGATGCCCTTGTTTCAGCTTTGGGCATGAATTACTGCAACTTTGGTCTAGATCTAGATGTATTTGAAGCTCAGAGTCACCAAGTACTTGAAGAATGAATCCCTTAAAGGCTTGAACATCGAAGCCAATACTATCTCCGTAGTGTTAATCTTGAAATCTTCCTTTTGACACTAGTAGACTTGAAATTTTCTGAATACAGTCCCACTGGGCATGCCAAAAATTGTTGTCACAAAAGTTTGCACCCTTGTCCAAAGTTTTTACCTAAGGAAAACCTTGTGAAACATGGAAACAACCTCCAAGCTGTGGGACTTGAACTGTGAGGTTGAGTCTCTGGAGAAGGTGGGCTTCCTTTACTATCAGGGTGCACCTAACTACTCTTGGAGAGGACAAGGGAGAAGGAATACATAGAAGCAAATCCACCTACTCTAACCTAAGGGGGTGATGCACCAAAATAGAGTGTTCAAACCAATCTCTGCCCATACATGTAGTATTGAACCATCATGACACCAAAAGATATAGACATCCAGAGTTGCTTTAATCTAACAATCACATGCAGATCAGAAAACCCAAATGAATGACACAAGGAAAAAGAGGATTCACTTATATACCATTCATAGGCCAAAAGAGCTACAGTCATGCAAGATTGCAGATCTCTACAATACACCAATGAGAGGCAAATAGTTCTTGCACTTCACATCGATGGCTTAAGGAGATAAGAATGTCATACAGTTCAGAGGCAAAGGGAATTTATAGTGAAATTGTAGAGCAATATCAGAAAAATCAGAGAAGAGTCGACCATAAAAAAATCTACAAAAATTGCCTTTATAGCTCAAGCATAACTGAGATATTTTTTGACTGAAGTTACTCCACAACCACTATCATTAAGTCTTGATAAAGATCTAGATAATATGATCTGGGCACAGGTTCAGATACAATAAAACCTAATATTTTCTTGAAACAGGGCTCTGACAGAAATGACACCATTAACCATTCTGACCAAGTAGATGAATAAACTAGGGTGGTGGAGTATTTTCTTGCTATTTACTAGGTTCAACATTCATTCAAGAGTGGTTGGAATTGATCACGAGGATCAAATTGTGCAAGAAAACTTGATCCCCTCTGTTTCTAGCTCATGAATAAGCAAATTCAACAAGTCAACTGAACTCTGCCACCAGGATGAGCCACATGGGCCAGTAGTCTTTCAATTTTTTGCCACCCTGCAAGGTCTCCACATGGTTGACCAACTAACTGAGCCACCTTGCAATTCTAACCACGATGGTCTCATAATTGCTGACCCTCACTGCCAATGCCCTAGCCATAATGTATCTCCCCAGGCCTGCAAGGACATGTGTCCTTCAGGTGCTTCTCGACATTGCTTAATTACCTCACATCTTCATAATTTAGGAAACTGCTGATCGTTGATCTCCGTAAGATCAATGATCGTGAAGATCCTCATTACACTGTGCCTGCCCCACTAAAATTTTTGGGCCCATGAACACTTAGCACAACCTGGCATCCAACTCAGCAACCTAGCACCACCTTGGTATCACCCTGCAACATATGGAACAAACTTGACCCCACAAAGACACGCGGCAGTAAGGTGCTTTCCTGCATTGCTTAATCTCCCTGCATCTTCATATTGTAGGCAAGCGCCAACCCTTGATCTATTTGAATCTGACAGTGGAAGGTACAATTGAGAAGATGTGACATCACTACAACTTTAGCTTTTACCTTTGGGCCCGCAAGGGCATGTGGCAATCTAGCACTTGCCTGCATTGTCAGGAAGTCTAACAAAACACAAAATGCGAGAAAGTGGGTGCCAATCAAATTGCCAACTGGATTGACCTTGTTTCCCTTCTGTAGCCCACACAGAATGTTTGTCTCACTTGCCACGCATCGCAAAGGGGCTTGCCTGCATTATGTAAAGGTTTTTCATCTTGAGAATGTGGGAAAGCACCCACCGTGGATCGCCAAAGATCTAACAACGTAGAAAGTTGCGGGCCAGTGAAAACAAAATAGGAAATAAAGAAATACCATAAGGTTTTAATCATTTTTATTTTTTGATATTTTCATGCTATTTAAATAATACTTAAATATGGAAGATGACCGTTTGGAGGGCTTAAGTGTTTGAATTCAAATTTTTTGGCAAGGGGCAAAATAGGTAATAGTTACATTAACCTCCTTAAGAGGTTTTTGGTGTCTAACTTCCAAAATTCCCAAAAAAACCTTTAAAAAAATTAGGGTTCTAGATACCCTTTTTAGATTTATATCCAATCCCAAAGCACGAGGACTCAGTTCCACTCGAACATTCCCTTTCCTTTACTAAGCAACATAGTCCTAATTGGCCTAATTAGGATTGGTTTACAAAGAAATTATGGGAAAGTGGGGTCATGGAAATACACCCAACACTCAAGAATTTCTATTCACCTTCCTCCAACTTCCTTCCAAATACTAATCCCTCCAACAAATCTCCTTCTCTTGTTAGACTCCAAACAACACACTCACAAGGTCAAATCCTCATAGGCACTTGACCTAGGGATGGTTAGGGAAAATAGTAAAACACATTGCCTAGTCTTGAAACCCTAGAATCACTAATAGGACCCATCTACCTCTCATTCTCCAAGAGGCCATTAAAAACCAATCATGGGAGTCACAACTATGGGCCCATCTTTGAAGCTTGCACAAAATTGTTGTCCTACAAACCCTCTTGTACAAAAAATGGAATAACTTGAAGAAAAGTCCACACAAAATGATTAAACAAAAAGAAATGGAAAGGTAAGACAAAATTATTCTTCAAATAATAATTTGATCATGCATGGAAATTTGTACATTATGAACAAAGTACAAGAAACTAGTAAAATTACTTCAAAACTGAAAAATATGTAATTACAACTTCTCCCAATCTATTCATTCTTCCCTTTGTCACCTCATAAATGAGGTATATATCCTTCCTACATCCATCCCAATGACTACAACTATTGTTTGAAAATTTACCACTCCTTTTCAACTAAGTTGCAATTTTTAGCAACTTTTACAATTTTGCACAAAAAGTGCAACTAAATTACAATTTTCACAAATTTTCAATTTTAATACTTGGAAAAGGTTACAACTTATTCAAAAACAACTAAAAACACCTAATCCTAGGCTATCTTAACCAAAATACAAAAAGACCCAATTTTGCCCAACTAGCAACTTTGGCTTATAACTTCCCCAAAGTGACCTAGGCATACATGAAGGTGTCTTTTCATTACAACCATAGATTTTTCATCCAAGACTTACTTATCCTAGTTTGATGAGGTGAGAAATCAAATATTTAAACCAAAATCCACAATAGTGCCTTGGTGCTCTACACCACCACTCATGACATGACTGTTGATATAAACATTAATTATTAACCTTATACTAATTACTTTAGTTAATGTTTAACCAAACATAATTTATATTAAGTCATTGATCTATATAAACATAAATGGATCATCTAATTGATCCTATTATGACTTAATGTGAATGCATCCTATCATTACCTGGACGATATTATGCACGAGGTCTTTACTCAATCACCAAGAGATAATATAATCTGTAAGTACATATTTCTGCATACTTAGTTTGGTATGAATAGTTTCGATTGAATTCAAGGATAATTGCTTGTGTGAAATAAAGACACAAATGATTAATTTAATTTAGCACGAGTACTATGCAAGTGTGTATGTATGCATGTAAAGAAGTTCACATAGTGAACTGATATACATACTTACATACACATATGCATACAACCATCATAATCAGTTATCCTTGAATCTAACCAAAACTATTTTATATCAACAAGAGATACATGTTTAGAAGGAAAAAAAGAACATTTACAGAGGTACCTCTTCTCCCCTTGAAGAAAATTGTAGAGCAAGGGCATATAGATCACAAGGGAATGACAACAAAATCCTAGATCTCCACTAATCTCCATCTATGTTCAGAGCTCTCCACCTTTTTTTGAATATCTCCACCCTCTTTCATGTGCTAATCTCCACAATCAATCAAAACAAATGAGGAATGATTAATGTCATGTTTTCTTTTTTGTTTATTTATAATCGATAATTCACAATCCACAAGATCTCTCTCTATATATATACATATACATACATAAACACACAGATATGTGTTTCTATGTATGTATGTATATACACACACATATATACATATAAATATGTATACATACATACATACATACATATATACATACATGTACATGAAAACAACAATTTACTTTCTAAGAGTTTACAATTGTTTAACAAAATTAAGGTTTTACAAGAAAATGCACATGATGAACTATTAGCACAGGAGCAAGAACATGGTGTTGAAATAGTACAGAAAGTGCTTGACATGAGAGGTCCACAAGTGAGGGTGTTGACCATTCTTGAAAACTTGAATTCTGAAACAAAAGCTATGGATGATCAAACACCTATGCCAGAGTTATAACAAAATGTGAAGTTGGTTTTAGATATGGTAGAGGTAGATATTCAAAAGTTTGATAACCAAAATTTAAGGCATGGGAGAGAAGGAGAAGGAGTGGTTTTAGAAAGAGAAGGAGAAGGAGTGGCTTTAGAAAGAGACTTCATGGCAGAAACAATAACTAGACAACATAGCAGATATTATGGGAGCCACTGGATAGAATACAGGAAAGTGTTGCACTAGGCACTACATGACAATGGATTCACTTGCAAGTGTCTTTGAGAATTTATAGTCCAAATATCAAGAGGACTATGAGTTGAGCAATTTGTCATGTAGTGCATTTGCATTTTCTTATAAGAGTATTTCAAGTATTGGCACAGTCTCCCTACAGTGATCACAAGTATCAATTTCTTATAAGAGTATTTCAAGGTTGGGAACCACTTCAACATCCTTTGCATGGTTTAGAGGTAATGTCATTGTGGAAGAGGTTGAACTACAAGGGAATGAGCCTCATGATTATGGTATTTACATAGAAGTAGAACTTGCTTCTTCAACTCCTTACACTCAACTCTTCATTAAAGTTATTCTTCCAGCAGTGAGAATAACTACTACAAATTCCTGGGAGCTAAGGGACCCTAAACCTATGCTATGTTTTCTAGAGACATGTGATAAGTTACTACCGACTTCAATAATTCATAACATTCTGGATCATATGGTGATGCCCAAATTAACAACATCAACTTAGATACTTGGGATCCTTACAGAGAGTGTGTGCCAATACATGCATGGTTACATCCTTGGCTTCCATTCTTGGGCCAACATATGGAGCCTTTATATCCAACCATTCGTTATAAATTGGGGAATGCACTTCATGCCTAACATGCAAGTGATGCATTTGCATATGCAATTTTATCACATTGGAAAACTGCATTTGATCCTGCTAGCTGGGAATAACTGATTGTTCATTTTATACATACCTAATTTGATGAATGTTCTATAGGAATCTGTAATCAACCCAACTAATCAGCAACTAGACTGATTTAACTGGGTTATGGCTAGTTTCTTTCTAAAAATATCTGCTATGATATATTTTTGTAAAATGTCTTGCAAACTCTGCCCATTTTTCTTGGTCTATATTATTTTTGTGCAGGATCTTGAGGTAAGTTACTTAGCATGGATTGAGTGAGCTTCAAATTATTTTATTAGTTGGATTATGGAATAAGTATGCAGTTGGATCAATTTTTTGTTGTGCTAAGATGTAATAAGCACCTTATAAAAGATCTCTAAGATATACATGTTTAGAAGGAAATATAGAGAGATACATGTTTAGAAGGAAAAGAAAGGAACATTTAAATAACCCTCGAAGAAAATTGCAGAGCAAGGGTATGATAACAAAATCATAGAGCAAGGGCATAACACGATAACAAAATCACAAAGAAAGGACACATAGATCACAAGGGCATGACATGACAAAAAAATTACATAGCAAGGGAATGGAAATGGAATCATAGAGCAAGGGCACAATGAAAAAATACAGAGATCACAAGATGACGACAAAAAAATTGCAGAGGATGGGTTGAGTGAGTTTTATTGTTTTATTATTTAGATTTTGGATTATGTATGCAGCTAGATCAAATTTTTTTTTTTTGGTGAGCTAATATGTAATAAGCACATACAAAGACATACATATTTAGAAGGAAAAGAAAATAACATTTACATAGCTACCTCTTCTAGCACTTGAATAAAATCATAGAGCAAGGGAACAAAGATCACAAGGGCACAAAATGACAAGAAAATCGCAGAGCAAGGGCACGAAAATAAAATGCATAGATCACAAGGGCACAAAAATGAAATGCATTGATCACAAGGGCTCAAAAATTTTCAGAGCTCTCCACCCTCGTTTGGAGCTCTCTACCTCTTTTGCATGCAGCTCTCCATAAAATCAAAATAAATGGGAAATGATTTATGTCATGTTTTTTTTTGGTTTCTACTCACTTGGGTGTCACAATTACGATGACAATGCTGTTATTATGATGGCGTCAAGGAAAATTGTAAAAAAAAAAGAAAATCACCACAAATTACACTGCCATCACAAATTGCCATTGCAATTTTACCCCAAATGTTGTAGTGTTTGTTTCCCCTGTGCTATTTCTTTTGTTGTCTCCTAAAGTCAAAGGTTTTTAGTTAATGGCCTCTCTACTTTCACCGCTATGCCAACATCTTCCTCTTCCCTTCCTTTTGGGGACAATCCAACCACTCCTATCCAGGATGTCAAAACTAGTTCCAGTTTGGGTTGGGGAATGTATTTCAATAATAGTTGATAGTGCCAACAATAGAGTGTCATCCCTAAGGGCCCGTTTGTTTGCTGGAATTAACCTGGAATAGGGAAACAAGAATAGGAAAATTGGAATAAATCTATTCCAATTTTGGCCCAAAATGAGAATAAATCGAATTCCAAAAAAAAATTAGAATTCTATTTATTCTCATTTTGGACCAAAATTGGAATAGATTTATTCCAATTTTCCTATTCCCGTTTCCCTATTCCAGGTTAATTCCAGCAAACAAATGGGGCCTAAAAGGTGAGCAATTTCCCTTTATTGGGGAGATGTTACAGGGTTCTATGGCCTTGGTACATGCCTCCTCATTTAGGAGGTTCAAGAAGCAATTCTCTTTCCCCCCAAAAAATTGGGCAACCTGCTTGATCTGCAATGCAACAATCTCCCATTCTTCAAGTTCAGGATCTACTTCGCCCTCTACCATATTGGTATTGTCATTAGTCTCCCTCTCTTTTGAGTTACTAGTATCCCACATTTCTAGGGTCCTCTTGAACTCATTTTCCTTGGTTCGTTTATCATATTTTTCCAAGGGTTTCTCCTTTTCACGAGAAGAATATGCTTCCACTGGCTCCATGATCACTAGGGTATCACCTTGGCTTGGTCCTTAGCATGTGAATTCTTCGAAAACTCTGTCACAACCACTCCAGGTGAGGAGACTTTCTCCTTAAGTTTCTCACTCTGCTTGTAGTCCACAACCAGATGGCCAAACATATTACAATTTTGGAAAAAGGGAGCTGCATTTTTGTATACAATCTATTTTGACCAAGTGCCCAATTTTGATTTCAAAGCCACTAGTGTAGTTGGCAAAGGTTTATTCATCCCTACATTCACACATATTCTAGAAAAACCTAGCTTGGTCTTGGAACTAGTGGTTAAATCTACCTCATTGAAGTGTCCAAAGGAATATCCAATCTATTTGAACACTCTCTCATCCCAATATTCTAGGGGAAGCCCAGGTAACCTAACCTAAACATGCACCAAATCAAATAGATCCTGGTTAGGGAAGAACCTCGGTTTCCATCTAGCTATCATCAATATATGCTTTCCATTGTGCCAAGAGTCTACTAGGATGGTGTTTCGGTTCATCTTGATAGTCCGCCACAAAATCCAGGAGAGAAATCTCTGGCCCTATGACACTTTAAACCACCGTTGGTTTTTCCCTAGTCTCGGTAGGACTCTTGGATCCAACAAGCACCTCCTTCCAGTTTGGTTTGAGGGGATCTGTTCTCATGTGATTCAAATCCTTTGTGGTTCCCCTCAGAGTTCAGGGTCCCAAACATGCCAACTCATCAGGGACTCCAAGCGTATCAGTTGATTTAATACCTTGAGTAGAATAAGATCCATCTTGGGCATTATGGGAATTGGCAGAAAGGACTAGAAAAAGGTTTGGAAAATCTTGCACCTAATCCAACAGAGGAGGGAGGGTTGGGGGTGGGGGTAGGAGGCTCCACATCCCCCAAGGAAAGCGAAGGCATGCACCCAGGTTGTAGTCAGGCGCAAAGGCAAGAAGTTGCAGAGCGGGAAAAAGGCCTATAAGAAGTGTAACTACATACATTTTTATTTGTTGAGATTTAATCTATTTCATTATTATTGTGGGTATTTTAAAGGAAAGAAAAAGGAAGAGAAGTATAAAAAAGAGTTGGAAAAATATATTTAAAATAATAATTGAGAATCAACATGAATAAAACAACAATATATTTAGATAAAAATTGTTGCTTTCTAGTTTATTGTAATTATAAATGAAGTTTTAAATTCGATTATTTTAATTTTAAATAATGATATATTAGACTATTTAGAAATAGATTTTCAAAAAATAAATAATTAGAAAATAAAATACTTTTTATGTTTTTATTTATTTAATTATTTTATATTTTTATAATTATTTAAATGAATATAAATCTTATATAAATGTAAGAAAGAATATGTATTAAAAAACATCGAACCTTGAAATATATCTATCTAAAAATATTCAATCACCTATAGTACAATTATAATTGATTTGTTTGATAGGACGGGGTTTGGCTTGATTGAGGAGAGCTTCTTATACTTAAGAACAAGGTTGGAGGATGTAGTATTTTTCCTATAAAAAATGTTACAATACATATTGTGCTAGCATTAGAATCTATAAGATTATTATAAGAAATTATAATAGTTTTGACAATTACTTTGTATATTTATGAATCATAATATATTTTGTTAATTTAATAAATAAATAAATAAATAATATAAAGCAGGTGATGCAAGCTACGTTAATTGGCAACTAAGAATAGCAATTAGAACACACTACCTATTATTACGTCGAAGGCATACTATACTAAAGTTTCACAACTTCAAAAATACATCAATGGTTTAAAATGTCTAATACAAAATGGAAGATGATTGAAACAATCCAACCGTCTACATTTCCTTTTTATTTTGATGTTAATATCTTTTCTTCCACATATGTGTGTAGCACACCCACATATTCACGTCTTCCACACCCACGTATTCATGTCTTCTGTTGGCGATCATTTACTTTTCGCTTTCAACTCCTTTGTATCGTTTGAAAGCATAATTAATTTGTATACATGTAAAACATTTATTAGGATATCCATCATTTAAAAAACTCTATTGTACCAAATTTACCATTGAGTTTCTTTTTAAATTTAAATGTTGCTTCTCTCTATTTTTTATTGGGCAACAAGAGCTTGAATATAAACACTATTTCCTCTCATGACTTCATAGGTTCTTTAATTTTTGAATTTGTTTAAAATAAAATCATGGTACCATATTTTTAAATTTATTTGATATCTATATTGTACCATGATATCTATATTGTACCATGATATACGTATTTTTAAATTTATATACGAATTGGGAACAAAGATTAGAGAATATTTAATTTAATTTTTAATTTTTTTTACAATATAGATATCAAATATATATTCAATTTTGGATAGTATCAAATTATATTTAAAATCGTATTTGTGAAATGCATGACAAATTTCTGGAATTTAGATTGTGCTAAATTTTTAACATCAATGTTTCAGAAATGTTGATGTTAAAACTTTATAGACAATCTAAATTCCAAAAAAATTGTCATGCATTTCTAATGAATTATGGATATGACAACTTTAATGTATTTGTGGTGTACTTTTATTTTTAGATTGTAATACATTTAATTTAAAGGGGAAAATGACTTATTTAAAATCACAATGTCAAGATAGATATTTATTTTGACACAAAAATGACATTTGTTTTCTACTTCACTTTATTGTACTACTAATTATTCACAATTATCAACAATTTATTGTGTTCTTTCATTTTATTTTCATTTTCTACTTTGTGGTTACTATCATGATTAGAGGTAGATTTATTATGATTAAGGTGAAAAGTTACATTATAGTTAGTATTATGTTTAAGGTTTGAATTTTGATTAGGGCTAAGGTTAAGTTTAGGTTGAGGTTAGACTTAAGAATATGATCATCTTTCTTTGATGAAGTTGTGATTTTATTAGAGTTGGAATTAAGATAAAAGTTAAGGTTTATGTCAAGATCAGGGTTAGTGTTGTTTCAATATGTTGTATTCAAAGTTTGTGATCAATATTTTGTAATAAATATTTGTGACAATGTTTATGATAATAGAAGTTAGTACCTTAGTAGTTGTACAGCATATGCAAAAGAATTTACCAATTTTTTTATTTTTTATTGATCTTTAATATTTCTTCTGCATACTCATTGCACCCCAAGATGCAATTATTAGATGCAATTATTAGTTTAGCTTTATTTAATATCAACGAACTATGACAAGTCATAAACAAAATAGAATTGGCTGCCTGTATGTGAGTAATACAGATGCCAATAAAATGAAATGATTTAAAAAAAATAAAATCTAAACCAAATATATTATAAAACTAGAACCAATTACATCATTAATCTGTCTTCATAATTCATACTCTTTTCCATATGTGTAGATAAAAATTATTACTTCTCAAATCAATAGTACCTAGCGGCAACTCTGTTACTTATTATTGTTATTACTTATTTAGTTACTGATATACTTATAGTTTTAAATTTCTTGAATAAGAGTTGGGTCGTAATTGACAAGTGATGTGTATGCATCCCCAGCGTTCCAATTCTGAGGAATAACTTCATAAGCAGTTTGTGTTTCTCCTGAAGAAAGAGATTCCAAGCGAATGGAAAATGGAGCTTTCAGATATGATCCCGCGCCATTCAAAGCCCACTCGGCTCCAGATTGCTCTGCCATTTCTTCCCACGCCTCAGAATTCGCCTGCATATAAATTCCATTCATACACAAATTCACAACTCAGAAATAAAAAGTTAGTAACTTTTGAAAGTCATGAGTACCTGCTGCAAGTAGACCGCTCCAATATCACCAGCGCCATTCACGTACACAATCAGTACAGAGAACCAGTAAGCCGTAGCATCTGGACTAACTTTGAAGGTTATGTTCTTTCCTTCATAATTACAAGCTACCCTATGCAATCATAAGCCATCTCATCATCAATACTACGACCTCTAAAAATTATAAAAGAGAAAATGAAATGTGTGATATCAAAGTTTGTACCTTCTGAAGGAGATATCAACAAGACCTTCATTGATAAGCTCAGTACCATTATCAGGATCAATTGCCATACCAGCGAAGGCATTCCCACTCAGATCAAAATGTGTTTCGCTGCATCCCCCACATTCATCGGTAATCGCCACATCCACAGGAGTTTGCGAACATATTTCACTCTTGCATTTTACCTGCAAATTTTACATAGCTTAAATATTATATATTAAGATTCATTTGTAGACTACAAGTGTTAAAATTAACTTATTTTTTCCTTTAATATGTGATGTTCATAGTATACTCTATTTTAGATTACACTACTGGCGCCCATCTTTGTGAAAAGAGAGAAATGAATATGGTAAAACTACCTTAGTTTTATACCTGATAGCAAGCTCCACAGCCTCTTCCTTGAGCAAAGAGGACTGGACCCGCTGCTGCTATTCTCGAGTTGAACATCTCTGTTTTCACTAGTCCTCCATATCCGCATGCACCACCTGCTCCCAACAAGAAATACAGGAAGTAAAAGACCTACCCAATTCTTCTATCTATAATTTTAAAGAGAGTATGGGAGAGAAGCTAAGTGAAAATATAATATTGTTAATATTATCAAGATGTTCTGACATAGGTCAGTTAACTTTTGAAGAGATTATAAATTATCTATATAATTGATTTTGTTGGACATCATTTAAATATCATATATTAAAACTTGATTTCTAAATTAAAAATATATTATAATCAAAATTGACTTATTTTTCCAAGCTTAATTTTTGAATTAATATATGATATATAAAATGACCATTTTAAAAAATATCTAGTTCAAATTCTGAAATTATTGATGGAGCTATTGAGCTCTTAGTACAACCTCATCTCTAATTCAGAAATAACTTCTTTCCAACAATATTTCCTCACCTCTTCTTTATTGAATTTTATAATTATAGTTGACTACTGATTGATATATAGATAGAATTTGATTACTTACCTTCGCTTCCATCCCCATCGGGAGGGGGAGGGCCATACCACGTAGCAGTTCCGTCCTGCCAACCTTCGTCCTCACCAGTACAGAATACCAACATTGAACAGACGGACACTATTTCTATCAAATAAAACACACAAATTTTCTTATTCACCATCTCTTTGGTGGAACAATCTAGAACAATTACTTATCGATTAGTGGGTAGAAAGCTGTAGGTAGTGAGTTGGAGCTGTTCCTGACTGCGAATCCAATAAACACTCATGCTTTTTAACGTAGTGAAGATGAGTTTTCATGTGTAAACTAAGCATTTTCAGTAAAAGTGTCATAATCATGGACGCCAAATTCAAGCAGATTCTACAAGAATTGAGTAACATTAAATCTCATAAGTAATCAAAACATGAGATCCATGCGTACCGTTTCATGTATCTCTGCTGCTCATCCGGTTGCCATTGTTTCCATTTTCCGGTACTCAGTTTGTATCTGACGCCAAGTAAAAGACATTAGAACATTCTTCAAAACAAAGATCACGTAATATCTGGTATTATGATTGTATTTCATGTGAAAAGACGCGAGGCAGGCGCCCCCTCATTATCTTCGCACACCTTTCGTGGGAGAGCATTCACAAAGTCATCTTATTAATGATGGCGGTGGAATTTGAACGTGTTTTATGAGTATCTAAAATGTCTTACACGATGGGGGATAGTTATTATTTACGGACGGACTATCTTTGTGAGAAAAAATGTCAAAAACCAAAAAATAAAAAATAAAATAGAATTTTCTGAAATTTTCATTCTTTATAGTCTAGGTCAGTAGGTCAGGTTTGGAATTTGATGGTTGTATTGGCTGTTTTTGCACTTTTAAACCATATATGACGGGTTAAAAAATTGTAAAACCATATGATTTGAAAGGCTCTTTTTTAAGAGAACCATAATATGACAATTAAATTTATTACTAAACCATCAATATTTGTTATAGATAACTTAGTAATATGTGTGTGTGTGTGTGTTTCTATTTTATGTTTTTATTTTGGTTAATGCATATTTATATTAGTTTAATATCTTATTGAAATACAATATATTAAATTTTAAATTTTATTTTTAAAAACATAAAATTTAACAATCTCTTAAATAACATACACGAACTTAAAAATTTGTTTCTTTTATAATATTGTATAACATACTAATTTATAATTACAATTTATTCATAGAGAATTTTTTATATATTACTAATTAATATTATTATTTTCTAATTTATAGAATATTTAAATTTAAAATAAAAATTGACAATCAATTTTTTTTATCAAGATGTAGAATGAAAGACATGAAAAAAATTTAGCCATCATAAAAAAAATATATGACAGGTAGGGGTGACCATCAAATTCCAGGCCTGGAAACAACAAAAAAAAATAAAGCAAAAAACACTCTATTTTTAGATATCGCAAAAAAAAAAGTTTGACTTCAAAAATTGAGAAAAAAACACAGTATTTTTGGAGATCTGATTTTAATTTTAATTTTTTTTGGTGCATTTTATATGGAAGATAGTCGACACCATTATTTCCGTATGACAAGAATTATATATCTATATTTTTAAACATTTCCTAGGTAGCATTGGAATATTCGTGTCTAAAATCATTTCATATTGTTTTAATAGATGTGATAAACTTTAAAATTTGGGATAATTTAATAAGAAAATATAACTTCGATTGTGTTCTAATTTAGTAATTTAAATGACGACTTTAAAAAGTAGTAATGTCACGACAAATTTAAATATTAGAAATATTAATTTATATTTTGATTGTGCATTTTCAAAAAAATTATACGTTTTTTCATTAAAGTGACATTTATTATTAAGTATTTCTATCATAATTACATATTGTTTTGTCACAAACTAAATTCATTTCCTCTAAAGCTAAGAAGTAATAAAACATGTAGATTAGGTATATACAGGGAATTGACATCAATCAAGTCTTTCATGTTAGAAACTAATCTTAGTTGGCATACAAAATCATTGTATCTGAAATGTAATAAATGGAACTTTGGTAAAGTGGAACATTTAAAGTTTAGTTTCACATTCTCGAAGATCAATGTGGGTGTAATGCTCTATTGGTTGTCATGTCATGTGACAGACTTTAATAAGGAGGACTAAAGGTTTGAGGAAACAATAGAAATCTGCTAAAATAATGGGAGACAAGAATCAAAACTTGGTCACACCTACATGATCACCTTCAAAAGTAACTCCTGTTAGTTGAATGTAACAACCAATTCAACTACTTAATCTAGTGATTAAGAAGGCCCCAAGTAATTCTTAGATAATTCTACATGGATACAATTTCATAGCCATAATAAACTTCACCTTTGTTATCACTAATCACATTAACATTTAATATCCTTGGGAAATTTACCTTTGATTTTGATGAATATACTTAGAACAATTAGATGCAACATGTTCAAAATTCCTATTTTACATACACATAATTTCTCAACCTAGTATTTTGTATAATGTATGTACATTTTATCATCAAATGATAAAAAATGTATGATCTATCTACTATAATATAATTGATTGGTTTTGCATCCCAATAAAACTCATCCAACACCCCTCTAGTAGCAATATTTCTTACAAAGACCTTTCATAAGAGATTTATATGCTTCAAATCTCACAATTATTTTTAGCTTGGATCATGGCTCATAGATTGAATAATGTTATTGATGCAAACTATTTTAAAGACTCCTATCCAACCTATTAACATATAAGGGCTTGGATTGGTAAACTTTGAGGGAGCACCTATTGAGGATTGGTATCTAGGAGATTTGATTGCATCTAAAGTCTCTTTCTTAGATCTCAAAGGTGATAATAATAGGATTGCATAAATTTAATGTAATCATAGATGAAATATGTCTATTGTGGTGTACAAGCATAGGAACCATTTTTTTATTCATATAAATTGATCACATCTTATTAAAATTAAATAAATTATTATCTCATTCTCTTAAAGCCAATAATGGGGACATTACATTAAAGCACAAAAAATAATGCTATCTACTTGCAAGACTAGCATATGTAGAATTAAACTTACATTTAATGGTGCATTAAAGTATGTTGTGAGAAGTGTCAATACATTATTGTAATTTAGTAATATAAAGGAGAAATCTTTAAATTATTATATATATATATATATATAAAACTAGTTTTACTCTCATCCAATAAAAACACACATAACAAGATATTTTAATATTTTTTTATATTATATATCGGCAGGTCAAAAAAGAAACATTAGAAACCGTTGAGAGTATAAAAAAAAAAAGAGGCCCGCCCTCACCACGAACTCAAAGTATCAAGTATACATAGAAAACAGGAGTGAAGAAGCTAAGGAAGAAGCTTAGTGTAAAACATCATAATGGGAATCAACCCAAGCAGTCCAACCAAGACGACCCTCCATCCAAACTATGTTCTTTTGTTCTTGGATTTGTGTAAGCATGAAGAGCTCATCTTTCCTAGAGTTAATGTTCTTCTTGATTTCTTTTTCCAACCTTTTGCAAGTTTGTCCAAACATTTGAAGGTCATTGAAGGTCCTCCTTCATGCGTGACCATGCTTTAGCTCATAAATAAAGAAAGTGGCATGCCTATCCTCCAAGAACCTCTTCAGCTTGTCTTTCTCCATCATCATTATAGTGTGGACCTTTAGAAAGATTTTGAAGAATGTGAGTTTTCAAAAAAACTCAGTAAGAGATCTAGGGTTACTTTGATACCTTTCCTCATTCCTGCATTTCTAGATCTACTAGAGCATGTTAGAAGACAACATATTCCAAAAAAGATTAGCATCCTTTTTAAGCCCATCAATATGACTGGTGACAATTTCTAGAATACTCACATTTAAAGGATAGTAAATACCAAACATGTTCTAGATTTCTTTAGCAAATATGCAATCAAAGAGGATATGTCTACTAGTTTCAGGAAGCCTACAAAGGTTGCAAAAATCAGTAGTACTACCATTTTTTCTAATAGGGAGTCTATCAAGTAGGATCAACTAGTTAAAACACTTGATTTTAGGCTCAACAGGCCCTTTCCAAAGAGTATCAAAATACTTTTTCCAAGACACAACATCAAGAGAAGAGTATGAAATATAATTTATATGATTAATAATATTCTCATTATGATCAATGATTTTATAGATATTCTTGGCTTTGAGATTAGCCATGATGACCCCATCCGACCATTTACACCTCAAGTATCTGTGAGAGTCCACATCAAAGTCAGCAGGCAAGTCCTTAGTAGCCTTGACAACATATTGTAAGTCTTTTTTTTGGAATCTCCAAAGTATTGAATTTGTTCTTGAAATCATCCCAATTGATGAGTTCATTATTTTTGAAAAGATCAATAAGTTGGGAGATCCCAAGTTTAGCCTAGAACCTAGTAGAACATCCTTGGGAGAGGGCTAGGGGTTTACCAGCCAGGTGCAGGTTCCACCAAATGAACCTTTCATCATACAAATGCTTGGAATCATGGAATTCCTTATTGGTGATAAACATCTTGACCTAGTCCCAGGCTTTCCAAATGGATATGAAAATAGCAGAGCCTTGGACAGTGATAGAGAAATTGCCAACAATTAAGTAACAAATGGGAGCTTTTTCCAAGATCTAGATTTTATAGGAAAGCCTCTTTCACTATTATGCCTAACCAACACTTTCCATGGATCATTCCCATCCATATCATGAAAGATCCATTTGGTGGATAAAGCAATACGTTGAGTTTTAAGGTTTTTAAGCCCCAACCCCCCCAAGAGTTTATTAGTATGGCACCAGTCCCATTTGACCACATGCATTTTTCTATTGCCTTTACCATCAGACTAAAGGAAGTTCCTAATGGCCTTTTGAATTTCCAAAATTTGATAATTACTAAGCATCCAAGCAAAGGAGTAGTATATGCTATAAGAAGAAAACATTTTTTGACAGACCTAAATTCTGCCGATGAGAGATAGAGATCTATTATGCCACTTATTCAGCCTTTTATCAATTTTTTCCTTAATCCAAGACCACATGTAATTGAGGGAAGGCTCAATAGAGAGGAGGATGCCTAAGTACCTAACAATCTTACTAGGTTTGCCCCATTGGAAATTATATTGATCGAACTAGTTCAGAGGTTTCTCTTCCCACCCAAGGCAAATAGATTTGGATTGAGAGATATGAGCACCAGAGATAAAGTAGAACATATTAAGCTTGGTTTGTAAGGTATCAAGGTTGTTGTTGGAGAGTTCAAAAAATAAGGTAGTGTCATTAGAAAACTGATAGTTAATAAGCTCATCATTTTTAGGAAGATAAAGGCCTCTAATATCTAGGGAAAGTGTACTATCCCTGAGGATATAGTGAAGGGCTTTAGAAGCTATGAAAAATAGTGTAGGGGCAAGAGGAAATCCTTGTCTGATACACCAACCAAGGGGCAAGGGATTGGAGAATGAACCATTAACCTCCACTTGGGCATTGGCATCAATAAACAAAACCTGAACCAAGTTACAGAAGAAGGCTGGGAAGCCAAAGGCTTCAAGCGTCATAATGATAAATTTACACTCAACCTAATCATAGGCTTTTTCAAAGTCCAAGAGTAACATTGTAGTATTTCAATGAGAGCATTTAGCCCAATCCATGGCTTTCTAGCTAGTGATTAAGTTTTCCAAAATATATATACCTTTGATAAATCAAGTTTAGGTAGGACAAACAAACTTAGGAAGGATATGAACAAGTACGAGGGCTAGGACCTTAGCCAAAATTTTATAGGAAACATTGAGGAGAACGATAGGTCTCCAATTCTTAATGAGAGCTTTGTCCCCATCTTTTGGAAGAAGTTTAATGATTCCACTATTAATCTTAGGGCCAAGGAAACCATTAGCTATTGCTTCCATATAAAGGTCAAGTAAATCCTTGCAAATCCAACTTATATTGGCTTTATAAAACTCAATAGGCCAGAGCCCATTAGGGCCAGGGTCCTTATCATTATTGAGAGACTTGATATCATTCCCAATCTCATCTAAAGAGATATCCTTGGATAAAATATTAAAATATCATCATTATACAACTTGTTGGGGATAAGAGTTCTACATTTATTCCTAAGATCAACAGTTTAATGTTGTGGTTCCACAACACACACCCCATTTTGATTAGAAATGGGAACCCCCTACTTTATCTTTTAGGGCTTTTTGAAGCCCTAGTCTAGGGTTTGATTCATTTTTGAGGTCTTACCTAGTGCCCTAGTTTACGTCCAAATCTTGTCCAGGAAGCCCAGTTATCAAAAGATAAAGTTTTGATAGAGAATAAACCAAAATTACAAAAATTGAGCATCAGGTGCACCTACTTGATGCCCCTACTATGCCAAACTCTTTTGAGATGGCTATGTGCATATGGATGCACATTTTGCGCAACTACGCAGCTCCGCAACTATGCTGAAAGTCCTTGAAACCTATTTAAGGAGGGGGGGGATCCCCTCCCTCCTTAGTATGGTTTTTCTTCATTTTTTTTTTCCTTAGTATTCTCCAATTCTCCTTGGCCATAGCTCCGCATTTTGCAAGGTCTGCTCCTTCACCCTACATACATTAATGCAAGACACCCTAAGTTGGGTGTGCATCAGTGCACCTACCCGAGCACACCCAACCACCATTCATCAAAAGTAAAAGGCTAGAAAAAAAAAGTTACAATGTTTAAAGGAACAAGATTAGGTGCACATTAGCACATGTGTCTAGGTGTGCTAATGTGCACCTAACTTTGTGTGCGAAAGCTAAAAACAAAGAATTTAAAAAAAAAAGTATTTAACACCAAATTTAGATGTGCATCAACCACCTAACTAGGTGCATTGATGCACACCTATTTCATTACTTAAGCACCTAGGACCTTCACCCCCAAAATAAGCACATCTGGCACACCTATCGGGTGTGCTAGATGCGTTATATTTGTGCACTTTAGGTTTTAAATAAGATTTTTTAATGTTTTATGGAAATTAGATTTTCCAATCTTGTTATACCATTATCAGAGTTTGTTTTAATCGTGTGTAAAAGTACAAAGTTGTGTCACCTTTAGGGATGACTTACCAGAATGACTGAATTTGGGTATTTCTACCTAAAAATTAATTTTTTTCAAACATATAATCTAGAAAAATTCATTCTAGCTAAGTTATATATGTTCTCACAAATTTCCTATTGGAGATTTCTATTAAATGAACATTTTATACTAGTTTGTATCTAATTACTAAAGAAAATAATTATTTTAGAAAACTGGCATTTCAATAACTCTCACTATTTTTTCATATATTATTTTAATAACATATAAACACCATTTTATAGAGCTCAGCATCAAGAATATTCTCATATAGGGTTTATAGTGTTTTAAATAGTTATAGTATATTGTAATTAAAAAATTCTACAAGTATGTATTTTAACACTCGAGAAGATGTTGATTTTGAGAAAGAAAAATATATTAAATCATATCAAATTTTTTTTAAAATCATATGACATTCTAGAGGAGAGAATTCTCTTCTAGAATGAATAATTTTTGTTTTGGCTAAAATTGTTTTTTTTTGAAAAATGTTGTGGCAGATGAAAACTATCAATTTCAGGTGAGTTGAAATTTGAATCATTATAAAATATAAAACATACTTCTAAAGCCAATTTTTAATTTTGATTGTTCTAGCTATATATGTTATCTATAACATAATCTAAGATCAAAGGGAAATAATTTTATTTCCATATAGTTTTGTAGTGGGAACTAGACCCCTAATTTTCAACGTTTTTCAACAACTAAAAAATTGACTTTAATAATTAGGAAAATATATCAATTCTTATTCAAAATAATTATTAAAAATTATAATCCTAAACTTCATCTATTTCTACACATTTTATTAGTTTACTTCATTTTTAAATTCGAAATAATACTACTAGTTTTATGTCATTGAAGGTGAACATTTATACTTTTGTTAGCCTTTTCATTTGTAAAAGGGTGACATAGGTTTGTACTTTTACCCTTGTATTTTCTTCAATTCCAGACTAATGGATGTCCTTTTGTGTAGAGTCAATGACATCTTCCTCATCTTCCCTTGGTGAGAAAATGGCATCGATACCTATATTGTTTAAGTTTCAGGGTGTTTTGACAAAATCACACTTTCAAGATGACAACTCTAAAATCCAAGATATTGATTTGGAACATATAGATTTGGGAGAATTCCAAAAGATATGTAACAAACCCACTGAGAGGTCCCAAATGGTCTCCACAGTCATCCAATAAGGACTTATCAATGTAGCATTACACCCAGTGTTGGTGCAATCTTCAAAACTTATTATGACACTTGCATAACACTTTGTTCCTGAGGAGAGGGTTGTAAAGAGCACAACGAGAGAGATCATTCTAGATCTCTGACCCAAGAACATCGAGAAAGTGTTCCATCTCCCTAGGATAGATCAATTCATCAGGTTAACCTATGAGTAGGCAGAGAGGTGGTATTAGGAACACATTGAAGAGGCTTCTAAAATCATTCAAACATTGTACCTCATAGAGAAGACTCCTTTAGGAAAGAAAATTGGCAAAGTGGACATGACCAAAGGATACATGAAAGAAGACATTGGATACTTGATCATACTCTTCAGTACAGTTATGGGTTCACTAGTAGCTGGACACCTGAACATCTTCATGGTACACTTTATTGAAACAATAAAGAAAACATAAATCCCACTAGATTGGGCTTCCACACTCAGTCATAATTTGTGTGAATAGTTGGTGGCGATGAAGAACTAAAGGAAATTCTACATGACATCATTACTGGTGTACTTTTTGGCACAAGAGTGACAGATTATCAAAGTCTCTATAAGAAGGGCAACATGTAGAATGCCAATGCATGGCCTTATATTGTGTACCCTTAGCTAGTGAAGAAAAGGCTTTCAGAGCAAAGAAAGGAATACATAATTGTAAATGATTCCTTCATATTCACTATAATCCAATTCATAGAAGGAGATTATGCAAACAGATTATCAGATGATGCAATGGCACAGATATTATTGATTGAGGCTTATTATATTCAGTTAAGGACATTTACATATCTAAGGTTAGCAGACACTATAGTTAACACCAATAAGCTCCCAAGGTATCCCAGTGACAAACTTGTTCTCTTGGAGATCTCCTGACAACTCTTGTCTGCGTATGAAAGAGTTTTAAAGCAACATAAAATATGTTGGAGGTGGCCTATGATGATAGGACCTTTCTAGGTGGATCGATACCAAGATATCTCTTCTTTTAAGTGTGAATGGGATCAATATCCCTTGGAAGAGTACAATTCTGTGCGACCATGTTTTGATAATATTGGGAGAGTATAATAGTTGGAAGGTAAAAAATTTCAACACGAAGAAGCCATCGAAGATCATTGGATGAATGCAACAAATGACTATGATATTTGAACAAGGGATTATTGTAGGATGACTTTGTATCTGGTAGAAAAGGCCTTGAAAATAAAGATTTAATTGAGGATATTGTAGCAATACTCAAAGGAGTTACTTGATCCGTTGTTCAATAGGGATAAGATTGGTGAAAGGCCCATTATAAATGCTGAGGTTGATAGAGAAGAAAATTTTGATATCAACCATAGGGCAAGGCATGTCATTAAAATGATGTAGGATTGGATCAAGAAACCATTCAAACTTGATCCAATTCCAAAAACAATGATCTTTCATGCGCAAGCCCCTCTAGCCAAAGGTAGAGGGAAAAAGGTCACCATCCCTACCTTTTCAACTCAGTTACTAGTAAGGATGGAAATGGTGCACCAACTTGATAGACCAGTTAGTTATTATCGAGCTTAGAAGGGCAGAGGCTAGGGCAAGAGGAAAAGAAGTTTTCCTCAAAGAGTTGAACCTAAAGAAGGAGAAATCCTGACACCTCTACAACAGGGGGAAGAAAACATACAAGGGCTAGAGAATACTAAAGCTACACAAGCCTAGGTTAATCCTGAAGTGCCACCAATTGCACCAAGCCAAACAAAAATAGAAATGGAGGTTCAAGAGGTCTCCCCTCCTTGACAAGAAGAACAAGCCTCCCCCTCAACACCAAAAATAAGAAAGATACATACTCCGATGAAAATGAGACAAAAGGTGATCAAGAAAGTGATCCCTTTTCTATCCATACTTGAACCCATCCTAGAAGAAGAAGAAGAAGAGGGTGATGAGGATGAAGAAGATAATCTATCATTGAGTTAGAGGACCCAACTAGCTAGAGAAATAGAACAAGAATGAAGGAGAAGCTCTACAATTATGCCTCCATCTATCCTAAATGAACCTCTACAAACCACTACATTGGAGGATGAGATGCAACAAAGGATAGATGAATAGTGTGTAGAGGGCACTGATGTCTTTGAGATGTCAGATTTTGACTTTATGTCTATGGTATTGAGTTTGTTGGAGATAAGATATGAGATATGCCAACCAATCATCCTCAATGGGAGGATTGGACCTAGATGTCCCCTAAGTCTGAAGGACTCAAAATGGTTCCCACATCCCAGTTGCAAGTCACTTTTTGTGTCAACAAGGGATTAGCTACCCCTCTTCCATTAGGAATAGAAATTGAATAGGTCTAGGTAGAACCTGAAGAAGAGCCACAACAAGTATCAATCGATGAAGTTTTGGAAGAGGGACAAATTGATGAATAGCCTTAGCAAACTTCCTAGGACATAGAGCTGCAAATTATGGGCTCCACAAATACAGGGAGCCTTTAGAAAGGGAGAAGACCCTAGAGAGGAGAGATAAGGGCAAGGGTGTAGCCGAACAAACTCTGTCATCCTCAAAAGGAAAGTCCCTAACCCAACATAATTCAAGGTGGCTCCAAAAAGAGTTAATCAGTAGCAAGAAGCAACAATTGACTACTGATGATGAGGATAGAATGGAATTAATAGAAGTACTAAGGAAACTCGATTCACCTCCTAAGGTTGCGTGGCCATTAGCATTCATTATGAGTGATTCAAATCTAGACCTTTTTGTTCATTTAGTTCTTCCTCCTCCATAGTAAAATGTTGAAGAATTGGCTCCATGAGATTATCAGATCTCAGAGGTCATGCTTGGAAAGCCAACTTTGGAAATTACAAAGCTGATGGTCACTCCAGGGATGAAGGAATGTTTCAAGAGGCTAGAATAGGATGGGGTAGATTTGATAACACTTTGGTGATAGAATGAAATCCTAAAAGGATATTTGAGTGAAGTTATTGGCCCTTTGGATCTTGCTAACCCTCTGCCATTGAAAGGAGAGATAGGGGAGTGGTACAATTGGTCCCATTTTTGAACGCCTATCAGAAATGGTGAGAATGTTTTGAGGAGAAAGGTGTACTAATCATCCAAGGGAATCTTAAGATACTACATGTTATGTAGGAGAATTTTGATAAAATGGTAGCTATTTTGAATCAAGATTTTGGTCTTATGGATGAGGTGCATACTTGGGGAAAGGATATATAGGTATTACAAGTGATCAAAGGAAAAAGGTATTGGATGCTCATGGATGTATATAGGGTAGAGGAACTAGATTTAATAGATGATTGGATTGAGAAGATAGTGGATAGTAATAAAGTAATGGAGTCATTATACATGGAGATTCATAGGCTCAAGGAGCAAGCCTGAGAGCAAATTTTGGAAGTTGAGAAACACTATAGTGATGCATGTCTGGACATTTTTGAAAATGATGCACAAGAGAAATTAATACCTGTAGAGGTAGTAATTCAGAGATTCTGGAAATTTTTTGATGAAGTTTCAAATGATGATGATATCCAATAGGTATTTAGGACAAAGGAAGCTTTGTTATAGCTTGATATAAAACTCAAGGATTTTGCTAAAACCTATATAAAGGTGGATAATTATAGGTAGAAAGTGAAAGATAAATATAATGCTTTAGATTTACGGGACATGGCATAGGTCACTAAGATAATAGAGAAATTCAAGTGCAAGCACCTAGATATAGCTCTAGTATAAAGGGGAACAAAAGCTAGAAGCTAGAATTTCATTTTTGACACTCAGTAAAATTTTTCTTTTTTCTGACCTATGAGGTGCACTGCTGCATTGGTGCACTTTTTGCAACAATGTTTTGAAGATTCTTTTGAAAGAGTTAAAGGTACATTGGTGCATTAGGTGTGCTTCTTTTGAGGTGCTCTTCTCCAAAGGTGCACTGACAGTTAATTGTTAGTTCCAAAATTAGAGCTTTCCATGCATCAAAAATGCATTCTGGTAGCAATTTAACTCCGATAGACATCCAATGAAGGTTGAGCTTCTATTTTTGACATTTCTAGACACTTTTACATTAACTGAAGCCTCTCTTCTTCTTATTATCTCATAATTTCTTTGTTTTAGGATATGTAAAGGCTCATGCATCCAATTAATGATATAAAAATGGATGGAGTCCTACTAAGCACCAGTTAGTCAGTTTGTATGTAATTAGTTTGTTTTATTAATTAGGAGCATATGATTGCATGAAGATATCTCTCACCCTCAACACAAATTGAGGAGATGATTTCTTATAAATATAGGATTGTAATTTGTAATCAAGGTCACCATTATTTTGTAATAATATATGCTTTTGGTGCTCACATTTGGAGTGTAGTGATTCATGCCTAAGTGTGTCATATTTTTGTGAATGTATGTTCATGGAATGTGATTGAGCCAAAAGTTTATTACGTTATTTATGGTTGTGTGATCTTTTAATTCTGGTGTTTGCTATAGTTTTACAAATTCTGCTAACGTATCTAGTTCGAGGAGAGATCATCGAATTGTTCCTACATAGTTTTTCATCTCATATGAGCGCACTTTTTGTGGCCTTGTGATTTGATGAAAGTGAAATGTCTTATGGTTACTAAATTCCCATCGATGATTGCATCATTGGAATTAAGGAAGTGCTGCTCCTACTTTCATTGGTTATCCACTGATTTCTCCAAAGACTTAACTCACAGATGTGTTGTTTTTGTAGCTTATGTCTGTTAGGATTTTACATTCATGTTATTTGCTTAAATTTCTAGTCACCTTATCTTTGTTATTTTCTTTACTAACCCCTTGTTAAAATATGAATTCATATTAGTTGGATTGTTAGATTGCATTAATTGAAAAACAAGAAAACACAAAAAACATAGTTCTTTCATGTGTTTATTATTTTGAAGCAATGAATAGATTCAACATCTTATCCAAAGTTATATGAACCAACAAAGGCCTCCTCATGAATATTCACATTTACCTTCAACTGAGAGTATTTTAGTAGGTCACAAGATTTCCCGGAACCTTGGTGTTGGTCCCCAAGATTTTCTTTTCAAGAGAGGAGTTTGAAAGGATTCCTGTCATTAAGCATCGTGCAAAATGACAACTCAGCAGAAGTGGCGCTAGAAGGAGGGCCTCTTAACTTTAAAATTAGAAGAAAAATTTGTTAAAAACTTTAAAATTCTGCACTTTTTACAAGTTTAATTTTTTTTTTGAGTTTTCAAGAAATTTAGGTGTGCTAGGTGCGCTAGGTGCACTAAATCCTAAGGTCAACCTTATTTTGTGAGAAAGTGCATTTTTGCAGAGGTGTGCTTTTTCTAGAATTGATGCAAACTAGAGGATTTTGATCTAGAATCCCCATTTTAGCGAGCTTTGAGATCTTCACCAAGTGCACATGACTTCCTTGAGCTTATCCATTTCCATAAGCCCTATAGTGATAAAAGAATACCTCAAATTCAACCATTTCCATTCAACATTTCATCATCTTCTTCAACTCCACCTCCACAACAACCACCCTTAGGTCCACAAAATCCTTCAATGGCCTTTTTTGCAAATGATGTAAACTCACCAATCAATTTAGTAGGTTTACTCAATGACCTTCCTAAGAATCCTGAGAAGTTTTGCCCATGGTTCATCTATGGAGAGACGTGAACTACTGAAGATCACATCAAAGTATTCAAAGAAATTTGCAACCAAAAATAGATTGCTAATGAGAATTTGGTTCTTCATTTATTCCCCTACTCTTTAGGGGAAGTTGCCTTTAATTGGTATGTTAATTTTCCACTAGGACATATTGGAGACTGGGATACTTTCGAATGATTGTTCTTGGAAAAATTCAGAACTCTCATCAACCTAGCTGTGATACATCAACAATTCATATCAATCAAAAGGGACCCAATTGAGATGGTTTTGTGCTTCAACCATCACTTTCACATGGCATATCACAAGCTCAAAACATCATACACCATACCAGTTGAAGCTACTATTCAGATTTATCTGAATGCTATGGACCATCTTACTGCTATCTTTCTAAAGACTTCTTGCAACAAATACCAATACATTAGATAAAGTCTTCATAGAAGAAATTACCTTCACTAAAAAAACCAATCCTAATGGAGGAGGATTGATTCTTCTAGCTCAAACTATCACAACAATGCCAACATACCCTATTGGAGCACCCATAATGCCTAGCCAGTTCATACCTATGAATCCAATTCCATTACAATAGGCAACCACTCCACAAGACCCCACTCTAGCATATCCAGGGTATGAACATCTAAAAGTTACTTTCTTTAAGAAAAGGGCAATAGTTTGTTAGCATGAATGCTAATGCTGATGCTATGGAGGAGCATTGTAGAACATTATTTGTCATTGATGACAACATAGCAATAAGATCGTATAAGATTGTCAGAGTAGCTGACTAAGACTTATGTATTATAGACATCACATTGTGTCTCTACCTATGTGTAGTTACTAGCATATACTACATCAAGTATGTGACATGTGGGCAAGTGCACAAAACCTGAATTGACATCTTATGGAAGAGATTGATAATTTACAGAGAATCACAAGAAAATAGAGTAGTGGATAAAAAGTTCATGTTGTATGACCAATATAGAGCATAGTATCTAGAATTAATGGTTGCACAGTTAACTAGAGGTAGCACACTGACTATGATGTTGTCAACAAGTGCGCAGGTATTAAGTCTCATGTGTGAAAGTTTGTGTATAACTATGGGCTGACAACATTAATTAAATGTGTATTTCATTTAATTAACTTATAATAAAGTATGGAGCTAACTCAAGGAATTAATATTGAGTGTGGTATAAAGCAAATTTGTTTTCCAAGTTTTAATTATCATGATTGTGATTGAGAAGTAGAGAGAACTTGCGAATTGTGTAGTAGAGGAGTAGAGCAATCTGCTAATGCATGTAAGTGACCTCAAGGGTTACTGTTGATGGATACATAGTATTGGATCTGATTTCATGATTTGAAGGTGAAGTAGTCTGACGTAATGGATAGAGGAAGAAGCAAAAGAATGTTGCACATCTATTATTCTATAAGGAATAGTACCAAGATCAATTGGATAGTAGGTTCATTGGTCCAATCCTGAAGCTATTTGGGCAGTGGGTTTAGCTGCCTTCCACAACTCCTAACAGGGTTAGAATCTCCTAACAGAGATTCAATGTCTCCTAATAGGGACTCTTTATACTAATTATTGTAACAAACTCCTCATAGGGTCCATCCTTTAATAGGGAATATTCATATTAGTACATTATTTTGTGGGCATCATTCCCACTGAGGTTTTCCCTCTGATCAAGGGTTTCCCTAGTCAACATATCTAGTGTAATTGTGTGTGCACATTTCTTTATGGTTGCTATTTTCTTTTGTTGAATGATTAAGAATGTTTTAAGAGGTTTAATTTTCAGACTATTGTATAACTAATTCACCCCCACCCCCCCCCCCCCCCCCCCCTCTGCCCCTCTCAGTTATATTGGTGGACTACTATTTCTAACATAGTTTCAACAGAAGTAGACAATAGCTTTGTTTCTAAATTTGGTTAGATGAAAAAGACTATGTCACATATGAACGATAAGTTGACTCATCTAAGGTTGTCACAAGGAAAAAATTAAAAATTCCAAAGAAACAATGCCATTCCTTACAACAACAATTATGGCCAAAATTATAATAGGAATTTCAATGGAAACAACAATAGTGGGAACAACAACACAGGAAACAACAATGGAGGGAACAACTTCAATCTTCTTGATTGTAATAATGGCTTCCAAAGACAGAAACGATAGTGGATAACTCATCTAAATAATGGAAGTATCCCTACAGAAAATAACAACAACAATGTTCAGTATATAGATATCAATCAATATGACGATGGTCAAAATACATCTAACAATGATGGTTTGTACTACAATGGAAATCAAGAGATGACTCAGAATTCACAAGTAAATAACAATGCTCCTCCTATGAAATTTAATACTATACTATTAGAATCCTATGATTCTACACAGAATGTACAGGCAAAACAACCTACCAATGAATAATTCTCATTTCCATTTAGCTAAGAACCAAACCTTCATCTTGAAGAGATGTTTTCTCTTCAGAATGACAATCAAAATACATACAATTTGAGAAGTAGAAAAGAACCTTTGATAGACATAATTCCTCTAGCATTACAAACAACTCCTCTCGATCCAAGAGTGAGTAACAATCTAGCACCAATTAGGCCACCGTATGGAGGACAAAAAAATTAGAACCAAGGGACTGTACCAACAATATTGAAAAATCCTACTTGGTCTACTAAAAAGTAGTGCAGTAGAAAATATGAAACGAACAAAGGCCAACATGTCTATGTTTGATATGTTGTAAAACTATCCCTAGCAGCGAGAAGTGCTAATGAAGACTCTGGATCATACAAAGGCATCCTACAATATGAATACTATCCCTCAAAAGATAGTATCTCAACAGGTTAACACTTTGGAGGCAATGCCAACTATGTTTAAAGACAAGGTTAAGGTGCCCCCATTTTTCCTTAGCATTAGGATATATGGGAAGAATCTTCAATATTGCCTAATCGATTCAAGAGCCTCATGTAACATCATGCTACTATCAATAGTACAAAAGTTAGGAGTTAGTCCTTAACATTCCAACTAAATAGTGATACAATTGGATAAAATAGAGGTGAAAGTCATCGATGTATTGAAAGATGTTTGGATATAGTTGACAATCGAACCCCTAATTCTAGACATCATCAATATACATGTGGTTGATATTTTGGAGACATATGGATCACTTCTAAATAGAGAATGGATGAAATACCTAAGAGGATGGTTTTCTACGGATTTCACTCAGTTATGATTACAATGGAAAGGGTTGAACAATCAAATCAAGATAGATATAGAGCCAAAATTAAAAATGATGATTACATAATACAATGCCCCAAATGAGATAGCATTAATTCAATCAGATCTAGGCTCTTACAAAGTAATGGCATTTGATACAATCTCAACCAAAATATCAAATGATCAAGATAGGGAACTCAAGATTCCAATCCCAAAGGGCGAGATCATGACACAATTCATAGACAACATGGTGGCTAACTTACAGTGTTTAGGAGAAGAAGTTGACCCCAGTATTCTACAAGTTCTCCTAGGATTTTGTCGATTACATAAGGTTAGCCATTTAGAGTTTGAATGCTCATCATGCCAAGAAGTAGTCGCTAAGGTATTAATGCAAATGATGGAAATAAAAGGTGATGACATCCCAAGAGATAAATTCGTGAAAAATAAAAGCCCTATAAGCATATCCAGATCTGTGTAAAAGGTTGAAGAGGAAATTGAAGATCTAAATCTGTCATATAGTGACACCTCTTTAGATGGTGAAGGTTTGTTTTCTCCTCCTTTAGGAATGATCAAAATTTAGAGAAGAAGACAGTACATAAAAGGTCAAGGGTGGACTTCAGTGGTTGTCCATCCTGAACTCAAAGTTGATGAAATCAAGGAATTGATAGGGGAAATTTAGGACAAACAAGAAAAACATGTAGTCCCACTATCAAGATGTTGTAAAGGAGAATCATCAAGTCCACCCCATCAAAACTTACAATGGGTCCCCAAGAAACAATCCTTCGAGGCCCAAGTAAAAGAGATGGTAAGGACAAATAAGCATAAGGTTAGGAAACCCAAGGAAGATCTAGTTTGGACACTCCACTTTGATGGTTCCAAATGCAAATTAGGAGCCGACACAGGTATTGAGTTGATCAACCCAAAAGGTAAGTCTTTCTATGCAACATATCGATTACAATTCAAATGTACTAATGGATAAAATAACACACATGTCTCAACCTTTTACAAAGGAAAAGGCTAACAAAATTATAAATGTTCACCTTCAATGACATAAAACTGGTAGTATTATTTAGAATTTAAAAATGAAGTAAACTAATGAAATGTGTAGAAATAGATGAAGTTTAGAATTATAATTTTTAATAATTATTTGGAATAAGAAATGATATATTTTCCTAATTATTTAAGTCAATTTTTTAGTTGCTAAAAAATGCTGAAAATTAGGGGTCTAGTTCCCACTACAAAACTATATGAAAATAAAATTATTTCCCTTTGATCGTAGATTCAGTTATAGATAACATATATAGCTAGAACAATCAAAATTAAAAATTGGCTTTTGAACTATGTTTTATATTTTATAATGATTCAAATTTCAACTCACCTGAAATGAATAGTTTTAATCTCCCAGCACATTTTTCAAAAAAAATCAATTTTAACCAAAACAAAAATTATACATTCTAGAAGAGAATTCTCTCCTCTAGAATGTCATATGATTTTTAATTTTTTTTGATATGATTTAATATTTTTTTCTTTCTCAAAATCAACATCTTCTCGAGTGTTAAAATACATACTTGTAAATTTTTTTTAATTACAATATACTATATCTATTTAAAACACTATAAACTCTATATGAGAATATTCTTGACTCTGAGCTCTATACAATACTATTTATATGTTATTAAAAAAATATCATAAAAAATAGTAAGAGTTATTGAAACATGAGTTTTTTGAAATAATTTTTTTCTTTAGTAATTAGATACAAATTAGTATAAAACATTCATTTAATAGACATTTCCAATACGAAATTTGTGAGAACATATATAACTTAGCTAGAATAAATAAATTGTCTAGATCATATGTTTGAAAAAAAATAATTTTTAGGTAGAAATACCCAAATTTAGTCATTCTGATAAGTCATCCCTAAAGGTGACATAGTTTTGTACTTTTACCCTAATAATGCTAAGAATATGAAGCATTGATCTAAGGACTTCTTTTTGCACTGGAGAAAGGAATCACAACTCTTATAGTTGAAGGAGATTCTCAACTAGTTATATGACAAGTGAAATCAATATACTATTGCAATGATAAAAGGTTGTTTACTTATAGAAAAAGAGTGTGGGATTTGATGAATGATTTTGAAGCTTTGAACATAAAGTCTATTCCAAGAAGGAAAAACATGGTAGTAGATGCTCTCACTATTTCAGCTAGCGAATTGCAATCAGTCAAAAGAACAAAATTGAAATGATTTTCAGTAGAATTAGTTGCTACTCCATCTACTCTAGACAATATTACAAACTTTCAAGTCTTTCAGAATGATCAACATATACTCAAATTTATCATGTGCAATGGCCACTTCAAAGGCCAAGAAATTGATGACACTCCAAATGATAAACCTAGGAATGATGAACTTGAAGATGAAGATGGGATCCTAAAATTGAAAACCAATACTATTCCTAAGGGAATGATTGAATTAGAATGCATTTTCAATCATGATGAGTCAACACTTAATAGAAGAATGACCCAAGAAAAGGGGATCGAGGAATGTGACTCATACAACTTAGGTATTGATGAAGATCCTAGAATGGTAAGGATAGGAAAGGTGTGCAATGTACAGAAGAGGGAAGACATGCTCAAATTACTTATTGAGTATAATGATGTTATTTCTTGGAACTAGTAAGACTTAAGGATGTATGATCTGAAGATTATTATGCATGATAGCCCCTTGAAACTAGATGTCAAACCTTTCTAGCATAGACAAAGACCTATGAATCCTATCGTTGAACCATTGATAATGAAATAAGTTAAGAAGTTACTTGATGCCAATATCATCTTCCCCATTTTCCATTCTACATGGGTGGCTAATTTGGTTCTGGTATGGAAAAAGACTTGGAGATATTCATCTTTGTGTGGATTTTTGTGACTTGAACCTTGCATCTCAAAATGACAACTACCCTTTACCCTCACTAGATGAGGTCTTACAAATTGTAAATGGTTCAAAAATGATGTCTTTCTTGGATGGATATTCAAGATATAATGAGGTAATGGTTGATGAAGAAGATAAGCTAAAAACGGCCTTCACGACTAAATGGGGGACTTCTACCTACAAAAGAATGCCTTTTGGACTGATTAATGCAAGGGATACATTTTAGTCAACCATGGATGAAGCTTTTAAGGGGTTAATAAACAAGTCTGTAGTTATCTACATGGATGACTTAACTATCTTTTCAAAGGATCAAAGCACTCACATAGCTGATCTAAGATAGGTATTTAGTAGGTGTCATAAAAATGACATATCGCTTAACCCCAATAAATGTTTGTTTGGGATTACTAAGGGAAAGCTCCTAGGTCATGTCATCTCCAAAGTTGGAATTTCCATTGATCCTGATAAAGTCGAGGCTATTATGAAGTTATCACCTCCTTGCAGTTGAAAGGAACTTAAATCCTTCTTCGAGAAGATAAATTTTGTGCAAAAATTCATAAGTTGATTTGCAAAGATAGTTTGTCCCCTTAATGATTTACTCAAAAAGGAAGTGAAAACAGAATGGGTTCCAAACATTAAGAAATCATTTGAGGATATCAAAGTGGCTATTTCTACAGCCCCAGTACTGGTAAGTCTTGATTATGGACTACCTTTCAAAATATATTCTTTTGCTTCAAAACATTCATGTGTTGGGATCCTAACATAGAAGAAGGAAAAGGAAGATGAAAGACCTAGTGCTTTTATGAGTTGCCCTTTGAAAAATGTTGACTTGAATTATTCTAATCTTGATAAATAATCTTTTTCTTTAATCAAAGCAGTAAAGAAATTCCACCATTTGATACTAAGAAGCAAGGTATATGCGATTGTACTTGATCTAGTAGTCAAGACATTATTGATGCAAAATGAACCTGGTGAAAGACAAGGGAAATGGATGGTGACACTTCAAGAATTTGACCTAGAGATCAAACCCATGAGGTTAGTTAGAGGTCAAGGATTATTGAAAATGATAGCTGACAACCAGGTTGGGGACAAAAAGAAATTTAGGTTTGATAATGAAATGGATGTGAAAGATCAATAATGTTAATAGTATCTCAAGTTGATATTGATCAGGATGTAATAATAGATGTCTGGTACCAGGATATTGTTTACTATCTTCTGTAGAATCTGTATCCTAGTTGGATGAATAGTTCATAGCATAGGGGACTCAAAATGAAGTGTGAATCCTATATGTTGCATGATAGAAAGTTATACAAAAGGAACTATGAAGGAATCTATCTAAAGTGTTTGGGACGCGAGGAAGTAAAATAAGTTTTAGAACAATTTCATGATGAATATGGTACTGGGCATGGTTCAGCAGAAGTAACTGCTCATATGATTTTGAGATTGGGTTATTTTTGGCCCACAATATTCAAAGACACTTTTGAGCACATACACAATTGTCATATTTATTAGACTAGTGCTAATAGAGAAAGACATCCTATGATGCCATTACAACCATTTTTTGAGGTACACCCCTTTGTAAAGTGGGGGCTAGATTTCATTGGTCCAGTCAATCCACCATCGTCAACTAGGAACATTTTTATTCTCATAGCTACTAATTATTGTATGTGATGGACAAAAGTAGAGACTTTTAGAAATTGCACTACTAAGGTGGTAACCGACTTCTTGGAAGAACATATTGTTACTAGGTTCAGGATGCCATTCACCCTAGTGTGCGATAATGGATCAGCTTTTGCATCAGTATTCTTAACCCAATGGGCATTTCAAAATAAGGTTATTATCAAGTTCTCTTCAAAATATTACCCATAATGAATTGGGCTGGCTAAATCTACAAATAAGAACTTGATCATAGTAATAAGGCATTTGTTGAAGTAGAATCCTAAAGGTTTGCATATGCAACTCAAATATGCTCTGTGGATAGATTGAGTAAGGGTCAAGAACACTTTGGAGACATCTATGTATTTTCTTGTTTATGGACAAGAGCTAGTATTCCCACTCAACCTTAGGATTCTTGTTTTCAAATTCATGAGTGGGTATGCTAAAGATGTTGACAGAGTATAAATTAGATTGATGAATCTTTTAGAGATGGATGAGAAATAGATAGCCACACTAGAGCACATGGCTAAACATCAAGCTATTGTCAAGAGGTGGTTTGAAAAGAGGGCCATGATAAAATTCTTTAGAATATTTGACCTTGTTCTACTTTGGGATAAGGTGAAAGAAAATTTGGGTAGCCACAGTAAGTTTCAACACTTGTGAATTGGCCCCTATCACATCGTGGAAATTCTCGAAGAAAATATGTTTAGGCTCAATTCCTTACTTCGTTCCCAATCAATGGGAAATTTTTGAAACATTACTTTAAAGCCTAGAAGACCCAAAAAAAATAGATAGATTTTATTTTTGCAAGTGTATTTCTTTTTTAGGTGCATGTTTTCTTTCAGTCGTGTGTTTGTTTTCGAAGTTGCATCAGTCTAGGGGGTGGGTTCACTTGAGATTTCATCTTGACATATCTTATTAACTACTCTTTTGGTTCCAATTTTAGGAAGAGATATTTCTTTGTCAAGACATTTGAACAATTTTTGTGTCTTATACCAACTAAGGAATGGATGTTACCTCCAGTAATTGGGAACTTTCGGTCTTGAATTAAGGATTGTACATCAATAAGTTCTCCACACTTTGCAAATTTAAAGATCAATTGTCTCAAGTGTTGTCAAACCAAGGTTGAAAACAAAAAGGGATGATCCAAGCCCCATTGATTCAAATAGAACGATCTTTTGGAAGGAATTACTAAGATCATTGTTTAGCGTGAGAGTTTCCAAAAGGTTCTTAAAAAAGGAATGCAAGGCATGTTCACAAAAGATGGAATCCAATAAACAACACCAATGTCTTGGCCACACAATCTAAGTGTGATCAGGATATAGAAGAAAAATATAAAAGAAGGAATGGTGTTAAGACTGAAGGATTCTAAGAGATCTAAAAGGGTAATCTGATAAGTGGATATGTACTCAAGATAAGCTATCCAAAACATTGCTTCATCAAGGAATAAAATAGTGGCATTATGAACTACATGAAGCAAGTATTCAAAGGATTTCCAAGAAATTCAAATAAAAAGTGACAACTTACCAAGAGTCCTTAAATTGATTCTCTCATTTGGTCAGACAAACGATCAACAAACAGCTTTTGGCAAGATTCCCAATGAATGATCTAGATGGGGTGGAAGATTTTTTCTAGGTTGTTAAAATTTTTTTGATAGACTAAATTTTTGAGATGTCAAAGGGAACAAATACACGAAGCACACACTAAACTTTGTGCTTGAGATTCTAAGGTTTTGACTACAAAGAGACTTGAAATACACTTGGAATGTTCAGGATTTAGTTGGTGTTTGGCACATGTTCGAGGAATGTTTGTTGATGAAGAAATGCCTTTGTCATTTCTTCCTTTTGTCAGGGCTATTTTTTGTGGTTCTATAATGCATTCCCCATTTTGATTAGAAATGGGGACCCCCTACTTTATTTTTTAGGGCTATTCGAAGCCCTAGTCCAGGGTCTAAGTCATTTTTGAGGTCTTACCTAGTGCCCTAGTTCACATCCAAATCTTGTTAGGGAAGCTTAGTTATCAAAAGATAGAGTTCTGATAAACAATAAACCAAAATTACAAAAACTACACAACAAGCACACCTACTTGATGCACCTACTATGCCAAACTCTTCTGAGATGGCTTTGTGCATATGGATGCACATTTGGTGCAGCTACGCCAAAAGTCCTTGAAACCTTTTTTTGGGGGGGGGGGTTGGGGGGTTTCCCCTCCCTCCTTACTATGTTTTTTCTTCATTTTCATTCTTGCCTCCATCTTCTCCAATTCTCCTTGGCTGCAACTCTAAATTTTACAAGGTCCGCTCCTTCACCCTCCATACATTAATGCAAGACACCCTATGTTGGGTGCACATTAACGCACCTACTCGGGTGTATTGATGTGCACACAACCAACATTCATTAAAAGAAAAAAACTAAAAAAACAAAGTTACAATGTTTAAAGGCACACAATTAGGTGCACATTAGCACACCTATTCAGGTGTGCTAATGCACACCTAACTTTGTATGTGAAAGCTAAAAGTAAAGAAATTTTAAAAGAACAAGTAATGAACACCAAATTTAGGTGCACATTAGTGCACCTAACCAAGTGTGCTGATGCACACCTATTTCATTAATTAAGCACCTAAGACCTTCACCCCCAAAATAGGCACATCTGGCACACCTGCCAGGTGAGCTAGGTATGCTATATTTGTGTGCTTTATATTTTAAATAAGGTTTTTTAATGTTTTCGGGAAATTAGATTTTCCAATCTTGTTCATACCTTTATCAGAGTTTTTTTTAATCATATTTTCTTCAATTCTAGGCTAATGGATGTCCTTTTGTGCAAAGTCAATGGAATTTTCCACATCTTCCCTTGGCAAGAAAATGGCACCAAAACTTGTAGTATTTAAGTTCTAGGGCATTCCAAAAATATTATGCTTTCAAGATGGCAACTTTGAAACCTGAGATACTGATTTGGGACAAACAAATTTGGGAGAATTCCTAAAGATATGCAACAAACCCATTTAGAGGTCTTGAATTGTCTTTGCACTCATCTGATTAGGACTTGTCAATTGAGCATCACACCTAGTGTCAGTGCAATCTTTAGAACTTATTATGATACTTGTAGAACACTTTGTTCCTAAGGAGAGTGTTGTAAAGAGCATAATGAGAGAGATCATTCTAGATCTTTGACCCAAGAACATTGAGAAAGTGTTCCATCTCCCAAGGGTGGATCAATTCATCAACTTAACCTATGAGTAGGTAGAGAGGTGGTATCAGGAACACATTGAAGAGGCTTCTGAAATCATTCAAACATCATACCTCATAGAGAAGACTCCTTTGGAAAAGAAAATTGGCAAAGTGCACATGACCATAGGATACATGAAAGAAGATATTAGATACTTGATCATACTCTTGAGTAGAGTTATGGGTTTACCAGTAGCTGGGCACCTAAACATCTTCATGGTACACTTTATTGAAACAATAAAGAAAGTAGAAATCCCACTAGATTTTGCTTCCATGCTTAGTCAAAATTTGTGTGAATAGTTGGTGGTGGTGAAGAACCAAAAGAAATTCTACATGACATCATACCTAGTTTACTGGTTAGCCACAAGAGTGACAGATTATCCAGGGCTCTATAAGAGGGTCAACATGTAGGATGCTAATGCATGGCCTTAAATCATGTACCCTTAGCTTGTGAAGAAAAGGCTTTCAGAACAAAGAAAGGGATATAGAATTTTAAATGATGCCTTCATATTTGCTATAATTTGATTCATAGAAGGAGATAATGTGAAGAGATTATCAGATAATGCAGTGGCATAGATATTATTGGTCAGGGCTTATTATATTCAGTTCAAAAAATTAACATATCTAAGGGTAGTGAGTACTACAATTAACCCCAAGAAGCTCCCAAGGTATCCTAGTGACAAACTTGTTCTCCTGGAGATCTCCCAACAACTTTTGTCTACATATGACAGAGTTAGAAAGCAACATAAAATATGTTGGAGGTAGCCTATGACATAGGACCTTTCTAGGTGGATCGATACCAAGATATCTCTTCTATTGAGTGTGAATGAGATCAATATCCCTTGGAAGAGTACAATTCTCCATGACCATGTTTTGATAATATTGGGAGAGTACAATATTTGGCAAGTAAAATATTTCAACATGAAGAAGCCATCAAAGATCATTGGATGAATGTGACAAATCACTATGATATCTGAATAAGGGATTATTGTAGGATGACTTTGTATCTAGCAAAAAAGGCCTTGAAAACAAAGATTCCATTGAAGATACTGCAATGAGAGTTAGAGGAGTTACTTGATCTGTTGTTCAATAGGGATAAGATTGGCAAAAGGCCCATTATGAATGCTGAGGTTGATAGAGAAGAAAATTTTAATATCAACCATAGGGCAAGGAAAATCATTAAAAAGACACAAGATTGGATCAAGAAACTATTCAAACTTGATCCAATTCCGAAAATGGTGATCTTACATGCACAAGCCTGTCTCGACAAAGGTAGAGGGAAAAAGGTCACCATCGCTACCTTTTCAGCTCAGTCACTAGTAAGGCCAGGAATGGTGCACCAACTTGATAGATTGGTTGGTTATTATCAAGCTCAAAAGGGTAGAGATTGGGGCAAGAGTAAAATAAATTCTCCTCAAAGAGTTGAACTTGAAGAAGGAGAAATTTTGACACTTGGATAGTAGGGGGAAGAAAACATATAAGGGCTAGAGAATATTGAAACTACACAAGCCCAGGTTAATCCTCAAGGGCCATCAATTGCACCAAGCCAAACGAAAATAGAAATGGAGATTCAAGAAGTCTCATCTTCTTAGCAAGCAGAACAAGCCTCCCCCTAGCACCAAAAAGAAGAAATATTAAAACTTCGGTGAAAAGGAGACAAAAGGTGATCAAGAAAGTGATCTCTTTTCCATCCATACTTGAACCCATCCTAGAAGAAGGAAAAAAAAAAAGAGGGTTATGAGGATGAAGAAGATAATCTATCTTTGAGTTAGAGAAACTGGCTAGCCAGAGAAACAAAACAAGAATGAAGGAGAAGCTCTATGGTTACACCTCCATCTGTCCTAGATGAACCTCTAAAAACTGCTACATTGGAGGATGAGATACAATAATGAATAGGTGAATAGTATGTAGAGTGTACTAATGTCTTTGAGATGTCAGATTTTTACTTTATGCCCATTGGTACTAAGTTGGTTGTAGATAAGGTTAGAGATACACCAACCAATCAGCCTCAACAAGAGGATTGGACCTAGATGCCCCCAAGTCCCAAGGACTCAAAATGGTTCCCACATCCTAGTTGCAAGTCACATTTTATGTTGACAAGAGATCAACTACCCCTCTTCCTATAGGAACAAAAATTGAATAGGTCGAGGTAGAACTTGAAGAAGAGCCACAACAAGTATCCACCTATGAAGTGTTAAAAGAGGGACAAATAGTTGAACAACCTCAAAAAACTTCTCAGGACATAGGGGTGTGAACTATGGGCTCCATAGATATAGGGACTACCAAATGAGAAGCTTTCATAAAGGGAGAAGACCTCAGAGAGGAGCGATAAGGCCAAGGGTGCAGCCCAACAAACTCCTTCATCCTCAAAGGGAGAGTCCCCAACCTAGCATATTCTAAGGTGGCTCCAAAAAGAAGTAATTAGAAGCAAGAAGCAATAGCTCACTATTGATGAGGAGGATAAAATGGAATTAATAGAAGTACTAAGGAAACTTGATTCACCTCCTAAGGATGCACAACCATTAGCTTTCATTATGAGTGATTTGAATTAGTACCTTTTTGCTCATGTAGCTCTTCCTCCTCCATAGATAAATGTTGAAGAACTAACTCCACAAGATTATTAGATTTGGGAGGTCATGCTTGGAAAGCCAACCTTGGAAATTGTGAAGCTAATGGTCACTATAGGGATGAAGGAAGTTTTCAAGAGCTTGGAATAGGATAGGGCAAAGTTGATAACACTTTGGTGATAGGATTAAATCCTAAAAGGATATTTGAGTGAAGTTGTTGGCCCTTTGAATCTTTCTAACCCTGAGGAGACTTTAAAAGTTGTCATTGAAAGGAGAGATAGGGGAGTGGTGCAATTGGTCCCATTTTTTAACACTTGTCAACAATGGCGAGAAAGTTTTGAGGAGAAATGCTTACTAATCATCCAAGGGAATCTTAAGCTACTACATGTTATGCAAGAGAATGTTGATAAAATAGTAGCAATTTTGAATCAAGATTTTGGTCTTATGGATGAGGTGCATGCTTAGGGAAAGTATCTAGAGGTATTATAGGCAATCAAAGGCCAAAGATATCAGATGCTCTTAAATGTATATATGGTAGAGGAACTAGATTTAATAGATGATTGGATTGAGAAGATAGCAAATAGTAATAAAGTAATGGATTCATTACACATGGAGATTCATAGGCTCAAGGACCAAGCCTGAGAGAAAATTTTGGAAGCTGAGAAACACTATAGTGATGCATGTCTAGAGATTTTTGAAGATGATGCTTGAGAGAAATTAATACCTATAGAGGTAATATTTTAGAGATTCTAGAAATTTTTTGATGAATTTTTGAATGATGATGATATTCAACAGGTATTTAGGATAGAGGAAGCTTTTTTAGAGCTTGATAAAACTCGAAGATTTTGCTGAAACCCATATAGAGGTGAATAATTATAGGTGGAAAATAAAAGTTAATTATAATGCTTTAGATTTATTGGATGTGGTGTAGGTCACTAAGATAATAGAGAAATTCAAGGGCAAGCACCCAAACATAGCTCTGGTACGAAGGGGAACAAAACCTAGCAGCTATAATTTCATTTTTGACACTCGGTGAAATTTTACATTTTTGACCTGCAAGGTGCACTGGTGCACCTTTTGCAACAATGTTTTGGAAGATTTTTTTGAAAGAGTCAAAGGTGCATTGGTGCAATAGGTGCACTTCTTTCGAGGTGTGCTTTTCTAGAGGTGTGCTAATAGTTAACTACTAGTTCCAAAATTAGAGCTTTCCATGTATCAAAAACACATTCTGACAGCAATTTAACTTTGATAGATGCCCAATAAAGTTTGAGCTTCTATTTTTGACACTTCCAAACATTTCTAAATCAACTTAAGGCTCTCTTCTTCTTATTCTCTTATAATTTCTCTCATGCATCCAATTAATGATATTAAAATGAATGGAGTCCTACTAAGCACCAGTCAGACAATCAGTTTGTATGCAATTAGTTTGTTTTATTAAATTAGAAGCATATGATTGCATGAAGATATCTCTCATTCTCAACACAAATTGAGGAGATTATTTCTTATAGATACGCAATTGTAATATGTAATCAAGGCTGCTATTATTTTGCAATAATATATGCTTTTAGTGCTCGCATTTGGAGTGTAGTGATTCTTGCAAAAGTGTGTCATATTTTTGTGAATCTATGTTCATGGAATGTGATTGAGCCAAAAGTTTATTACATTATTTCTAGTTGTGCAATCTTTTAATTATGATGTTTGCTATGGTTATACAAATTTCACTGACGTATTTAGTTCAAGGAGAGATCATCAAATTGTTCCTATATAGCTTTTAGTCTCGCATGAGCACACTTTTCATGGCCTTGCAATCTGATGAAAAGTGAAAAATCGTATGGTTATTGAATTCCCATCAATGATTACATCAATGGAATTAATAAAGTGCTACTCCTACTTTTATTTGTTATCCATTGATTTCTCCAAAGATTTAACTCATAAATGTGTTGTTTCCATAGCTTATGTTTTTTAGGATTTGAAATTCATGTTATTTGCTTAATTTCTAGTTACCTTATCTTCGTTATTTTCTTTACTAACCCCTTGTTAAAATAGGAATTCATATTAGTTGCATTATTAGATTGCATTCATTGAAAAATAAAAAAAATACAAAAAACATAGTTCTTTCATGTGTTTATTATTTTGAAGCATCAAATAGATTCAACATCTTATCCAAAGTTATCTGAACCAACAAAGGCCTCCTCATGAACATTCACATTTATCTTCAATTGAGAAAATTCTAGTAGGTCTCAATATTGCCTAAAACCTTTGAGTTGGTCTCTAAGATTGAATTTTCAAGAGAGAAGTTTGAAAGGATTCTTGCCATTAAGCATTGTGAAAAATGACAACTTAACTCTTCCTTATAGTCCTAAGAGGTAAAAAGACTCTTGTAGTAATTGAAAAAAGCTTGGTAAATGATAATAGGATCTGAGATATCAAAGTTATCAATAAGGAGTTTGTCAATAGACTCCTTGGATTTATTTTTCTTAAGAAGGTTAAAAAAGAATTTGGAACCATGGTCCCCATTTTGGATCTAGTTAGCACGAGATTTTCTTTTAGCACCACAGATTCTAACTTGTTGATGGTTTCTTAGGGAATCCTTAGCAAAAATCACCTAGGAGACAAGGTCAATATTGAATGATTCATTCTAAACATTTCTCTCAGCCTCTTGGAGATTAGAAGAAAGACATTTTTCTATGAATCTATAATATTTAGCATTCTTTTGACCAATGGTCTTACAGATACATTGCCAAGTTGGGAGATTGATATTCCATCTATTAGTCATAAAGATGTTAGGAAATTTAACCTTATTGATATTGTGGATAATTTGGATGGAAAGAAGGATATCTTTATCAAGAAGAAGATTGGTATTCAAAATGAATTTGGGGTTAACAGTCCTAGGGAGAATAGGGGCGAAGTTGAGGTTGACTTGAGTAAAAATGGGATGGTGATCAGAGAGAGTAGTAGTGGTGACAAGGACAATGTGACTATGGTTGTTGGGGAGGAAGGAGAAGACATTCTTGTTACCATAAAAAATAGTCAAGTTTGGAATAGATCTGGGAGTGGCCCTGCTGGAAGCTGCACCACGTGTGCCATATCCTAGATTAGAGGCCTTATTGCCAACTAAAGGATCATATAAATTTTTAGTATTTATTAACCTATTCTAGTGAAATTTTTCATTATCTTTCCAAATGGAAGGGTTACCTCCAAACTTATCTTGCTGGGCCTCAAACATATTAAAATCTCCTCTAATTAGCCAGGGGATATTAGGGAGGGTAGCCATCCATTTCCAAAGATTAGTCTTGTCTTTAGAGTCATTGGGCCATAAACATAGAAAATGCCAAATATGTTATTATTATTATTAATGGTGATCCAGACAGCCCTCTAGTAGGGTGAGGTGTCATTGGCATTAATATAGATTCCCCACTTGGGGTTGATGAGGAGAGTAGTTTAGCTCTACCTCTAATATGATTAGTGCAAATTTTGACTGCATTACTCTGAATAAAGTTAAGGTTAGTTTCAAGCACAAAACCAATGGCTTTAACCTATTGCAACCTAAGAAAATCCATAGAACTAAAATAACTAATGAAATACTTAATAAAAAATTTCCTATCTAAGGATTCAAGAACCCTCACATTCCAAGATAAACAATTCATAAGGAAACATTAGAAGGAGTAGAGCATGCAACATTGGCTTTATTAGCTGAGGGTAAATAATTAGTGGAGCTATCCCCTAATTTCTTACCAAAGGCTTTGTTCTTAGATCCTATAGGTCTTCCCTTGTGTTTCAAAACAAGGGTATCCATTTTAGGATCATTTTCATTTTTTTATTGGGAGTCCACTTCCATCGAGGGAATACTAGGGAAGTTGTTAATAGTAGGGATGATTTCAAAGGTATAATCATCATCTAGTTCTTGAAAAACTTTTTGCAGGAGCTTTTGAGATGTTCCTAGAGGGATATCCATGCTTGAAATGTTGGAACAAACACTTGGGGAGCAAGGAGGATTGTCATCATTAATAACAACCATAGGAGAAGTAACAAGAGGACATTATGGAAGGGGATTACTGGAGGAGGCAGGATTCAAAGAGTTAACATGGTTAATATTATTATCCTTTCACCTTCTCTTTTTGTTGATGGTTTGGAAGCCATTGACAGTGTTTGCTTCTTCAATAGCCATGTCCAATAAGGAAGAAGATAAAGGAGTTGAAGGGGAAGTAGGAGAAGCCAAAGCAAAAGAAGGAGGAGGTTGGGAAACAAATTCTTTTTTAGCATAGTTGTTAATTGAAGGACACAAATTAGGGTTGGCTAGTTTAGTAGATTGATGGACTTTAGCAGAGTTTGGATTCCTTTTAAGAATGGGGTAGTCCTTCCTAAGGTGGCCCTCTTTCCAACATAAGAAACAAGCATTCAAACCTACCAAAATTTCAATAGGGCAAACAAAAGTTTCTTCCATGATGTTAATAGGGTGTTTTTAGGGATTTCCTTGTCAGGTTGCAAAGAGATCAAGATTTTAGCATCCATATGCAGTATTAACCTAATAGTATCATCCATTTAGATGGTATTGCCCAATGGCTCAAGCAACTGAGGCAAGAATCAGAATAAGAAGGGGGGCACATTTTTTACCATAACCCATCTAGGAGACAAAAGGTCAAGAACTTCCTTGTGCATAGCCTCAGGAGACCAAGCCAAAGTGTGGAAGGAGGTGGATCCAACAATCTAATACTACTTTTTAAGGACTTAAACTTGAGAATCATGATTAATAAAGAACATCACAAATAAAACTTTCTAAATTTTCCAACAAAAAGAGATGTGAAAGCCCATTTTGAGATTCCAAAAATTATGAAACCAATCATCAATAAATTTTTGAGGAGGACACTTATAAATTTCAATAGAAGAAAAGAAAATTGCAATTTTAACCTATTTTTCTCCTTAATAATTCCATTAATCATTCAATATTAGAAGTGATGGAGAAAGGGGCCAAAGTAACTACAAAGCACTTACCAGGAACAATGACATCATGGGCATTGGCACCTACTAGGTTAAACTTGGCCTTCTTATCGATAATGTCAATAACACTAGCAACAACTTTGGAGGTAGTTTTGATTTTAGTGGTAGGGTTAGGGATAATAATAGAAACATCATCAACATCCTTTATCATAGTGGGGGAGGGTTTAGGTGGTACAGGGTCTGCTGAGTGATAGAGTGAGGAGGAAGGAGAACCAAGTAAATTAGACATAATATATTGTGATTTGGAAAGGACTACACTTGGTCTGTCATTGCGATTGGGGACCTCTAGCTATCTCCCACCGCCCTATTCAAAATTTCTACAAAATGCCACCACAGAAAATCGCAATATTTGCTATGTTTGCAATGTAAAAATTAATTTACTCATTTTTAATATTTTCAAAATATTGTAGGTGTACTTTCAGTACACCATAAATTTGAATCCTCAGTGTTCATCTTAGAGTATGGTGAATACAGAATTAGATGACTATCTTAAACGTCTTATTGGTACTAGTGTTGAATCTCTTCCACAAATCATAACACAAGTTTGCAAAGAGATTCTAGACTCTACAGAATGTCACAAGGGTGTTCGATCTATGCATAATTTATCAGTGTCTTATGAAAAGTATAGTTGCTTCAAAATCAATAGACTTATCTCCCTTCATGCCTGATAAAGAACTGGTTGCTAAAGAACTAGTTATTGCAAAAATGGAGGGAACTAAAAAGAGCTATTGTGCTACTGAAGAAAATGAAGATCTTGTTGAACAAAGGATTTTTCAAAAGCTTGTAGAAGTTTGTTAGTCACAATGGCTAATATACATGCAAAATTAAATATAATAAAATCTAAAATTAGGTGTCTTAGAAAAGAGTTTGAAATAAAGGGTTTAAAGACACTATATTCACGAGAAAAAAATCAAGTATTTGATTCAAAATTGGATCCAATTATGGATGATGGATCACTCATAGATGAATTTTGTATGAAGAATTGTGAAGATGGTGCTATTTGCCAAAGCAATATTAGTGAGGAAACCATAACACCCATATAAGATGAAGCCAAACATTACAAGAGTCAACACTTAAATCTAGCACCTAAAATACCAAATGGAACGACCTAAGCATGAAAAAGTTGCTTTGGTAGAAAAATGTACTCTCATGTTCATTTTTTTCCAGAGAAGCCATTGTGATATTCTCCATAGGAGAAGCTCATTTGGAATTTTTCACCAGAGAAGCCAAATTACCATATACTGGCTTATCTACTGAGCAATGATGGCATGCGGGTTATTGCTATGGAAACAAGAAAGCTAAATCCAAAATCAGCTATAATGATATTGTGGAGGAGAACATGAGAATGATGTCAAGGTGAAGGTGTTGACAGGCGACACTCTTCCTATTAGATAAAAGTATGCAAAGAAGTTAGCATATTGACAACACATATTATTATCGGGCCTAAGCCTGCGTTTCTTGAGGATGAAATTTTCCATGATGTTGTTAGGAAGGAAACTATTTTAGCAAAGCTCACACCCATACAAAAGTTGCAGGTTGTTGAGTCACTAAAAATGGGAAATCACATAGTGGGTTTCCTTGGTGATGGAATCAATGATACATTAGCTCCCTCAAAGGTGTTAGAGTCTTTGTTGTTGAATTGTTTCTAACTAGAAATGGTCAGATTTTTCTTAATGAAATCACACCTAGGCTCACAAGAGTGGTCATCATACAATTGAAGCATACTATGTATCACAATTTGAGCAGCATTTACAGGCTATTCTTGATCTTCCTCTTGTTGATGCTTCTATGAAAGTACCTACTATGATCATGTATAATCTACTTGGTGAAGATGAGATAGAGAAAGGCTTTATTAAATCTCATCAACTTATGAAAGGAGCAGTATCAGTTGCTAGTGCAAGTGTTCACTAGTATGAAAAACTCGAAATGAGAAAGCAGTGAAAGATGGGCTATATCACTATTGTAGGATCTTCAATGAACCTGGTTAGAGCACAAATGAAGCTGATAATAGATGGAAAACTCACAACAAGAACTCAGTGGTTGGTGAAACATCTTCAGTATTAGATATAGGAGACAAAAAATTAGCCTTTCAACTACAACTCAAGAAGCTTGTAGAAAACTTAATAGTTAACTCAATTGAAGTGCAAAGAGAAGCTATAGTAGAGTTTTGGTTCATTTCAAAAAATGATTCAGGAAGTAGGACCACAATTACAAATTATCGAGCTATTAGACCTTTGGTTGAAATTTTGCATTCTCATGATTTGACAATCCAAGAAAATATTGTTACAAATTTTCTAATCTTGTCCCTAATTGAGAATAATCAAAAGATGATTCCTGTTGTAGGGGCTATTAATTCACTTCTATATGTGCTTAAGAATGGAAGCCCTTAGGCTAGAGAGAATGCTGCTGCAACTTTGTACAGTATCTCAGCTGTAGAAGTCTAATGTTTTAGTCTGATATAAAGGAGGTAAAAGTTTCAATCGCCATTCACACATGAATTGACACCAAGTTCTCTTTGGGGAATTGAGGACAGAGCATGGAGGTTGTGACATTGGATGAACCCTGTGATAATGTCCATGGGTTGATAAGGAATAGCGAAAGCCACCAATGGAGTAATGAACCCAAGCCCAAGCTTCATACCAGCCTGAGGTTGTATTGCTCGACTATAGCTGACTTCATGAACTATCAAGTGAGCATTCATATTAAGAGACAATACAACTGTGTATTAAAACAGACTCACATTTCATGCATGTGGAAAACATGCAAAGGTCACTCCTTGTATGTATTGAAGGTGGCTCGATATTAATAACTCTATGACATGAACTCGACGCACTATCATTATAACATCAGTATTGAAAATAAGAAGACACCCCGAGACCTTCATATTGATTCCTAGTTAGAAGCTTCACACCAGTTTCAAACACTAACATAGATGTATTGATTATACTCCATATATTAGTCCAACATTGAAGTTGGAAATGATCAAATTTAAAAGATTTAAAAAGAGAATTTGAAAAGACAGATAAGAAAAGGAGAATTAGAAAGAAATAGTTATGAAACCAAAGGTCACCATGGGAGAATGGAAGGGTTGTGAAGGAGATTATTTATTGTCATGTTTATCTGGGAATATGGGGGGGTTTCTTTTTCTACAAGGGTAGGTATTGCCAGGGTAGAGAGGAGACAATAATTTTGATGTATTTAGGGGATTTGTGTTCTGATTTTTGTAATGGATTTGACAAAGGGATTGTACGAAAATAAAATCAGAGTGTTCTTATTTGTTGTGTTCAATGTGTAAAGAGGTTTTATGCTGAATCAAAGCATTTGGTAATTACTTTTTTGATTATAATCAATTGGAGCATGGTTGTATTAAGCTTTGAGCACTTTCTTGCATCTTGAGTCGAATGGTGAATGGGTTGTAGATCAAAGTATTTTCAACTATTTTTATTGCAAAGATTAGAATGTTTAATCTTCTTTTATTTTAGTTTCATTGCACTTACATAATTTGCATTCATATTGCATTACCAACATCAAGAAGTCATAGGAATTGTGGGTCCTTGGCATTGGCTAGATTTAGGAGTTAAAATCTACCTGAGTTAGTTTTGTTTAGGGCTAGCTTGGTTTTTCCTCTTCCATTCTCGGGTTAAGAATGAACCCAATTAGTTTAGGAACAAAAAAGATTCATTGAATATCATTCGATAAGGGAGCTGTACCTTTCAATTTAGAGGAAATCTATCAACCTGATGATAGATTATTCAACTATTGGTATCGGGTTGTTCTTTCAAATTTGGGCATTTGAGAGTTAAATTAAAAAGAAACAATCTATTTACCAATAGATTTTTGGTGACTCTACTTGGGAGAACTTCCAAAGTTACATTTTTCTGGTTTTCCCTTTTTATAACTGGTCTTGTGGAGATAAGGTGCTTGCCACAGGGTTCAAGCTTCCAATGCTATAGTCTCAACCAGCTGAAGAAGGAATTAATTCAATGTTGATGACTAGAAGTTTCTATTGAGGAAAAATAGAGGAGAAAATTGGTGTTGATGTTTGCTTCCTCAGTGGTTATGGATATCTCTTCTACCTAGAGATTGGTGACTCCATTCTAGTTCTAATAACTTCGGTTGAGAAGTCCAGTGTTTACATTTTAAAATTTTATTATCTCTAACTTGCAAATATTGAAAACTTTGTTGGTTAAAAAGGACTATGCCCATTAAAATGATGAAAGGAAGGAGACCAGACCCTTCTCTTATAGAACTGCATCACACCACTAACCCTGTGTTGCATGATATGTTAGAAACTTGGAGAAAAAGCATTAGTCATGGAGTAAGGATGAACCTAAGTGTTAATGAAGATCATGCAACTATTCTATTATGGAAGTATATGTGCAAGATATCACCTGCTAAAAGAGGTGGAAGTGAAGTCAAAATTATTGCAGCATTATGAAGGAAGGACATTGCAGCTAAGTAAGGAACTAAAGGTGGATGATAATGAAGTTTTACAGATCCCACATGATCACATCTCTTACAATTTTTCACTCTTGAGTGAACAAGAAGTTCAATCAAGAAAGAAAAACCGAAGAAAACCCATATTCAAAGAGATAGATGCTAAAAGTGACTTCAATTTACATTTACTTTGGACTGCATTTAGACAAAGTATAGTTGAAACTAAAGGAAAAGGATTAGACTCCTCCGAAGATTATCAATTTTCTTAGCTATTAAAGTGTGTACATCAAAGGTACTTTAATGTTCAAAATCAGATAAGAAAAGGGATATACCATTTAGTCCATGTGCCTGATGAAAAACCAGTAAATAAAGAGCCCATATCAACCAATGGTTTGATTTTTGGAGAGCAAGAGATGTCCTACTTTACAGAAGCACAACTTTCAGTGAACGAAGACATCCTTCATAGTGATAAAGAATTGGTAAGAAAAGTAGACAAAGAAGTTTCTCCCATGCCTTTGTTTACTCTTGATTTAAAAGGTTTCAGATTTGAAGGAAATAAACATAAATTTTTTTAGGAAATTTCTTTCAAAAATCATTTGATGATTAATGCACTTCCAGAACATGGAAAGTTTAACTTCATTGAAGATTCTAGAAAAAATGATTTTCAATTTGCAAAGGTTGATAATGGTCCACATTTTCCTCCTCTTCTAATGGTAACAGTTGTAGATTAGGAGAAATAAATGGGGATCATGCTTCAAATAGTTGTTCTCCTAAAAATTATCCTAAGACCAATGTGCTATCAAAAGGTGGAATTTCTAGTGTTATTGAAGAACATGGTAGGGATGATTCTTCATCCATTATAGTTGATAGAGATCCAATGCAAGAACTAGTCTTTTTCCAAGCTAATGCAATATTGGGTTTTCCTAATCATATGGATACACATGAAAGGGCTGCAATATGTTTTGATGATCATCCTATTGAACTTGAGAATGTTGTTGAAGAAATGATTGTATTAATAAATTGTGAGGAAGAGTTTTCAGATGTTAATGAAGTATTGCCGCATCATGAAGAAGATAAAGATCTTGATCACGATTCTTCTTGTTCTGGAATGGAGGTTGATCAAACCATGATGCCTGCATGGGAATCTTCTTCCATAGTTAATCTAGGTATTGAAATTTTAAATTTAGATGAATATCTTGTAGAATTGACAATTGTGACGAATGAAGAAGATGTTTCAATCTGAATGGAACCCATGTATCATGAAGAATCACCTTGTTTCAATTTTGCTTCAGAACCTAGAGCTGCTAAAGAGAATACCTATGACTAGTATGATGCCATTTCATTTCTAGAATCTCTTAAATGCTCTAATGTTCACAATCTTGGTTTAGTTTTTGATATCTCTACTAAGGATGATATGGTTGATATAAGTAGATGTGATTATGTTCCAGTAGTGCATTCAAAATCTGGTGAATACTTTTCTCCTTCACAAAAGATGGTTGAACATATGAAAGGTGTTGTATAGAAAAGTATAGAAGAACCACAAATTTATGATGAGGCATGGTTATTTGGAAAGGTCCTATGGGTTACTATATTGAAAATTGCTTTTGGACTTATTTTCAACAATGAAGGTATTACCAGAGGTTTTTAGTGTTGTTTCAAACTGGTGAAGCATCTTCATCTATTTTGAAAAGGATCATATTTCTCTATTCTAGTCAATGGCCATGTATGATTCCTTCCTTGTTCTCTATTCTGTTGGTGAGGTCTCCTCACCTGTAGTAGTCAATTTTTGTCTTCCAGTTTTGGGTGTGCTTAATGTAGCCTTTCTTGCTTGGTGTAGTATAGTTTTCCCCTACTTTTGTAGTTTGTTGTCTTCCCATTTTGGTAGGTTCAATTTTCCTTGCTCCCCTCCACCCTCCTGAAAAGCAACTCTATTTTTACCATCTTGGCTCGACTCTGTAGCCCAATGGATAAGGCCTAGTTTGTGAAACTAGAGATTCTGGATTCTTTATGTACTTTGCAACACATAATCCCCATTTAGAGCCAGCTATAAGTGCACTTTCAGTACACCATTTTTAAACTTTAAAATTTGCCTCCTCAGTATTCATCTTAGAGTATGGCGAATATAGAATTAGATGACTATCTTAAACCTCTTATTGGTACTAGTGTTGAATCTCTTCCACAAATTATAACACAGGTTTGTAAAGAGATTTCAGACTCTGCAGAATGTCACAAGGGTGTTTGATCTATGCATAATTTATCAGTTTTACTGCTCAATAATTCATCCAATTCAAGCAATCTAAGCAGATATGACTTTCAAATTCTCTAGTTTGTCATCTGCAATTTATCTCAATGTCTTATGAAAAGTATAGTTGCTTCAAAATCAATAGGCTTATCTGCCTTCATGCCTAACAAAGAATTGGTTGCTAAAGAACTAGTTATTGCCAAAATGGAGGGAACTAAAAAGAGCTATTGTGCTACTGAAGAAAATGAAGATCTTGTTGAACAAAGGATTTTTCAAAAGCCTACAAAAGTTTGTCAATCACAATGGCTAATATACAGGAAGAATTAAATATGAATTAGGTGTCTCAAAAAAGAGTTTGAAATAAAGGGTTTAAAGACACTATATTCACGAGAAAATAATCAATTATCTGATTCAAACTTGGATCCAATTATGGATGATGGATCTAAAGATGAATGTTGTATGAAGAATTGTGAAGATGGTGCTATTTGTCAAAGCAATATTAGTGAGGAAACCATGGCACCCATAGAAGATGAAGCCAAACATTACAAGAGTTGGCACCTAAATCTGGCACCTAAAATACCAAATGGAATGACCCGAGCACAAAGAAGTTTCTTTGGTAGAAAATGCCCTCCCATGCTCATTTTTTGATAGAGAAGCCATTGTGATATTCTCCATAGGAGAAGCTCATTTGGAATTTTCCACTAGAGAAGCCATTGTGATATTTTTCGCTAGAGAAGCCAAATTGCCATATATTGGCTTATTTACTAAGCAACAATGGCCTATGGGTTATTGCTGTGGCAACAAGAAAGCTAAATCCAGAATTAGCTATAATGAAATCGCACCTAGGCTCACAATAGTGGTCATCATACAATTGAAGCATACTATGTATCACAATTTGAGCAACATTTATAGGCTATTCTTGATCTTCCTCTTGGTGATGCTTCTATGAAAGTACCTGCTATGATCATGTATAATCTTCTTGATGAAGATGAGAGAGAGAAAGGCTTTATTAAAGCTCATCAACTTATGAAAGGAGTAGCATCAGTTGCTGGTGCAAGTGTTCACTGGTATGAAAAACCTGAAATGAGAAAGCAGTGAAAGATGGGTCATATCATTATTGTAGGATCTTCAATGAACCTGGTTAGAGCATGGATGAAGCTAATAATAGATGGAAAACTCACGACATGAACTCAGTGGTTGGTGAAACATCTTCAGTGTTAGATATAGGAGACAACGAAATAGCCTTTCAGCTACAACTCAAGAAGCTTGTAGAAAACCTACAAGTTAACTCAATTGAAGTGCAAAGAGAAGCTATAGCAAAGTTGTGGTTCATTTCAAAAAATGATTCAGGAAGTAGGACCACGATTACAAATTATGGAGCTATTAGACCTTTGGTTGAAATTTTGCATTCTCATGATCCGACAATCCAAGAAAATGTTGTTACAACTTTGCTAAACTTGTCCCTAATTGAGAATAATCAAAAGATGATTCCTATTGCAAGGGATATTAATTCACTTCTATATGTGCTTAAGACTGGAAGCCCTCAGGCTAGAGAGAATGCTGCTGCAACTTTGTATAGTATCTCAGCTATAGAAGTCCAATGTTTAAGTCTGATATAAAGGAGGTAAAAGTCTCAATCGCCATTCACACATGAATCGACACCAAGTTCTCTTTGGGGAATTGAAGACAACGCATGAAGATCATGACATTCAATGAACCCTGCGATAATGTTTGCAGGTTGATAAGGAACAACACAAGCTGCCAATGGAGTAATGAACCCAAACCCAAGCTTCATAGTAGCCTAAGGTTGTATTGCTTGACTACAAATGACTTCATGAACTATTAAGTGAGCATTTAAATTAAGAGACAATACATCTGTGTATTAAAAGAGACTCATATTGCATGCACATGGAAAACATGCAAAGGTCACTCCTTGTATGTATTGAAGGTGGCTCGATATTAATAACTCTATGACATTAACCCAAGGCACTATCATTATAACATCAGTATTGAAAATAAGAAGACACCCCAAGACCTTCATACTGATTCCTAGTTAGAAGCTTTACACCAGTTTCGAACACCAACATAGATGTATTGATTATACTCCTTATACTAGTCCAACATTGAAGTTGGAAATGATCGAATTTAAAATATTTAAAAAGAGAATTTGAAAAGATAGATAAGAAAAGGAGAATTAGAAAGAAATAGTTATGAAACCAAAGGTCACCATGGGAGAACAGAAGGGTTGTGAAGGAGATTATTTATTGTCATGTTTTTCTGGGAATAGGGGGGGTTTCTTTTTCTACAAGGGTAGGTATTTCCAGGGTAGAGAGGAGATAGTAATTTTGATTTATTTACGGGATTTGTGTTCTAATTTTTGTAATGGATTTGACAAAGTGATTGTAAGAAAATAAAGTCGGAGTGTTCTTATTTGTTGTGTTCAATTCGAAAAGAGGTTTTATGCTGAATCAAGCATTTGGTAATTACTTTTCTGATTATAATCAATCGGAGCATGGTTGTATTCAACTTTGAGCACTTTCTTACATCCTGAGTCGAATGGACAATGGGTTGTAGATCAGATTATTTTCAACTATTTCTATTGCAAAGATTAGAATGTTTAATCTTCTTTTATTTTAGTTTCATTGCACTTACATAATTTGCATTCATATTGCATTACCGGTATCAAGAAGTCATAGGAATTTTGGGTTCTTGGCACTGGCTAGATTTAGGAGTTAAAATATGCCTGAGTTACTTCTATCTAGGGCTAGATTGGTTTTTCCTCTTACATTCTCAGGTTAAGAACAAACCCAATTAGTTTAGGAACAAAAAATATTCATTTAATATCATTCGATAAGGGAGCTATACCTTTCAATTTAGAGGAAATCTATCAACCTGATGATAGATTATCCAACTATTGGTATTAGGTCATTCTTTTAGATTTGGGCATTTTAGAGTTAAATTAAAAAGAACCAATCTATTTACCAACAAATATACATGTAATTTTTATAAACTCTATAAGATAGAAAAAATTCTAAAAAAGCTATTGGTTGATTTGATTGTCCATTTGCATCCAACAAATGTATAGCTTATGCTACCATATAATAATTTTAGAATGCAATCTACCTCTTAATTGTAAAATTATTTTTTAAAGGATATGATGTCATCTCTTAAATTGATGAACAAATTTGAGTGGGCCTACATCCCCGTACACTACAAGACATAAAAGTGAAAGGACATATTAAGCACTCAATAAACTAATTATTATCATCAAATGTATCACTGACATAACATAGGTATGAAATATGAGTATTCAATCCAGTCTATCCTATTTTCTAGAATGGATTATGAGATATAAAGGTCCACATTGGAAAATATCTTGATTGCTAGTTCTAAGGTTAATTTTTTCATAATTGGAAAATTCAACATTGCTAAGACTTCAAAAGTTTAGATGTAATCCATAAAGACTAAGGTCTAAGATGAAAAAAAAAATCTCAAATGGATATATAAATCTCAAGCTTAAAAAAAGTACAAAAATAGATTAAATAAAATAGAACAACAACCCAGAAGGAACACATGATTTTTTTCTATAGTGGTTCACATTTGCAAGCTACATTTAATATCAAATGTGTATTGAGAAACTGGAGAAAATATTTCTTTGTAATCTATTCTAGCCTTTTGAGAAAATCCCCGGGCTACAAATCTAGCTTTTTATTTTTCAATACTATCATCTGGTGCATGTTTGATTTTGAATTATAACCAATTGGAGGTGACAATCAATTTATCTTTAGGTTCGGGTATATCATCTGATACATTTTTAAATTATAATATGGATTAATATTCTTCAATAATTGCATCTTTCCAAGGTTGACATGATAATGCTTCTTCAACACTTGAAAGTTCTAATTTAATGAGTTCAGATACTATAGAAACATAGCATGAGTGACTTCTTGTTCTTTTCCTTTTGTTAGTTTTAGATAACTTGGACAACTATTCATCCATATGTTATTAATTGGAAAGTAATTGTTAGAGTTATGACAAATATTTGTTGATTAATTGACTCCTTCTAGAAGCCACTAGTAACCTTTTGGTTAGGTTGTTTTAATCAAGAAGCAACTAGAAACTTCTTGGTTAGGAAGCAACTATAAAATTCTTGGTTAGGTTGTCTTGATCAAGAAGCAACTAGAAACCTCTTGGTTAGGTAGTATAAAATGGGGTCAAGGGAGGCATTTGGAGAACAAAAGAGAGGAACACGAGTTGTAGAAGCATTTACAGTGTTAGCAAATGAGTTTTTATTGATAGCAATTAGTCTTGCAGTGTTAGCAAGGGCACAATGATAGCATTGGGGATAGCAGTGGGGAATATCAATAGGAGAAATTAGGAGGTTGTCTAAATTCTGCCAGTGAGAGATAAGGAATTTTGTATCTCTTGATTTGCTGAAGTTAATATATTTTTTCATCTATAGAATTGGTTTTCCCTTAGGGGTTTTTCCAAGGACAATTTATCTGAAAGTATTGTGTTCTTTGTGTTGTGAATTTCTTTTTGTATTTTATTGGTGAAGTTGCAGTTGTGTTATTTTTCAATATTAGCAAGGAATTTATTTTTGGCAGTTTAATAATATTTTACGATAGGAGATTAGTAATCAATGACTTCAATAGTGTTAATTTTTGCATGGTATCAAAGAAGTGTTGGGGGTAGAAGAGTTTTGCCCTAGGAAATATTTAAGGGTTTATATAACCTAGTGTGATCTCTTCAAAAATATTATTACTTTAATCCCTTGAGATAGCTTCAACTATTTTGGGAGATCATGACAGGTTGGATGGTGCCTCAAATTTTGGTGTTTGGAAGGCCATAATTTATTTTTTGTTGGAAGAGAATGGTATCAAGGATTATGTTACTAGTATTGTAGTTGTACCTCTAGATGTGATACAAATTACAACATATAAGAATGATGATGCCAAGGCAAGTAGGATTATCCTTGATGGTGTCAAGGATCATGTTGTTTCACATATCTCAGAGCTAGACATAGTGAATAAGATGTGGGATACCATTTTGAATTTGTACCAGAATGCTACCACCAATAAGAAGATGATTCTTAGAGAGAAGCTAGAGAATACCTAGATGAACTAAGGAGAAGATGTTACAAGTTACCTCACCAAGCTTAGAATTGTCAAAGATGAGTTACTAGCTATTGGAGATAGTCTCAGTAATGATGAGCTAGTGAGAATAGCCCTAAATGGATTTTCTAAACAATGGAGTGTCTTTGTTCAAGTTATCAATGGACAAGATACCTTGCCAAGTTGGGATCGACTATGGACTAATTTCACTTAGGAGGAGTTTAGACTAAGTCTTGTCAATAGGGCCAAAAAGAATCAGAAAAGTGAGGTGGAATAAGAAAACATTTCCTTAGTAGGGAAAGGGAAAGCAAAGAAGGGATCTAGCAAAGGATTAAATTCACAAAGTGAGAAGAAGAAGGACCTTTCTAAGGTCAAGTACTTTGGATGTCACGAGTATGGTCACTATGTTAGTGATTTCCCAGAAAGGAAGAAGGAAAAGAAGCAGGTGGGAGCTCTAGCAAGTGAAAAATAATTCTCCAATAGACTGTAAGATGAGTTTACACCTATAGCTTGTATGGTGAGCTCAACCTCACAAACTATCTAGTATATAGATAGTGGGGCATCATTTCATATGACAAGAGTTAGAGAGTACTTCTCCAATTATAAGGAGGAGAACACCAATATCCAATTTTCTACTTGAAACTTGTCCAAACTCAACCTAGTTGGGAAAGGGACTATTCAGCTTTAGAGGGAGAATGGAAAGATAATTCTAGTTCATGATGTATTGCATATGCCAGGCTTATTTATGAATTTTATTTCCATATCTACTCTTTAGGATAGCCCTAGGGTATAATATACTCTTTAGAGCGACACATGTGTTGATTAAGCACAAGGATTAGAAATCACCCATAACTATTTGAGTTAGGAGTGGTCACCTTTATAGGTTTCAGTTTGATACTCCTAAGGCACCCATGAGCAGCAATAATCCTAGAGATCTTGGAGACCTATGGCATTGGAGAATGGGTCATATTCATCACAGAGCACTCAAATTGCTTCGTGAGATGGTGACAAGTGTTCTAGAGGTGAGCATAGAGCATGATGATGTATATAAAGGATGCGTGTTGGGGAAGTTTACAAAAGCATATTTTCCAAGGAATGATACTAGATCTAAAGGTGTTCTTGATCTAGTACATTTAGATATATGTGGATCGATGTAGACAAAGTCTATCAGAGGATATGAATACTATGTTACTTTTATTGATAATATATCTAGGAAGACCTAGATATACTTCTATAAGACCAAAGATGAGGTTTTCAGTCCATTCCAAGAGTTCAAGGCTCTAGTGGAGAACTTGAAAAGAAGGAATATAAAGGTTCTTTGATCAAATAATGGAGGTGAATACAAAGGAAATAACTTCTAGAAGTTCTATACCAGGGAAGGAATCAAGAGAGAGTGGACTATTCCTTACAATCCACAGTAGAATTGATTTCCTAAGAGGAAGAATCATTCAATATCAGAGGTGGCAAGATCTATCCTACATGACTAGGATATGCCTCACTATGTATGGGAAAAATAATTTAGTACAATAGTCTACATTATGAATAGGGTTCCACACAAGGTAGTAGGAAGGATGACACCAGAGGAAGCTTTCATAGTAAAGAATCCTGATTTTAGCCATTACAAAATATTTGGGAGTTTGGCATATTGTCATATTCTAGGTGATACACATAGCAAGTTAGATCATATTGCAGAGAGGGGGTACTTTGTTGGGTATAGTGAAACCTCAAAGGTCCCTAGGATCAGAAGAATTATTGTCAGATGTGACATCAAGTTCATGAAGGACAAGGCATTTAGAAGGTCCAAAGATTTTCTAGTAGATGATTAGAGTGAGTAGCCAACAGAAGCTTCAAGGCCTAATCAAGGGCAACAAAGCATGAGTACAGTTACTGGTACAAGTGTAGGCTCATGTGGTGAAGATTCATTGAACATGGAGCAATAGGTGCAACAAAAAATATATCTAGAAGACTTAGAGGTTGATATCACATCCTCTACAGTCGGTAGTAGGAACCGTGAGGTTCAAAACACACAAAGGGATAGCTAGGAGTTTGTGGGAGCTCATACAAAGAGTGTTAGATAGTTGAGACAATGAGCCAAGTTTAATGACTATGTGGCATTAGTTAGTCAGTTGGTAGATAGTAAGCCTTCTAGATACTAGGAGGCTATAGAGGATTAGGTATCGTGAGATGCTATGGTTGACGAGTATTCCTCAATAATGTAGAATGATGTGTGGGAGGTAGTTCCTAGACCAATAGATAGGGAAGTTGTTGGACTACACTGGATCTATAAGATAAAGCATGGTGCAAATGGTAGCATTGAGAAATACAAGGAAAGGTTCATAGCCAAGGGGTTCTCTCAAAAGGAGGGAATAAACTATGAGGAGACATTTGATCCAATGGCTAGGTATATCTATATGAGCCGTGATCTCATTTGCAACATAGATGGGATGGCAGATCCATCAAATGCATGTCAAGGCAACATTCCTTAATGATGAGTTAAAGGAGGGGGTATACATAGAGCAACTAGAAGGCTTTGTAGCACACAACAAAGAGACCCACATGTGCAGATTGAAGAAATCATTGTATAGAATCAAGCAGGCTCCTAGAATGTGGTATGAGTTTATTGACACATACTTGCAAGAAATGGACCTTACTACTACTTGGTGGTGAGATTCTCATTCTTGTTCTTTATGTGGATGCCTTGTTTCTTATAGGTTCACTAGGGCTCATAGAAGACTACAAGAGGGACCTTGTAGAAGAGTTTTGAGATGAAGGACTTAGGACTTATGCACTACTTTCTAGGCATGGAGGTGTGGCAGAAAGATGGAGAGATTTTCCTTGGTCAAGGGAAATATTGCATTGAAATCTTGAAGAGATTCATGATGGAGGATTGCAAAGACATGTCTATATCCATGATCAAAAATTGGAAGAAGGTAGATATAGCTAAGGAGAAGGATTTAGATCCAACCTTATATAGATAGTTGATTGGTTCACTTTTGTTTTTGGTCAATACTAGGCCAGATATAGCATTTGCAAGAAGCTCTCTTAGTCAGTTCATGGTTGAACCAAATAAAATGCATTAGATAGAGAAAAAGCATGTATTGTGTTACTTGCATGGTACAATTGAGTATGGGATTAGATATGTTTGAGGTGAAGGTACCAAATTGATGGGATATATTGATGTAGATTGGGTAGGAAGTACAATGGACAAAAGAAACACTTCAGGGTGTTGTTTTAGTTTGGGATCAAGAGTTGTATCTTGTTTCAATAGGAAGCAAAAATATGTGGCTCTGAGTTTAGAAAAAGCAGAATACATAGTAGCTAGCATGGTAACATGGGAAGTTATATGGCTTTAGAAGTTATTAGTAGCATTGTTTGGTTAGAAGGTTGAGACTACTATGATACACTATGATAATAAGAGTTCCATCAAGTTGTCTAAGAATCTAGTATTTCATGATAGGTCTAAACATATAGACATTAGATATCACTTCATTAGAGATTGTGTATAACAAGGGGTTGTTCAGCTATAGTACATACCTACAAAGGAGTAGGTAGTAGACATTTTGACTAAGGCATTGGGGAAGGCTAAATTCATCTTCTTCAAAGATAAGTTAGGTGTCATCTTAAACAACTTCCACTCTAAGAGGGAGAGTTAGTTTTAGATAGCAAGGATAGTTGTTCATCCATATGTGATTAATTGGAAAATAATTGTTAGTTATGACAAATATTTGTTAATTAATTGACTCCTTCTAGAAGCTACTAGTAACCTATTGGTTAGATTGTTTTAATCAAGAAGTAGCTAGAAATTTCTTGGTTAGGAAGCAACTAGAAACTTCATGGTTAGGTTGTCTTGAAAAAGAAGAAAATAGAAACCTCTTGGTTAGGTAGAATAAAAAGGGGGTCAAGAGAGGCATTTGGAGAATAGAATAGAGGAACAAAAGTTGTAGAAGCATTTACAATGTTAGCAAATGAGTTTGCAATGATAGCAAACAACCTTACAGTGTTAGCAAGGGCATAGTGATAGCACTAGGGATAGCAGTGGGGAATATTAACAGGAGAAATTAGGAGGATGTCTGAATTCTACTAGTGAGAGGTAAGGAATTTTTGTATCTCTTGATTTTCTGAAGTTAATATATTTTCCATCAACAGAACTAGTTTTCCCTTGGGGGATTTTCTAGGGATGATTTGTTTGAAAATATTCTGTTCTTTGTGTTGTGAATTTCTTTCTGTATTTATTGGTGAAGTTGCAATTTTGTTATTTTTTGATATTAGCTAGGAATTTATTTTTGGTAGTTTAATAATCATTTATGATAGGGGATTAATAATCAATGACTACAATAGTTTTAATTTTCATAGCTTTCTTTATAAACTTAATCAAGTTCTACTTGATTTTCTTCAATCATCTTTCTTGTCCAAAGTGGCCTCTTTTAATTGTTAGGGTTTTTAGTATTTCCTACAATGGGATAAGGTGATTCATTTCCTTCAGAACTATTCTCCTTATGATTCTCAGTTATGGGATACTCATCTAACTCATTAGTTGATTCTATGTTTGATTTGTCAATGTTCTTCAAGAGGTTAAAAGTATTCTTTTCTTCAAATTTTACATCTCTATCAATTTCAATGGTTCTCTATCTACGAATATAGACCCTATAACCTTTGGATGATTCACTATATCCTATAAATATACATTTCTATCCAAATGGTTCAAGTTTAGTTCTCTTTTCTTTGGGAATGTGAATATATAGAGGGAATCCAAATATTCTTAGATGACTTAAGTCAGGTTTGGTTCCTGTAAATAATTCTTTAGGAGTTATGTTGTCAAATATTGAGTGGGGACATCTATTTTGAATGTAAACTGTGGTGTTGGATGCCTTATCGCATAATGATATGTGGATATTTGGGTCATGCATCATGGCTTTGGAAGATTCTATAATAGAACTTTTTTTTTCCTTTCTGTAACTCCATTTTTTTAAGGATTATATGGCACATAAAACTCCCTCTTAATCCCAATAGAGTTATAAAATTCTTTGAAGTCTTTAGACATGTATTCACTCACATTATCAGATCTTAGATTTTTAATTTTCTTCCCAGTTTGATTTTCAACTAGAGCCTTGAACTCTTTGAATTTGGATAATACTTCACTTGATTCCTTAAGTTTTAATAAGTAAATCCAAGTTTTTCTAGAGAAATCCTCTATAAAAATTACATGGTAAAGACACCCATTTAGGGAAGGTACTGGCATATGACTACACATGTTAGTATAGATAAGTTTAAGTAAGGTTTTGGATTTATGTTCACTTTTAGGAAAATATTCTTTGGTATTTTTTCCTAATACGTATCCTTTACATGTTCCAATATGACCATTTTTAAGGATAGGTAAGCATGTTACAATCTTTTCTATAGATAGCAAGGCATAAAAATGAAGATGGCATAGTCTTCTATGCCTGATTTCATTAGATTTTGAAATTTCATGATTCTTATAAATTTTATATAGGCTTCCATCTCTAAGTCCAATGGTGATAACATTCTTGATATTGGAGTTCTTGGGCCAGGATAGAACTTTATCTTCTTGAAATATGATGTGATACCCTTGATCTGCAAGACTAGATATTGTCAAAAATAAGATTCTTTTTATGACAAATATAAATAATACATTCTTTAGCTAAATAGTGATTCCTATTTTTAGTTCTATTGAGCAAGATCCAATTCCTTTTACTTAGTATGTAGAATTATCCCCAGTAGTTAGTTCTTTAGAGGAGTAATCTTAAAATGTTTTAAAATCTGTCTAAAAAACCCATTATGTGACAAGATGCCCCACTATCTATTATCCATGCATTTTTGTTGGAGTTTAGTTCACTTGAGAGGGCTAAATAGAATGCTAATTTTTCATCCTCAACTTCTACTAAAGCAGCTTGAATTTTCTTTTATTATGGGAAGACTTCCTAAGTGTGACCAAATTTATCACATTTGTAACATTCCACTTTGGACCAATCTCATTTCTTGTATGATGGGTTTCCTTTTCCTCTTTTCCATTTGAATTGAAACTTCTTCCCCTTATTGTTTGCATTAGTTTACAAAGCTTGAATTTTTCCCTTTTGATATGGATTGATTCCTCTTGAGATTAGTCTCAAATCCTCTTGAGTGCATTCAATTTTGAGTTGATCAAAATTTGGTAGTTCTGGCCAAGAGCTCAATCCATGGATAAAGGTTTCCCAAGATAAAGGTAAACTTTTAGAGTAATTAGGCATAGTTATTTACTGCCTACTTCATTTCTCATGATAACATGTTGATCTTTTAATTCTACAATTCTTTAAAAATATGATGTAACAGACTCTTTGTTGTTCATTTTGAAATATAGTAGTTGTTGCTTCAATTTTAGCAGTCTATTGGTATAATTAATTTTGAATGTATTTTTAATAGTGGTAAACATATCATATGCTATTTTGAAACTTGATATTAATGGGAGTATATGATCTTTGACATAATCTATAATGATCTTCCTAGCTTTATTATTATGTCTTCTCTAGATCATTTTTTCAGGATCACTTTCAGGTATAGTCTTATTTTATTGTATGTATCCTTCTAATTCCATCTCTTGAAGGATAACTATTATTCATGTTTTCCATGATGTAAACTTGGAGGCACCTTCATGTCTATATTCTAGTCTTACAGGATTCACCATAGTTGTAAATTTGAGATAATTTAATGAATCTAAAGTCTAAATAAAAATGAATGCTTTTCTCTATTGGTTAGGCTCTCATACCATATTAATGTCTATAGGATCCTTGATAGAGATGAATACAAGACTAAGATGTTGTCTCGATATAACCAAAATAGATGATTATTATGTATAATGTAGAAGTAAACTATATATTTATATAGTTAATGCTGAGATATTGAAATTGATATTTCCAACTACTGTAGGAGGTATTTAACATATTATTTCTATATATTTTCCTCAAAAGAAACTTTGGATTTATATGAGGAGAGTCATGTCCATGCACACGCGCGCATATGTGTGTGTGTATAGTTAATGCCGAGATCTTGAAACTAATATTTCCAACTACTATAGGAGGTATTTAACATGTTATTATTTCTATATCTTTTCCTCAGAAGAAACTTGGGATTTATATGAAGAGAGTCATGTCCATGTAGAGACATGACCCTACATAGCTCATGACCATGTAGGGTCATGTCCCTACGTGGACATGCCCAATAATATAAGGAAATCTTGATCCTAACTATACATACATACATACATACATACACACACCCACACACACACACACACACACACAAAATTCAAATACATATACTCAATCTAATATGTACTTCAATTTGACTAAGCTGCATTCCATCTACATGGAAACCTAAAAATACTCAAATGAAGTGAAATTCATTGTAAACAACATAAAATAATAGAGTTATAAGCTTCCACACAAGTCCTTTATATTTTAATCCATTATATTGATCATAACTTGTACTCTACTCCAACTGAGAATCACCATAAATTTCATCTTCCCCATGTTCTTTGGCATCAACTTGCTCACTATCATCTACTTGATCCCCAAAATTTTCACAATAAAGCATACTAAGAAAATCAATAATAATAGAATCACTTTTAGTATCTAATTGACCCACATAACTTTTTTGAATAGTCCATATTTCACACAATGATAAATTAGAAATAAGATGAACACCTCCCACGTCAACATGAATATTTATTATGTACAAGGTGCCTAATTTTCCCCCCTAGTAATTAGCAATGCTTGCTTTTCAACTTTGCATCTATTTTTTTAGTTGAGATTATACTTTGTTTGAGATAAGGGACATATCTAATATCACATAACAACTATGTATGCCCATTTTTAAGTTTTAATGAAATATCCCATTTTCCAACCACATTACAAGATTCATCGATAATAAGAAAACCTTTTTTGAAGTCACAAGTTTGTAGATTTTGGAAATACTCCTTCCATATAATGGCATAAAACAATGAACTTTAATCAAATACCAAACCATTAGTTAGAATTTCTTCTTGGCATAAAATAAGAACATCAGTATCTTCTTGGTATGTTATATTGTATTTTTTATTCGTTACCATTTCTTAAGAATTTTTACAGTTCCAATAGTTCCTTTTGATGTGATTTGGCTTTACTCCAATCTTCCTCTATCTTTATTTCTTCCTCTATCCTGACCCCTTTCCTCTATTTTAAGTACTTACAAAAATCAAGGCATCACTAAATGAGGGTGCTTGATTCCTTCTCATGTCTTTGTTGAGAAGAGTGACTGTAACATCATCAAATATTATTTTTCTTCTGGAAGTCATCGAAATACTCACTACCATCACCACATCTTATTGTCTATTCAGTAAAGAATACAATAATAAAATATCCTTGATCTCATCATCTAAGGTGATACACATAAAAATTAATTGGATGACTAATGTATTAAATTCACTTAAATGATCAGACATAGCTCCACCTTCTCACATTTTCAAAACATACAACTTATTCATGATGGATAACTTATTAGAAGATGATCAATCTCATACATTACATTTGCGATTACATTTTGTTTGAGACAAGGGACATATCTAATATTACATAAAAAACATGTATGTCCATTTTTTAGTTTGAATGAAATGTCTCATTTTCCAACCACATTACAAGATTCATTGATACTAAGAAAAACCTCACTGAAGTCATCTATTTCTATATTTGGAAATACTCCTTCCATAGAAAGACATGAAATAATGAACTTGAATAAAATGCCCAACCATTTGTTTGGAATTTCTTCTTGGGCTAAAATAAGAACACTAGTATCTTCTTGGTATGCTATATTGAATGTGTTATTGATCACCATTTCTTGAGCTCTTTTCCAACTCCAATAGTTCCCTTTTATGTGACTTGGCTTTCTCAAAAACCAACATTCTCCAATTTAGCCCCTAGACTCCAATATTCCTCTATCATTATTTCTTCCTCTATCGTGACCCCTTTCCTCTCTTTTCAATACTTACAACAATCAAGGCATCACTAAATGAGGGTGTTTGATTCCTTCTCATGTCTTTGATGAGAAGAGTGGTTTTAACATCATCAAATATTACATTATTTTTGGTAGTCATAGAAGTACTCACTACCATCACCGCACCTTCCCATCTATTTGGAAAAGAATACAATAATAAAATATCCTTGATCTCCTCTAAGGTGATATGCACAAATATTAATTGGGTGACTAATATATTGAATTTATAGTATAAATGATTTTACAAAACTCCACCTTCTCACATTTTCAAAATACACAAATTATTCATGATGAATATCTTACTAGAAGATGATCCAATCTCATAAAATGAAGATAATTTATCCCACAACTCCTTTGTGGTCTTCTTAGTTGGCACATTGAAGAGCATGTTGTTGGATGATGATACAATGTCATATCCCCATTTTAAGATAGAATTTTAATAATAATTAGATAATACAATGTTATTTAAAAATAATGATAATAAATTTATATTAAAACTAACACCAAAATATAAAACTAGGAAATTATTATTATTTAATCTATATTATTAACGAAATAATATTTTGTATGATATTTTAAATAATTAAAAAATAATAAAATTTCAATGAGTAATTGTTGGAATTACAAATAGGAAACATATACTTCTGTTCTATTTTGATCTTTCTTTCTCCTTTGTTTTATTCTGTTTGCTCCCCCTTTCATTGCTCTCTATTTGCTTTATTAGCTTCTTTTCTTATTTTTGCTCTCATACTCTTCCCCTTTGGTTTATCTTCCCCTTACTCTTTTCTTTCTCTCCCCCTTTTTCTTTTATCTCCCCCTTTTGACCCTTATGTCAAAGGGTCTATACACTTAGAGTGTATTTTTCCAAAAAGGATTTGTGGACCTCCATAATTATCTTCAGAGCTGTATCCCAATTGTCACATGCAACATCTAGTGACTTGAGTTGGATTGCTAGCTCAGCTGCGAGGTGAACTAGTCCATCTGATGTAGAAAGATGAGGATCATTCTTTAACAAAGTTTCTACATATCCTAGCTCTTTATGGAGTATTTCCATATGTGGGGTGAGGGAGGATTGAATATGTGTCAACTTGGCTCTTATATTAGCCTCTTCTATTGTTAACATAGCTAGTTGATTTTGTGATTGAAGCAATGCACGAAAATGCTTCTCACTCTGAGCTGGTTTTTGTGGTAGTTGCATACCTGATACATTGAGATTCCTCTCTAGACTCAAAATTCTATGTCTTGTTGCTTAAGTGAAGAGTGTTGGGTCACATAATTTAGTGTATAATGAGAAAATATTATCCAATACTTTCTTCACATCTTCAACCTTTTTTGATTAGTACAACTTCAGTGAGTGCAATCTCTCCAGATATTTTCTCATTTATGTTATTCTGGAATTTCTTCTCTAACCACTCAAGAAGTTTTGCACTTGTGTCAATATCTTCATTATTGACCTTCTCAACAATGTTTGATAATTGCTCCAGTAGAGGCTTTGTTTCCTCAAGTGTAGGCAGGCTGAATGCATCTAAGAAGATTTCATTGATTTCCTATAATTCTTTCCTTTGCTTGAATTCCTTTCTAAGTATTTCTTAATGTTTCTTCTTTTCCAAAGCTTGTGGTAACATGTTTATTTGTTCTAGTGTCATTGTTGCATAATCAAATTGAGGAATCACTATTTCTTCATCTAAAGTTACATCACCATAGTGAGTTACATTGTCAATTTTTGTAGAGCTTGACCCTGGTGCTAAAATTTGTAGTGATATTGCCTTTGTGCTCAGTGTATAAAGGATTTTTGTAAGAGTGCTTGATGTTGGTAGTGTCACCAATGCTTGAATAGTTTCTTGCTCCTTCTTCTTTGGTATATCCTTGATTTCTTCAAATTTACTTCCATCAATCACAATAATTTGAGTTGCACCTAGTAGTTGTGTTGCAGGTACAGATGTGTCTATTTTTCCTATTTGATCTATTGTTGTTGTTTCCTTTTCCTCTTCTTTGGTAGTCTACCCCTGCTCAATTGTGTCAACTTTGATTCTTGTGTCAACCTTGATAGATGTATCTTCAATTATTTGAATCAAGGGTTGATCACTAGTAGCTAAAAGGATGGCAAAAGGTAGTTTTTGTGTGTTCACCTTATCCTTTGTGATGTCAAAAACTACCTTATGAAGTTCATCAACACTCACCAATACTGGATTTTCACATAATCTTACTTGTAGTGTGGATTGGTGAAGAATCTTCTTCAGATCTTCTGTAGTTAAGGAATTGATGTTCTGAGCTAAGCTATTAGGAATATCCTTGATAATTATGATTTCTGTAGGTATACTGGTGTCATGAGGAGGGCTCATAGTTGGAATTTGTGTGACTTGCACACTCTATTCTTCCTACTACTCTTCAGCTGTAGCCATGTCTTCATCTTTCTTTGTGTCTCCTCCTTAGTAGTATCCTTTTCTTTATCTTCTTCCTCCTTATCATTGTTATCATCATCACTATTTCTTCCCTCAAGGGGATCTTCTTCTCCTTGTTTGACAGTTGTCAATCCATAAATCAATTTCCACATTTTAGTGGATTTCTTCACAACATCTTCAATATTTTTCTGAAGAATGTTGAATGCCTTGTATCCTAGTGCAAACCTTCCACCATACTCCTTGTTGGCCTTGATAATTTTCCCTTTTGACAATTCTAGCATTACCTGGGCTAGTGTGGACTCTCTAGTTTGCTTCTCTAGGTTTAAACATTAATACCACTTATTTTCAACAATACTATATGATTCTTTTGGCACAGTGTTATCTAATTCAAGTGGGGTGTTCTTGAACTTAGACATCATTTCATAAATTCATTCTTCAATCAAATTTTTCTCTTCTCTACCAAGTTTTTCAAAATCAATACTTTTCAAACCAAATAAATTTGCATTGTTTCTAAAATTTTCATAGAAATTTATAAGATTAGATTTTGGTGGATGACTTACCATTCTAAATTGGCTTGTATCCTCTGATTCTATCCTCTCATCATCAGTTTTTGTTTGTGCAATGTATTTCCTTCTTTGCTTCTTCTACTCTAGCCCTTCTTGATTTCTAGACTTGGCCTTTTCTTTGGCTTTTTCTTTGGCCTTTTGTGTGGTGGCCCATGTGCTTGCCCTAGTTGTTGGTGCTATAGGCTTTGCTTGGCTTGGCTTAGCAATCTTCTTAGCATTTGTCTTTGCTATAGGCTATGCTTTGGCCATTCTCTTCCTTGGTTCTACCTGTTCTGTATTTCCTCTGCTTCCTCAACACTCTCTACTTCTTCTTCATCCTTATCTTCTCCCAATCCTTGAGTTAGTGCTAGAGGTTCTTGAGTTTGTTCATGTTCTTCCTCTTCATCCTCTTCATCATCATCTTCTTCACTTGTGCCTTCACCAAATTTTGCCTTTAATTTCTTCACCACTTTGTCTTTCTTCTTCAATGTGGATGTTGTCTTCAATTCCATTTCTACCTTTGATTTCATAACATCATAGTTTCCAATTTTTTTAGCTGATTTATCAACTTATTTAGCTAGAGGTGCAGTGATAGCAGTTGATGCTTCATCAACATTAATTTCATGGCCCAGGGGTCTTAGCCATCTTACCCTAGGTATGGAAACCTATACATATGTATAGTCAATATAAATTAGAAAGCATATGCCATTATAATACTATTCAACCAAGGAAACTGGTATTCTCATCGTTTGTTTCATAGACTTCTTGAAGTCTTCAAAATAGCTTGTCATGATAGTCTCAAAGTTATCTCCCATTTGCTCAATATACTCATTAACTTGAACTGCTACTGATCTGTTTGTCTTCCAACTTACCTTGCCAAAGGATGGGAATGTGTTTTGAACATAGAAAAATATGCAAATTAGGATTTTTCCAAACTTACACTATGCACTCTTGGTTTTTCTAATGACATCTAGGTTTTCCATTATTTGTTGTAATTGTAATTTAGCTAGATCATAGGTATGATCCTTCTTTACAATTTTATAGCCCACTTCTACTATAATGAAGGTTACACTATTTAACCTGCTTGACTAATAATTTTTTTGAGAGATTACCCTTATGACAAAGTCCAATAAAGGATATGTGATAGTATCAATATTTATTCCACGCTTATTCCATTTTTCTCCCATGTCTTTCTCAATAACTTCCTTTGAGTCACTTTGCAAGGTCTTCAGGTAATCTAGGGTTAGAAAACTAGTTACCCTTTGAACTATTCTCTTTGAAATTTTAATGGGATCATCTTCTAGCCATAAGCATCCATCATGTATTCTACTTAGTACTATCTTGATCCATTCTATTTTAAACACCATAGGGAAATCTAAGGCATGGGTCAAACCCTTTCTTTCAACAATCTTGAATTCTTCTTTCAAAATTCTGTTTTCACAAAATTTATCATAGGCTTTCCTTATTTCCATGTCTCCTATTCCACCTATCTTGCGATTATAGCATTTTCTAACATCTTGGACCATTATGACCTTTGGAGGAATCATAGAATGTGCACTTGATGGGTCTTGTTTATATGCAACATCTAGAATTTCTCTAACGTCTTGGTTGCTTTACTTCATTACTAACTAATTGAACATTCAAAACTTCTTGACCCTTTGCATTCCTTGAACTAGAGGCCATTTGACAAGCTAGAGTTTAACAAATTTTAAACTGTGTGACCAACTTTTGAAGACTACCTTGGAAATTCGATGAGCTGGAGTTGGATTATTGTTAGAATCAGTGCAATCACTTTTGACTTGGTTTTTGAGTCACCTTCTTCTCTCCTTGTAATTGCTTGAGTTTCAAATGACAAATAATGAGTGAAAATCAACCTTATACTTCTCCATAACTCTACATTTAATGCTTAATGCTTGTATCACTCAGTAGCTACTATAGGCTTAGCCTCAACTAACAACTTGGCTCTAACTAGTATTTCACTCAACATTCATAAAGAACTTTTCATGCTTGGCAACAACATGAAAACTTGAAGATTTAACCTTGAAGTTTCTACAACTCCTTGCATCTTTATTCATGCTAGTTTAATTTTTTCAGTGCTAATTTCTTTTGGAAATAATGTATGCTATAATACTTTTGGATATCAGTCCCACATACCTCCTATTGCTTAGTTTAAAAAAGTGTGACTACTTGACCTATTAGGTGAAGTGATCCCTCCTTCATTTGATGTAATGCCTCCATATTTCTTCTTCCATGTCTTGTTCATTTCATTCTTGATGTGTTCAACATCTACCTTGCCTTTACCTTTATCAAATTCACAACTTGGTGCCTTGGACTTAGTTGGACAATGTTTACAGATATGAATAGTCTTCAAGTAGCTGAAACATGTAGTTTGACTCAACCACCTCTTGTAATTCCCATTGAAGTGAGTCCTAATGTAGTTTTTAAGTACATGCCCATATTCCTAACAATAGTGACAACTATATCTTATGAACTGTAATCCCAATCATAAGAGTTTTCATAGCTTCTTACCTTTGTTGGCTTGCTTGATGACCATGTGGACTTGAATTTGCATTAAAAAGATCTATGTCCATACTTCAGATAGTTGTAGCAATATCCTTCAAATTTTTGTGCATGCATGGTTCTAGTTCTGCATTCATGTGCATGATGACTTTATTTATTGCACTAATGATAGTAGACCATGTCCTCAGGCTTAGCATTCTAATTTGTATTCTTGCTCCTACACACATTAGAGGTATGCCCTTTCTTTCCACAATGATGGCAAGTGAGTTTGGAGTTCTTACCTTTGTTGTTCCTTTCCTCAAAAGCTTTGGATGATTCCCCTTCTTTAGTGCTTGTGTATCCCAATCTTGATGTATCTATATTGGATCTAGGAGATTTCAGTAGTTGCTCAAAGTACTTGATGGCTTCATTTACCTTGTTGAAAATTTCAACAAATTCCTTTTCTCTTTTCATGCCATTTTGCAGTTGTTCATTCTGCAACTTTAATGTAGTTATCTCAATGTCTTTAACATTCAACTCATGATGAGCATTCATCATTTGGCTTAAGGTATCCAATTGCATGTTTAAGATTTTGGATAGCTCTATTGACTTTTCTTCAAATCTATTTCCAAAATTCCTTTGTCTTCTTCAATCATGGCCTTGTCTTCTATAGCTTTTTTCTTTTGTTCAGTCACTTCACATAGCAGTATAGCTTGTGATTCTTGGTCCAACTTAAGATTTCTGATTTCTTTAGCTTTTGCTTTGTTCTTTTCCATTAGCTCTGCAATTGCTGCATCAAATTCATTGGAGTTACCATCTGCAGATAGCTTTGTGGTGTCAATCTCTTTATATTATCCATCATTTTCTGTTATAGCAATCTCTTTCCTTCTTTTTAGGGAACTCTTCAAAGCATCTTTGGCTTCATTCAATTGATGTATTATGAGATGTATCTCAATCTCTTGGTTCTCAATGGTCTTTCCCAATTTGTAGACTTGCATTTCAAGATCTTTCCTTTAACCTACAAAGCTTCTTCTTCTGAGAACTAGGCTCTGATACTAATTTTTGGAAATACAAATAGGAAACATATACTTGTTGGGGTGGGGGGGGGGGGGGGGGTGGGGTGAATAAGAAGTTCAAACTTCAGCTATTAAAAATTTCACCATTCATTAGATGCATGTAATATATGAACTGAAAATAGCATAAAAAGTAAATGCATCTAAAATATGTAAGCAATTGAACATACACACTTAACACCAGATATGATTACCTAGAAACCCTCCAAAGAGAAGGTAAAACTAGGGTGGGTATGACACCCACAAATCTTCATTATTGTAGCAATTAAGTGTAGCCAATTAATGTTACAGTAGTTTGACCATGAAACATGATCTACCTTGTGAAAGGCCTACCCTATTAAAGGCTTACAAGGATTTTTAAGTCCCACCTTGTTAGAGGATTTCAACACCCTATTAGAAGTGTGCCTAGCTAAAGGACTTTAAAACATCCACTTGAAATGTCACCTTGTTAAAGGATTTACAACAGTTTGTTAGGATTACTCTACTTAGGAGATTTAACTAAAAGCACCTGTTAGGATGTTTCAACATAGATCTTGTGATTGGCTTTGGTTGCTTGATTAAAGGTCAAATCCATACATAGTCCTTCTTGATCCTCTATGATATGATTTGAAAATGCTATATCCTTCTGTTCTTTGTTCTTCTCCAAATGATTCTACAATTCACTCTCATTACTAAGTCACCTTGAATGCTCTTGAACAAATTCAATCATTCACCCCTTATTACCTCCTATAACATGATCTCTTTCATATTCTCTTGATTCCTCTCTATTATTATTGTTGGGGCTTCATCTTCCTTATAAAGACTTTGGTGGCTTAGGGTTAGGTATGAATCTATGGCTGAGATTCATTTTTTTTACTACTTAATCCTTCCTATTTTCTGATTGGTTGCATATAAATAAATAGGGATTGTGCAAATAGATTCATCCTTATCTTTAAAGAATCAAAATTTAACCTTATGTCGGCTTGAAAATGGTTTGCATAGTTGTTTGTGCAATCACAAACAAATATGTCCAATATGTGTTGCTTGGCACTTGAAGTTACTAATGCTCGACACATACTATGATTCTATTTCTAACTCGGCACCTAAACTGCTTGACATATATTGTTTGCTCAACACTTGAATCACTCAACATGTATTGTCTACTTAGCACTTGAGTGACTTGACACTTATTGCAACTTGACACAGTCTTGTATTTACATATCATACTCGGCATGCATTACTAGTTTGGCATAAACTAAGCAAATGTTTTAAGTGTGTTGACACTCAATTGTCAAAATCAATTTGAGATCAATAGTAAATAAAGAAATAAAATTAAATACTTGAGACACAATACTAAAAAAAGAATGTTAGCTTTCTAAATAGAATTTAATAATAAACACAAATAAGTAAGCAAATACATAATATAACATAGAATAATGTAAATTAACTAAATCTAATAAAAATTCAAAAGATGTTTAAATATAGACATGACTCCTTAAAATTAAGCTATTAAAGGGAGGAGAGTTTATTTTAGAGGGAAGAAAAAAGAAGAGAAGAAGAGGGGAGTTCAAAAAGGAAAAATGGAAGAGGAAAGTAATATGAAGAAAATAAGGAAGTAACTTTCTGAAAAGGTATCAATGATATTGAAAGGATGCAAACTTTTGAAAGGGTCATAATTATGAATAGTTGTGACTCTTCAAAAATATTTTGATTATAAAGAATTGGAACTTTTTCAAAGTACTTTAGTTCTGAAGTGTTGTGACTTTTCAAAAGGATTATAACTATGAAGTGTTGTGACTTTTCAAAGGATTTGTAGTATAAAAGGTTGTCACTCTTGAAAAAGAAGAAACAAAAGTATATTTTGTCCTTTCCTTTTAATTAGAAAAGGAAGATATCTAGAAAGTAAATATAGCTCGTTGAGATAATTCTAGAAGGAATAATTCATTGAAGGGCCAACTAAAGATAGAGCCACATGGACCAAGAAAAGAAGAAAGTAAAAAAGGTAAGTTTATGGATTATATTTGTTTAATCATATTTATGAATTTATTTATATTAATGCATAATACTTGTAGATAATATTGTGCTAACCTATGGGGTTAGCACCATGGATATTAATGTGACTTGAAGTATGGAGCATGTTAGATATTAATATCTCCATTGTCCACCATGGCTAAGAATCAATGTGAACTCGAAGCATGCATGTGAGATATTAAGATCTCCATTGTCTGCCATGGCCAAGAATCAGTATTGAAGCATGGAGCATGGAGATAATAAGATCTCCATTGTCCTCCATGATTGATATTCAATGTGCTAAAATATTCTAATGTTGTGAACAATGCAAATGTGAGTAGCCTTGGATAGAGGATGCCTATCTAAAAAGAATCTTAAGGGGTGCACTCCTGGGAAGATGATAAGGTAGCTATGATCTAGAAAGCCTAACTTGGAGACATCCTTAAGATTGGGGTTAACTTAGAAGGTAGAATAATATAGGTAGTTTTGTTATTGTTATGATTCTAACCATTATTTTGCAGGAATTACTTATCCCAAACTAACCCTAATAGTGGGGACATTATAATGGTATCAAAGCATGATCTTGTCATCCTTTAGGGTTAAAGATGATCTAGAAAAATATTTTATATGAAAGATTAATGTAGAAAGTTAATGACTATTAGAAAGGATTCAAACATATCCATGGTAGAAAACTAAGAATTTGGACTAAAAGAAATATATATTTCAACTCAACAGAAGAAATTATCTAATTGCTTTAGGACAAGCAATTTAAAGAAGGACAAACTATCATATCCCCATTTAAAGATAGAATTTTAATAACAGTTAGATAATACAATGTTATTAAATAAATAAAGATAATAAAGTTATATTATAACTAATAATAAAATATAAAATTAGGAAATTATTATTATTTAATCTATATTGTTAACAAAATACTATTTAGTATGGCATTTTAAATAATTAAAAAAATTAAATTTCAATGAGTAAATAAAGAAATACAATTAAATACACGAGACAATATTGTAGAGAGTGTGTTAACTTTCTAAATATAATTTAATAATAAATAATAATAAACACAAATAAGTAAGTAAATAAATAATATAACATAGAATCATGTAAATTAACTAAATCTAATGAAAAGTCAAAAGATGTTTAGAAAATAGACATGACTCCTTAAAATTAAGATATTAAAGGAAGGAGAGTTTATTTTTAGAGGGAAGAAAAAAGAAGAGAAGAAGATGGGAGTTCAAAAAGGAAAAATGGAAGAGGAAAGTAATATGAAGAAAATAAGGAAGTGACTTTTGAAATGGTATCAATGATATTGAAAGGATGCAAATCTTTGAAAGAGTCATAATTATGAATAGTTGTGACTCTTAACAAATATTTTGATTATAAAGTATTGAAACTTTTCCAAAGGATTTTAGTTATGAAGTGTTGTGACTTTTCAAAAGGATTATAAAGAAGAAAACAAAAAAATTATATTTTGTCCTTTCCTTTTAATTAGAAAAGGAAGAATCCTAGAAGTAAATATAGAGTTGAGATAATTCTAGAATGAATAATTCATTCAAGGGCCAACTAAAGATAAAACCACATGGACCAAGAAAAGAAGAAAGTAAGAAATGTATGTTTATGGATTATATTTGTTCAATTATATTTATGAATTTATTCATATTAATGAATCATACTTGTAGATAAGAAATGTATGTTTATGGATTATATTTGTTCAATTATATTTATGAATTTATTCATATTAGTGAATCATACTTGTAGATAATATTGTGTTAACCTATGGGTTAGCACCATGGATATTAATGAGACTCGAAGCATGGAGCATGTGAGATATTAAGACCTTCATTGTCTGCGATGGACGAGAATCAATATGAAAGCATGGAGCATGAAGATATTAAGATCTCCATTGTTCGCCATGGTCGATAATTGATGTGCTAGAATATTTTGATGTTGTCAACATATGCATATGTGAGTAACCTTGGATAGAGGATGCCTATCCAAGAAGAATATTTAGGGGTGTGCTCCTAGGAAGATGATGAGGTAGCTATGATCTAGGAAGCTTGACTTGGAGATGTCCTTAAGATTAGGGTTAACTTAGAAGGTAGAATAATATAGTGAGTTTTGTTATTATTGTGATTCTAACTATTATTTTGTAGAAATTACTTGTCCCAAACTAACCCTAATAGTGGGGACATTACATATACATATAGTTTTATGAGGTTTTGTGTCCATATTTCCCCTATCTTCATATGAAATTATGCCATTTTTCTTTTTTTTTCCTTGCAATGTGAACAATAGACTCCTCTTGATCAAAAATGACTCCATCCAAACTTTCCATAACCAAAATTCCACACAATGAACTTTTCAATTTTCTATTATTTGTCTTCATCCATTCTTCTAGAAATAATTTATGAATTCCATCCAATTCTACAACTAAGCTATTACAATAAGATTATTAACTTAGCGTTGATACCAATTATATATTTTGAGCTTTTAAAAAGTACATAAAGAAAGTAAACAATAAAAAAAAATACACAACCTAGAAGGAACAAAGGAATTTTTTTAATAGTGGTTCACCTTTATAGGCTATATCCACTATTAATGTGGTATCCTCATTTTTTATTAATCACTCTCAATATGATCAATAACTTCCAGAAAATGATCATAAAATTGGAAACTAATAACAATCTATAATGAGAAAACAAATATGGAAGAGTAAAATATTTCATAGTGCAACAATAAGCATTTAAGAATAGTTATTTTTCTAGAAATTTACATGTCAATAAAATGACATCCCAACCAATAGTAACCATTACCCAAAATGTTAAAGACTTTTCTAAGGATGCCAAGGAGATGAAAGAATTAGTGAAGAATGGTATGTACTATGAATTGACTTCAATAAAGAAACTTTGGAGGTTTGTTCTAAGGGTGATTATCTCTTACATTACACTTGACACTAGGTATGATAGAATCCACACCCACCATTTTGTCATCCTAAACCACTTCAAGTATGGAACAAAAATCTCCATCCCCTAATACCTTTTCTTCTCTAAAAATAAGAATGTCATGGGTTTTATGAAGAAAGTGTATGCTAATTTGACCTTCCATGAGGGTATGTTGTTAATTATTTATGATGACTTCAAGGCTCAAACTTGTGGAAGATATATTGGCCATAAAGTAGAGTCCTTAGAGGAAATAGAAAGCTCTTACCTTCCTTTAGGTACTAAGGATAATTAAGGGCTACATTTGGATGATGAAGAGGAGGTGGCCAAGATTATGAAGAACTTGGGTAGGGAAAAGAAGAAAAAGACTAGGAAAGGCCTAGAGGGTAGGAAAATCAAGCTTGAGGTTAATTATATGAAGGATTACAATGAAGAGGAAGAGGGGATGGAAACATGTGATGGGGATGATGTGAAATAGGTGGGTACCAATAAGGTACAGGTAAGCATGAAGAATGATAGCCTAGCCAAAAGGAGGAGAGGGGGAGATAAGGAAGTTCAGAAGGAACATGGTAAGGGAAAGGAGACCCATCCCAATGTTAAGGAGGAGAGTAAAGAGGATTATGGTTTAGAAAAAACCACTTGTAATCCTAGTGCTAAGGGTAGGAAAATAGCTTGGAGGAATCTTTTTACTAGTACAACGAAAATGGGCTTGGTGAGAGAACATATCCAACCAGAGGTCTTCAAGGGAAGTGATAGTAGGATTCATTTGAAGCAACTCATCGACCCAAATTTGGTGATTCTTAGTGATAATGCAAGGGAGGTGTAGATGAACCTCCTAAGTAATGCCCACAATGGTATGGTGGACAATTTCCAATCTATTAAGTGGATTTTCCATGAAATGGAAGAGATTAAGATCAAGATGCAGGGGCAAGAAAGGGAGGAAGGGGAGGATGGGACTAACAAAATTAGCAGGCTGGATGCAAGGGTTACCAAGATGGAAAGAAGAGTGTAAAGGATGGAGAGCTCCCTCTATAGCTCAGCTAACCAGAGCCTCAATATTATCAATGGTTTGAATGATAATATAAAATAACTACACTCGATGATGGAGGAAAGCACTGGGGGGGAAAGAGGATAAGGACAATGAGGAAATTAGGGTCATTGAAGAAGATGACTACTTATTTCCAAAGAGCCTGAGCAATAGAAGGAGAGCAGACAAGAGGATGAGGGAAAAGGATGATTCTTTGAATGACATTCATTTGATGACTATTGCAGCTAAGACCATGGGAAAGATCGAGCTTAAGGCTACAAAGTTGGCCAAAGAAATGGTGCCTTGAGCAATGTTCCTAGTTTTTTGTCTTGCCCCTAGGTTTTGGTGGTTTAAGCCTACTTGTTCCTCTATGTGGCTATTTTTTCTTTAGTTTGGTTATGGTGGCCTAGTATGGCTTGTTGTTAATTGTTTTTCTTGTAGCTTGCTCTAAACTTTTTATCGCCTTTTGTTGTTTATTGGTGGGTTTCAAGCACCCCTCTAAAATCTATTTTACTTAATCAAAAACCAATACCCAAAATGATTGGGCTTTATAACATGACTAGTAATACACTTCTCCTACTAGATACTAATAAATTTTGATGATATGTTTCTATATAATCTTAACTTATTGGTAACACAAGACAAGGTAATTATTTTATTTTACTTCTAAGCAAGTCCTAATATACTTCTTAGTACAAAAAAGGGAAAAAGAATTTAATCATTAGATATGGCCAATTACCTTTTCTTTTATTCACATATTTTTTAAAGATTATTCATACATTAACGTATATTTCACTATTTTGTCAAATGTTTTATCAAAACTACCTTGAAGTAAATAATGTCTACCTTTAACTTTCAATCATTGTTTATTCAAAATAATGTAGAACTTTATTTTATTATAATTTAAATTCTAAAAATTTCAATTATTTGTAATTATCTTTCACTTTGTATGCTTCTTCTTTTTCAAACTCTTTAATTTTTTTTAAAAAATTTGATAAGAAATTGAACTATTGAATATGTAAAATTTTTAGTTAAATACTTCAACTAAAAAATTACAATTTAATTTAAAATTAGATTTTAATGAAGAAATAAATTGATATATAATTAATATAGTTTTTAATAAAAAATAAAATAATTAATAATTAGATTCTTTATAAAAAAATAATAAATAATATAATTATAAAAATTAACACCTGAGATATTCTATAAAACTAGTGGTTGCATCTAAAATGAGGTTCAAGGGATATCCTAATAGTTGTTTCATTTGCAAGCATATATGAAGTTTTACATAAAATAGAGTTAAAATATAAAAGTGTTCTCCAAACATGTAAACATGGAATACTAAATGGAGATAAAATACTAACTTGGTTGCTAGATGTAGAGCACCAAGTTAGGAACAAAACATAGAGAAATTTATGAACAAAGTAGAATTAAAGGGATAGATTTTTGAGTGGCTATGTTATATTTGTAGAGTAAGAGAGGAATTTAGATAAAAATAATGACATAATTATGAAATTATAATGCAAATGATTAAGATTAAAATAACTATACAATAACATATGATAGAACACTATAACATAGCATAAACCATGTGTGGAGACAATTATAATACCAAATTCATTAATACTAAAGATGACATGGATTACTTATGTTGATATTGGTAAATTTTATTTATAATTTATAGTAATTATTTTTATATATAATTTATAGCTCTTTATATCAACTAATAGATCAAATATTTAAAAAAATCATTTTGAATCTTTATATTGATCGCAAATACTATTATATTTTAATTTTCAAGTTAAAAAAGAAAGAAAATAATATCGCAAAATACACATAGGCTATCTAAAATTTTCAAGCACATATTAAACATGATAATTCTTTCAAAAAAGTTGATTCAAATTATTTCAATATTATGATATGTGTGAATGCGAGTTTCTAATAGTATATGATCACAAACTCGATATACTTGTTTCAAATCTTGAGAGTGTATCATCAAGACTTGTGGCCATCTTTCAAACTATTTCTATATAAAGAGAGAAATATATAAGTAAGCTTCAAATGAAATTAAGAGATTGATCTTTTTTTAGAAAAATGAGTTAATTTTCTTTCATCTACAGTTTGTCATTGCTTAATCCACATAAATTCATAATTATATATACAAATAACTTCTTCAACTGGGCCTCCAAACTTGCATAGAGGTTCTTCATCACTAGCTCCCCAAGAAAATGAAATTATCCATTCCTCATTAGAAACTATTATTGTACCTCCAAACAAAGTTGTGGTTATATCGGGTCCAAATGTTTATTTTTAGATAATTTATTTAAATTTGTTAAATAAATTCTAAATTTCAAAATAATTGTGCTAGGACTTTAAATTTAATTAATAAATATTTTTAAAAATGAATTTGAATCTTTATAACTATACAAAATATTTTTAAATTTTAGTTTTCAAGTAGCAAATGAAAACAAAACTTTTGCAATGAGCACAGGGCAAGCTAGGATTTCTAGCGGTGAAGGGGCCAATGATGGTGGTGGCAAGGAATCTGATGATGCTGAGATAGACAATTGGAGGGTGCTTCTCCAACTAGTGCCACCTTGGTTCTACCATGGTATGGGAGTGGTTTATGTAGAGTCAGGGACCATGCTTCTTCTTCTGGGGGAGTTTATGACCCGCAGGATGCTTGCTTCTCAAAGGTTTTTCTCTATGGAGGGAAGATCTCTGGTGTTATTAGTGTCTAGACATTGGAACAATGGGAGATCTTCCTTGATGATGTCCTCTATATTTTTTCTCCTTCATGGTTCTACTAGGGATGCCCAGCCTCTGGGTTTGTCAGATCTGGGGATTGTTTGATGGGTTACTAGTTGGCAGTGATGGATCTATCCATTCCATCTATTTATTCAGTTTTGGTGCTCTTTTTATGACTTTAAAGGTGCATACTACTCATATTCTTGTGTCAGATCTATTATTTGGCCCTCCTTTTAGCTGTCTAGCAGTTGTTTTTAGGTCTCAAGGGCTCTCTTCAACTCCTTACTTTTGGTTTTAAGTGAAAATTTATTTCTTGGGGTGCTTCCTAGTTCTAAAATATTCCTCCTTTGGATTCTCTAGAGGAATCTATGATAGTTCTTGCATTACCCCCTAGATTTTTCTATTGAGGTAAAATCTCACTTTAGGTTTCAAAGGCACCTTCAGATGGCATTTTTCTTTAATGGTTGGGTCTTGTATTTGTTTATCTACCACACATCTCTTATTGAGGTGGAGATATCATCTATTGAGGTGGTGATATGTTATGTAAACATGGTTGATATTGGGTGGGGAAATCCTTCTTCATAATGTCGATGTTTGGATTGTTCCTATTACTCTTTTGCTGCTGAGGAATATTCCTCCTAAGCGAGGGATTTGGAGTTTATTGGGTTCTTCCTCTATGTTTTTTCTAAAGTTTCTTTTGACTCCAATCAAGCTGGAATTCATGCATGTGATTTTGGTGGTTGAGATAACCTATGTTGATGAGGGGAGTGGGGTTGTCAGTATTGTATAGTCTCTCTACCGCCAAAATAGTTTTCTGATCTTTCCTCCCATAACTTCTAATGAGGGGGATCCCTTCACTATTGAGGTGGGTAGGGAGTATGTTGGGGGATGGAAGATTTTTGGCAATACTCATCAGAACTAGTGGTTCAAGTGGCTATGGACTTTTGGCCACAATAGTGATAGAAGAATATACCATCTTTGTCCGTGTATGGTGGTGAAAGAAGAATGGGCTATTCATTTCATAGCTATACTAGGGAAAGAAGAATGTGCTATCTATTGCTTGAGATTTCTTACTAGGTCTTTTGAGGACGAGATTGTTTCCCCCTCTTTATTTTTTTTCTTATTGTGACAGATGGTTGTCTTTTGTTTTAAAGGACTCTTTTGAGGTCTTTGTTCTTGATTTTGGTTTAATAATGCTACTAGTATAGGGGCTTTTCCCATACTAATCCTTAGCAATGTGGACCATGGTTGGTGAGTTTTCCACATTCAAACCTTTTTTTTTTTTTTACAGAGATAGACTTTAGCTAAGATTCTTTGTATCTAGTTGTTTGGCACTAGGTTCTATTATTTCTAACATTAATCTAGTGTATGTTGTTTGTACCATAGGTCAATACCCTCTTGCTTCTTTTTATATTAGAAAACAAATGAAAAAAAGAGAAAAAAAAACCTTGGTACTGAGATGAATATAAGTGTCATCGAGTTTGACACAAACATAGGGAGGAGCAAGAAAATTGCTAGGAGAGCTAGTAAAAGGCTCAAAATGGAAAAATTCAACCCTGCCCTCCCAAATAGGATTTTAGTTCTAGGAGTCCATAGAAAGTAAAAAAATCCCACCAAAACGAAGAGGTAACAACCCAGATACTAGGAAGAAAGCAGCGCCTAGCCCTTCACACATTTCAAACACCCTAGAAGCCTTCCATCTCCGAATAGAAGGGGGAGGGGGGAGGATATCACCCCCCCATGAAAGAAGCTCTGAAAGGCAAGGGAAGAAAGGGAGACATGGCCACAGATAGAGCCAAATCAAGGCTTGGTTGGAGACACTGGAGAATTCAATGAAGGAGCTTTTGGATAATGACCATATTAGCATTTGCTAATAAATTAGCACCCTAGCAGAATTTACCACAAAGGTCATGCACTCTATTGCCATGAATTTCTATTTTCTACATGTAAACAAGGATGAGAAAGATATTGGAAAAGAGAGAGAAACTACCCACTCCATCTATAGTTTTCTAGCAAAGGATTGGCTAAAGATGCTGCTAGATAAACCCATCAAAGAGAAGGGGGTGGATTTGAATAGGAAGGATCTTGAGGAAAAGGAGACGGAATGGGGAGAGAAAGTGGGCCA